>LPNX011131616.1:1231169-1251670 GCA_001517045.1 Pseudotsuga menziesii | reverse complement strand
CAACACTCAAGGTATATTAAGCCAAAGCACCAAAATGGTATGGGCCACAAACCTACCACGTCAACACATATGGCACAATGCCAATCTTATTTTTAATAAAACTAATCTCAACATTGAGAACCATATGTTGAGAAAACACTAACCATCTGAATCCATAAGGCCACTCAACACTCAAGGTATATTAAGCCAAAGCACCAAAATGGTATGGGCCACAAACCTACCACGTCAACACATATGGCACAATGCCAATCTTATTTTTAATAAAACTAATATCAACATTGAGAACCATATGTTGAGAAAACACTAACCATCTGAATCCATAAGGCCACTCAACACTCTAAGTATATTAAGCCAAAGCACCCATAAGGCCACTCAACACTCTAGGTATATTAAGCCAAAGCACCAAAAGCCACTCAACACTCTAGGTATATTAAGCCAAAGCACCAAAAGCCACAAACCTGCCACGTCAACACATAACAAACCAAAGCGTGTCATAAAATTCCAAGAGCCAAGCTTACAGAGATATTCTATAACCTTTCTTTTGTTCCTTTGTATGATTTGCAACTCTTGGAGCATATAAACCATAAAAGTGTTACCTCCTTTCAAATGTGGGAGTATTCAAGACTGAGCATGTCTAATACAATAATGTCCAAACATAAATTAATTTGTTGGTGACAGAAAATTTGGTTAATGGTTGGGACAAATCACGGCTTGCTACACGAAAAAGAAGAGTCTCTTCACAGGTAATTAATAGTTTTTTCAGAGGCATTGGAATAACAAGAAATGACAATAGTATGATAAGAGTAGACCGGCATGAGTATGATATCAGAGCAAAGAGGAACGATTGGGCCCCTCAAAAATATGGTTGTTATGCACCCTTTGAAGCTAGTTCTGCGATAGGACTCGGTGCTTTGAAGTTGGCCTTCGAAGCTCGCGATGGGTAGAAGTGGAGTGAGGAGACAATCATCATACATCCAGTGGAAATCGCTCATATCCATGGCGATTTTGAATTAGATTGGGAATCACTTGCAGCAGGATTCTTACATGACGTTGTGCAAGAGAGTAATATCTTTGCTTTTGAAAGGATAGAAGAAGAATTTGGTCGAGTTTTATGTCGCATTGTAGAAAGAGAAACAAAGAATTCCAAGCTTGGTAAATTGCAATGTAAAAACTTAAAGAATTCTGTCAAAGATGTGAAAGCTAATGATTTACACCAAATATTTCTTGCTATGACAGAAGATTTATGTGTCATTATTGTGAAACTTGCTGACAGGTTACATAACATACACCGTAATGAATGAAGAACGCAGGAAAAAATTTATAGAGTTCGAAAGTTGCAACGATGGAATATCTTGAGTCTCTTAAAGAACATGGAACTCAAAATGTAGGACATGAATTGTATAGAGGACTATGTGAAATCCCAGGATTAAAGGCACAAATCAAACTCAAATTTTATCCGACCGCTCAGGTGAATTCCGCAGCATTAAATTGCATGGAGAAATGAAATTTTCAAAATATGCGGAATGTTGTTAAATCACAGAAGGGTTGAACAGTCAGATCAACGGGTGGAAGAAATTGGTGGCTCAGCTGTATTCCGCAACATCAATTAGCATGGAGCGAATCAATTTCAAAATCAGTGGAATGTTTTAAATTGTATGTGAATTTTGACACATGTTGGGTTTGTCGAATAGATCAACGAATGTGATTTATTCCTCTAGAAGAAGCTGAAATGAAGACAATATTAGAGATGAGCAAGGCAGTTAAAGTTTGGAGGAAGCACGTTTGCAACTCTATTTCACAACCCCTGGAGGATGAAGGGACAGATCGCACATTGGTGTTTCAAAGCCATCGTAGTGAAATAATGAAGTGGTGGCCATGATTAAACAACAAACAAAGTTTCAAATGTCAATTGCAGCAGCAGAGCATGTTAGTTTTTATGGAATTGATTATTTTAGTCATTAACTTCCAAGACCCACTCCCGTTAAAAAAAAATGAAACTTGGAGAGCCGAGAGAGTTTTTTATTCATGACGTACCTTCCTACAATAAATTCTCTCAGTTTTAATACAGGTTCCATGGATTGAGAGAATCGAAAGTGAGCTTTACAGGGAAATTTTAAGGTTTTTAAATGATTGTTTTAGTCATCAAATTCAAAGAACTATTTCCTCTAAATAGTAGTGAATTTTACAAAAATGAGAGAGGTTTTTGTTAATCACAGGACAATATTCAAAAACCTCCTTAATGTTTTACACAGGTATCATATATTTGGAGCATTGAAATCATCTTCAGAGTGTAGTTTTCCAGAAATTTGAAGCTTACTGTCTGATTCATCAATTTCATAATCAGATCCTAAAGAGTTGGAGGTGAATTAGAGAAAACGAAGATGTGGGTTTTGACAGGGACATGGTAAATCACAATAACCTCTCTCATATTTCACACAGGTTTCACTAGCTGAGATATGCGGGATTGGATTTAATGCCTATTTTTTCAGCAGTACGCATCATATTTCTGGTTTGTGTAAATCATGGAAAATATGCCACGTTAGAGTTTCTTAGAAGTATGTTTTTCATTTTGTAACTAATTTCGACCTTAAGGTCGGTCTTAGGGCCTAGAAGAACTATAAATATACTCCCCGCGGAGAGAGAAGAGGTGGGGTTGGAACCCATAAAACTGTTGTGTTTATGATATTTTGATATGTTTAATACAAGTCACAGAGCCGAATGTTGGTTATTTGAATGCAAGAATTCCTGTGTATTTCTCAATTACAATCTGTAATTTTCCTTTCTTAGTGTGCATATGCTTCCTATTATTTCTTTACATTATGTTTTCTTTGTGTTTCAGACTTAGTGTATAATGGTTCGGAATTCATACTCATATGTTCCGGCCATTGTCTTAGACATTCACCAAACATTTCTTCCAAAGTCGGTGTAGAATTCATCCTGTGGTGCTCTACATGGATAGACTATGTAATGAACATAAAATACGATTATAATTAAATAATTTATAGTTAGGTTAGTATGAAAGGAGGTGTCTCCTCATCATGAATGTCCAGGTCATATTTAAGGCCAAGACATCATTGTAATATTCATCATCTAATATATTATTCATATTTCATTATTTAAAATGATAGTCGGATTCGACTACTAACGGTGCAACCGGATTCGGTTGCTCCATTTGGTATCAGAGCGGATTCGCTCCTGCACTCTGAGCTCGGACTCGGCTCATCAATTCCTACTTGAGCTCGGACTCGACTCATCAATTCCTGATTTCTTTCGCTGCTCCATTTCACCCATATCTCTCTCCGCTCCGGTGCCCTCCCTTGCCATTATTTACACTTTATGTAAATTTAGTTTTTAGTGTTTCCCTAGAATATAGGACATTGTCCAAAAACAAAAAAACGTTAAAAAAAAGAAAAAGAAAAAGAAAAAAGGTTAAAAAAAAGAAGAAGAAAAAAGGTAAAGAATTGGAAAGAAAGAAGAAAGTTAAAAAGAAAAGTTAAAAGAAAAAAAAACAAAAGAAAGAAAAAAGAAATTAAAAAAAAAGATAAGATAAATTAAGACCAACACATGGTTTTGCTTTCCAACATCAACCTAGGTTGCAACCTCCCTCATTCCATGTAGCCCTACAAACAAAAACAATATTAATAAAACAAATATTATTATAATAATATTAATATTATTATATAATATTTTAAAACCTATTAATCCACGTTTTAATAAAATATTTAAATATAATATTTTTATATTTATTATTTTATTTCAACACATAAATTAATTATAATTATTATTATTAATTCATTAATTATTTCAAAGACATTAGTTGTCTTTTATTCCTCCATAAGTCAAAATAAGCTTCCAAATACACACATTTGCATAAAAGGATCGAGACTATGACGGAATTAAAAGACAAACTTGAGAAATTGGAGAAGGACATCAAGGCCCTCGTTGCCAACCAAGAAAAATTCAGAGAAGAAACGAAAAATAACAAGGCACTCAAGAAAGAAATAAAAGAAGATGTTGTTCTAGTACTAGGAAGAAAACTTGATGACAAAGTAGACATCATGCACGAGAAATGAAAAGAGTTTTCTGACGAGATGTGTGTGATGACATAGAACATAAGCACCATGGCACAAAACTTGAGCATCATGACATTGAACCAGAATACCGTGATAATGGAATGTTACAAAAACTAAGGTCTAATACAAACCATATCAGTAACTCAGATATGTTGGACCACTATGTCAACAAAAATGAGAGTAACAAAATTGATCAAGATAATAAACAAGACAAGGAGACTAAATATCGTAGGGATGACCAAAATACCAATAATATATTTGATAAAGATAAGCTCGACCAAGATCATAATGAGAGTCAAGCCAGTATCATTGACAATAAGGACTATCCATACAATGACAAAATATGGATCCTACAATATGCAAAGGAATCCAATTCAAAGGAATCAGATATCGTAGGTTCATCTTCTACCTTAACTCTTCTACCACCCTGGAGAAACCTAAATGTAACACTATCAGGTGACTTCAAGTGTGAGAAGCCTCATGAAACACCACTTCTCAAGATAAATCGTAAGGATAATAAAATGGAAACAATATGTGATGACATCATGAGTATTGTGGGACAAGCGATCTCTAAAACAACGCTTGATATGGTCAGTCACAAAAATATTCCTTGTATTCATGTACATGGAAAATGGGACAACAATAATAAACATAATGAGGTACAAATTCAAGTTACAAATAAAAGGAAAATGACAAACTATTGCGTAAAGACCAAGCACATACCTAATACAAGTTCTAAAAAAGACATAAATGAAGTAATGACATTGTTTCAACACAAAACGAGAATGAAAAGACAATCATCTAAGATTTGAGGACAAAGCTCCCTTACAGGGAGTGGCAATGTAATGAACATAAAATAATATTATAATTAAATAATTAAATAATTTATAGTTAGGTTAGTATGAAAGGAGGTGTTTCCTCGTCATGAATGTCCAAGTCATATTTAAGGCCAAGACATCATTGTAATATTCATCATCTAATATATTATTCATATTTCATTATTTAAAATGATAGTCGGATTCGACTACTAACAGACCAACCGGATTCGGTTGCTCCAGACTGTCATCGTTCTTCATTTTTCACCAAACCCAAAACATATTGACCGTGATCGAAGTACTACCTTGCTCTTCCAAGCATTTCCTATGCAGACCACTCTGTTTTCTTGGTATTTATGACTCCATAGCCAGATACGTTTTGTACCCTGTTTCAACCACCAATATTAGATATTTATTCTGTGACAATATGTTTTTCTGTGTTATACTTTTTTTAGAGACCCCCCTCTAGAATCGGAGAAGAAAACTCCCTTTCCTAAAGTGGTTATGTTGTTACCTCGGGATCCGCCTTCCCGTAACCTTGGGTGTGATTCTAGGTGCTAACAAACTGGCGTCGTTTCTGAGGACGAAGAAGTGAAAATAATCCCTAGGAAAAATGACAAAGATTCTAAGGAGAAAGGGTTTCTGTGGGCAAACAGAGACTCCTACATGTGAAAAAGGTTGTATCATTTTACCTCACAACTCCACTAAAAGATTCTAGAAGGTGACTCCACTGGAGAGACCGGTGGTCAGAAAGACAGATATGGGGAGAGGTCTCAAATCTTCCCTAGATATGAATGAAAGTATTAGATCTAACTGTTGATGGTGAAACAATGGTTAAGCATCAAGAAGGTCATGTCTCTTTTCACCTAGCGACTCCATCTACGAAGAATCCATTCTTCATAATGTTCTAAGGCAGCTCTGCTATCAAACAGGGTTGCAAAGTTTGAGGAGTTCATTCATTTTCTCCACCATCAAGATGACTTCTCGGGCTGCAAGGTATGCTTCTATGAATTTTGATGTCATTCCTGGTTATCCCAATCGAATACCTCATGCAAATTGGCAAACATATCTTCCAATATTTAAGGATCAAAAGGGTGATGATGTTTCCATTCATTTGTTTAGATTTCATAAATATATACATAAACTGGGGGTTGGATGGCATGAGGACTCTTTAATGAAACTATTCAGGGATAGTTTAGAAGAAAATGCTAGGTTATGGTATGAGGGATTACCATCGAGTTTATCCTCCCTTAAAGACTTTCATACAGCATTTCATGAACATTTCAAAAGGCATTATCCTTCTTTGTTGTTACTTCAAGATTGATGCACACACGATAAAGAGTTCATTGAAAATGTGAAAGATGAATGTGGTGATGATCATTATTCTGATGAAGAGGTTTTAGATATATTACATGAATACTCAGCTCAAAAAGAGATACAAACCAATTTCCATGATATTCATGAAAATTTCCAGCAGTTAGTACTGTCTTCCTTGACTGAAGTTGACATAGACCAAAGCTCTATCTCAACCAGCTATATCTCTCTTCCTGAAACTGGTGATAATTTGCAGCACTCTTGTCATTCTCTGTGTAACCAAGAAAGAGGTTGGGACTGTCAATCAAATACTCCCTCATATTATTCAACTTCCAAAATTTTGTTACAAGAAGAGGCTTCCCCTTCCCAATTAGAAAAATCCTATTTGCAACAACAATCTCTTCGAAGTTACAATACATATGTGATTGATTACATAGAGAATGATAAGTCTGGAAAATCCCAGGCTTGTAGCCCTCCCACATGTTCATTTTTTGAAATTGCAAGTAAAGAGAAATCAGATTTTGAAATAATGGTTGAAGGAAAACCTCTGCATGTTGATCAAATTCAAATTTCACCTAAAGATTTACATGAATATATAAATTCCTCTTTGCTTGTAGAAGTCGATCAGCCCAGTGATTTGAAAGGATATGGTTGTACTGATTTGTTTTCTGAAAAATGCAATCAACCTGTCACAATTTCTCTTAGTGAATAAAATCTCATTGCAATCCAAGATCAAAGGGATGAAAACAAAGTGGATAGTAAACATGCTGAAAGTGACTGTTTAACTTTGTTTTTTTCTTCAATTGAGTGGTTGAAAGAGAGACTTGAAGTTTTTGATCAAAAACAAAAATTTGAGATTGTGGATGAAGGTATAAAATTTCTTGGAATGGATGATAAGCAAGAAGAACATTTATGCAATCAATCGCATCCTATAGAAAAACCAGCAATATGCGATGAAGAGTTAAATAACAAAGAAGTGGATAAGGGTTCTCAAAGGGGTGTTCCTTTTTGTTTTTCAAATTCATAAATTTTTTGTCAAGAAGAAATATGTTTGCTTGATCCTACTGAAGAAATGAATGATGTTTCTGCTGAAGCATATAAAGAATATGAAGTTTTAAAATCAGAAATTTCAGATGAAGTTGTGGATGTCTCGCCTAGAAATTGTCACGAGTTTTCCTTGCATGGTTCTTTTGAAAATCAGTTTGACAGTGTGCAAGGGGATTTATAGTTGGGGCAACTTTCTCATGATAAGATAATGACATAATTTTTTGAAAGTTGTCATTCCTTTTACGATCCGGTGGTAGAGTACATGGAGAAGATCGAAAATGGTACTGGATGTTCATATCTCTACTATAAAGATCAATTTCTTTATTATAACCTTGTGCCACTAAGTCTGTCATCTCTGTTTTTTATCAAGCGGGAAGAGAAAGTTGGTTTATGGGATCATTTGCTTGATTGGATTCATTGGAAGTCAGAATTTACTTGACTGAGCATTGATTCTTAGTAAGTAGGGTAGGTAAGTAAATATGAATAATCTCGACATGGCAAGCATTTCATTCAGCAGTTTTCAGTATGTTTTCAGTTTCAGTTTTAAAGTTTAGGTTTGCAGTTACAGTTGGTTTTAGTCTTCAGAGTATGCACATGTGACCGGTTGCAGTAAAGATGACAAGTTATATGTTGACATGGGTTTGTTCGTAGAATGGTTTCAGTGATGGTTACAAGTCAGAGCAGGTTGAGGATTTTAGAGAGTTTTGGGAACCGCCCAATGGATTTAGCACTGGACCTACAAGGTTCTTGGCTACCTCACAGGGAGGATAGCATCCCTAGTTGGAGCCACTTCTTAGAATTGTTTTTGTGCTAAGTAGTTGGGGAGGTATGGAACAATTTTAGGAGGGATAAGGTCTACAAATTTTCATATCATTGTTGACACTGAGAGGGGGGGGTGAATCAGTGTAGAGCCAATTTTAAACCTTTCACAGTTAGCTACCAATTCATCAAATCAACACTTTACCATAATCATTTCATAAACATCATTCACATAGCAAAAGCATTTCATTCATAAAGGACCATAACACAAAAGAACACAACACCATATGAATTTGTAATCTTTTTATATTATTTTGGTCCGGCTACAACCGTTAGGCGAAATCAGCACCTACTGATATATAGAGCACCTACTCTGGATCCAGGACCCTGCCTGGTTTTCTTAGACCCTGATAAGAAGGGTTTGAGGTATCATAACCTTAGAAAGCAAGTCAAGCTTGCATTTACATTAAATCTCACTGTTACATTACTTCATCACTTGTCTCTTCAATCTGCTGCTGGTCAACACTGCTGATTAACACTGCTGCAACACACTTGCTCTTCAATACTACCAAGATATCAAGGACTGCTCATCTCTGCTGTTGCTGGTCAGTTGCTCATCACCACTTGCTCTCATCATCTGCTCTGTTGCTCAAGGATCATGCCAATTCAACTGAGTAGCATCACAAAGATCTACCCAACATCTAGTATGATCTTATGCTGCTTAAGCATCATCATCAACAAGTAAGCATTAAGCATGCATCGATAAGCATCATCATAGAACAAGGCACCGTCAGCCTCATATCATAAGTCCAGCATCTTCCATCCATGCATCATTCAGATCATTAGTAGGCAGAACAACATCATAGATCTGTCCATAAATTTACAATCTCCAATATGTCATCACTGCCATGTTAAAGATCATTCAACCATATCAGCTCATCATAAGGTCTGCTAATCAAAAGTCTGCTTATGTCAAGACACTGCTCATGTCATCTAAAACCCTCAATTTGCTATCACTTATCAAAAAGTCATCAAAAAATATATTCACAACTTCTTAGCCAATCAATAAGAAGTCTTTACAATACATAGATCAATCTCCAAACAACTGTCAACTGTTGTCAACTGTTTCATGCCCAAACAATCATTTTTTCATTCAATGTCTGTGGAAGATCACAACCATGTATATCATAAGGTATACTTGTCACTGTTTACTGCACAAAATGTATATTTGCCACTGTATGTTTCATTACTGTATATGTACTTCTCACACAGCTGACTGTACAGTAGTATCATGCAGTATGCATCAACCTCATAGGTTTTGCATCATCAACACAGCATGTATTAACATCATACAACTTCACACTTCTTGTACATACAAATATACTACTGTAAAATATACTTTTTCCACTCATACACCAATATATATACTGCTATGTTCTATGCTTACCTAATCATCATCATCACTATTCATACTTTACTGTATGCATATATGTGCTCCATAGGACTTCAATAAAAAAGAGAATGGACTGAGAGTTTCACATAGAACTAGGGCTGTATATGTGCTTATCAAATCACATTCATACAGTACATCATAAAAGAGAATGCGTCATTAACATCATAGTTGGTAGGAGTCCATCTTCATCATCATAGGAAATGCATCATAGTGTGCATTGAATATATTTCACTGCTTGTCACTGTCACTTCCTTACTGTATACTGTTACTTTTCAATGCACACCTCACTGTTTATATTACTGCTTGTACATCACTGTACATGCATCTTTATCATCAGCAAGGTAGTGGCTGTACATGCATCTTTTATTGAACCAACTCAAAGATCTCAACCTCTGTCAACACCGTATGCACCAGTACTGCATACTTCACTGTTTAAGGTCCCCTTTACTCGTTCTTGTTATGTTTTTATGTGACTACTGGTGTATTTTTAATTCAGGGTTTTTTACTTTGTCAAACACAACACCAGAATGCACATAATCTTTTACACAAACAATAACTTCACCACACATCACAGAATCAGATTTAATGAATTTTTGGGACTGTTTACATGCCTGAGAATTGCTTGGACAGACATAAAAACAGCATAGATGAATTTCCACAATGTCTCCTTCAGTAAACAAGATACAAAAATCAGATCTATGACGTAAACTCAAACCTGGAAGATACAAACAAGTATGGCAGCTTGGTGACAATGAGAACGTCCTCCTATGGATGTAATCTTCCTCAATCCTCCACTCTAATGAGCAGTAGAATACTCTTCTACATCAATTCAACCTCTGTAGCTTCCCTCCAAGGGACTGATATAAATCTTCAGTTGGGAAACTTCCTTTTTCCTTGTAACCAAGTGATGATTGAGCCCACAAATATCCAACCACGATAGAAAATACCTCAGATCTGATCAATGCAGGGTCTTTCTTCTCCTCAGTGAACCACTGCAAGTTGGTGGTTATCTCCTTACAGTGATGCTATCAAGAGTCTGTACTGTGGAGGTGTTATAAGAAGGTCTGCTGCAAAATTAGGGCCTTTTCTTTACTGCTGTAAACACTCCTTCAAGGATTGGGTCTGTATGTCACAGACTTCTTTACTCCATTGCAGCTGCTCTTCTAGTGGACTGTGGCTGCCTCAGTCCACTTTTAACCCCAAAAAAAAAATCACAAAAAAATTTGTCTGCTCCTGCGATTTCAACCTGTCTGCTGCTGCGATTTTCAACTTGTCTGCTGCTGCGATTTTCAACAGTCTGCCATCCGAAATTTGCCTCAGTAAAAGACCTCAGAGCTCATCCCAAAATTTTGTCACATCAAAAATGAATTTTTGATGGGGTATTTATACTAAATCTCCTCCATATTTAACTGAGCCGACTTGTATTTAATTTTTATTTTTAATGGGGCCGACATACTATAAAAATATTTTTTTTTTTTAATAAAACTTTGACTGAGCCGACTTATAGTTTTGTTGGGTCGACTTCAAAAGTTAATATCTCATCAACCATGAGGAACCACGTGACGTGCCACCTACCGTTGGAAAGGGCATGACGAGGGCTATCATCTTATGAGGGTCTTTCTTGCATTGACAAGATCCTTTACTCATATTTTCTTCAATTTGTGCTTCCAAGACTTCATGGGCTTCTCGGCTTCTCCAATGTTGGCATCAATGACAATTTCATCAACAATCATATGACCAAGCACTAATTTATTTATGTTGTATGTGGTATTATTGCACTAATTTATTTATGTTGTATGTGGTATTATTGTCTTTAAATTTCAAACTTTCATCGAACCTGCCATGTCCACACATAACAAACCAAAGTGCGTCATGCCATGTCCACACATAACAAACCAAAGTGCGTCATAAAATTTCAAGAGCCAAGATTACGGATATATTCCATAACCTTTCTTTTATTCCTTGGTATGATTTGGAACTCTTGGAGCATATAAACCATAAAATTGAGCACTCCTTTCAAATGTGGGAGTATTCAAGGCTGAGCATGTCTAATACAATAATGTCCAAACATAAATTAAATTTGTTGGTGACAGAAAAGTTGGTTAATGGTTGGGACAACTCACTCCTTGTAACATTGGTTGGTTTACGACAAAGATGAGTCTCTTCACAGGTAATTAATAATTTTTTCAAAGGCATTGGAATAACAAGAAGTGACAATAGTATGATAAGAGTATACCAGCGTGAGTATGATATCAGACCAGAGAGGAATGATTGGGCCCCTCAAAACTATGGTTGTTCTGCGCCCTTTGAAGGTTTCTTTTTACCAATCTGGAAGGTAGTTCTACAATATGACTCAATGCTTTGAAGTTGGCCTTTGAAGCTCACGATGGGAATAAGTGGAGAAGCAAGGAGCCATTTATCATACATCCAGTGGAAATTGCTTTTATCCTTGGCGAGTTTGAATTAGATTGGGAATCAATTGCAGCAGGCTTCTTACATGATGATGTGGAAGAGATTAATATCGTTTCTTTTGAAAGGATACAAGAAGAGTTTGGTCGAGTTATATGCCGCATTATAGAAGGAGAAACAAAGGTTTCCAAGCTTGGTAAATTGCAATGTAAAAACCTAAAGAATTCTGTCAAAGATGTGAAAGCTAATGATTTGCGCCAAATATTTCTTGCTATGACAGAAGAGGTCCATGTCATTATTGTGCAACTGGCTGACAGGTTACATAACATACACCTGAAGGAATGAAGAACGCAAGAAAAAATTTATAGAGTTCGGAAGTTGCAGTGATGGAATATCATGAGTCTCTTAAAGAACGTGGAACTAAAAATGCAGGACATGAATTTTACAGAGGACAATGTGAAATTCCAGGATTAACGGCTTAGATCAAACTCAAATTTTATCCGACCACTCAAGTGAATTCCGCAGCATTAAATTGCATGGAGAAAAGAAATTTTCAAAATATGCGGAATGTTGTTCAACCACAGAAGGGTTGAACGGTCAGATCAACTGGTGGAAGAAATCGGCAGCTCAGGTGTATTCTGCAACATCAATTAGCGCGGAGCAAATCAATCTCAAAATCAGTGGAATGTTTTAAATTGCATGTGAATTTTGACACATGTTGGGTTTGCTGAATAGATCAACGAATGTGATTTATTCCTCTAGCAGAAATTGAAATGAAGTTAATATTGGAGATGAGCAAGGTGGTTAAAGTCCATAGGAAGCACGTTTGCAACTCTATTTCACGACACCTGGAGGATGAAGAGACAGAGTGCACATTGGTGTCTCAAAATTATAGCCAGAACCAAGTTTATTGCAGCCACTGTCCAAAAAAGAATGAAGTGCACAACAACAGAAAATTTAAAATAGGTAACTACTTTTAATTTTCTGTGATGTTTTATTAATTAATAACTAATATTCAATACTAAGTATTTGAATAATAAGATGATATTTATTCATGAAAACATTGCAGAAAATACAAATGAAATCAAAAATAAATATGGAATGTTTATATTATCAAATTCCAATTATCAATACAAATATCGATTAATCAAACTCAATAATATTCTCAATCAAACATTAATATTGTGTAAAGTACAATTTTGGATAGTAAATACAATCATAACACAGTATAATTGCATAAAAGCATAATGAGAAAATTATATATTGAAATATATAGATATTAAGTTTTCAAAAATAGTAACAGACAGTGATACCAGTTTGAGAACTCAAGCCCCAATTCTCCCCGAAGGTAAAACTCCAGCAAAGAAATTAAAACCAGAACTGTAATTATATTTCAGATAAGTCTATTTCTACAATACTCCATCGACCCCTCTTACATCGAGCTTACTAGCTTATATAATAAGACTAGTAACTCCTTCCAGTTTCTATGTAACAAACATTCTAAAAATATCCCTTCGGTTTTTAACAACCACTACATAATAAAGACATAAATTCTATCCCTATCTTGATGCATCGAATTTCTTCAAAAGAAGGCACCTGGCAGATATGAAACAATAATGTCAATTATATGGTTGGCATGTATTAACTTCTGCCTAGTTGAATCGACCTCTGAAGTGGTTGTCTTTAGTATCCAATTCTTCCAGAAGCACCAACGAATGCCAACGACGAGCAAAAATAGTCTTCATTCTTTACAGCATGTCAACAATATGTACACCTGTAACAAAAATTAATTTCTCATTAAAATCATGATAACAGAAAACATAATACGAATTGTAAGCATACCTATAAAATCTACGATTTTGAAGGTGTGCTAATTAAAATATTTTATTACCTGTCAAAATGGAAATTAAAATAACTAAAAATAGACTAAGTCGTTGCTATCTGTAACTTGATTGCTTTCCTGGCTTCTAACAGCTTGGCCCTAAGTTTCAAGATTTTTTCTTCATGGACCCTTTCATCTTTCAATAATTTCTCATTAGTTGCAGCTAACAATTTATTTTCTGCCTTGTATTTGTCTTTCTTGGCTTTCATTTGTTTCCACCGGTCTACCCACATTAGAAATTCATTTTTTCATCAATTCATTTAGAAATTCTTGGCTTTCATTTGTTGCTTACTGTCCAATTCATCAATTTCAAAATCAGATCCTGAAGAGCTGGAGATGAATCAGAGAAAACGAAGACATGGGTTTTGACGGGAAAATGGTCAATAACAATAACCTCTCTCATATTGTACATATCTATCACCAACTAGGATAAGCAAGATTGGGTTTAATTCCTATATTTTTAGCAGTCTGCATCATATTTTTGTTTTGTGTAAATTGTGGCAAATATGCCACGTTAGAGTTTGTTAGAAGTTGTTTTTTCAGTTTGTAACTAATTTCGACCCTGAGGTCAGTCTCAGGGGCTAAAATCACTATAAATATACTCCCTGCAGAGGGAAAAGAAGTGGGGTTGGAACCCAAAAAACTGTTGTGTTTATGATATTTTGATTTGTTTAATACAAGTCACAAAGGCGAATGTTGATTTTTTTAATGCAAGAATTCCTATGTATTTCTCAATTACAGTCTATAATTTTTCTTTCTTATTGTGCATGTGCTTCCTGTTATTTATTTACATTATGTTTTCTTCATGTTTCAGATTTAGTGTATAATGGTTCGGAATTCATACTCATATGCTCCGGTCATTGTCTTAGACATTCACCAAAAGTTTCTTCCAAATTCAGTGTAGAATTAATCCCTGTGGTGCCCTACATTGATGGACTGTCATTGTTCTTCATTTTTCACCAAACCCAAAACATATCGATCGTGATCGAAGTACTACCTTACTCTTGCAAGCATTTCCTAGGCAGACCACTATGTTTTCTTGGTATTTGTGACTCCATAGCCCGATACGTTTTTCTACCCTGTTTCAATCACTAATACTAGATATTCATTCTGTGACAATGTGTGTGGCCTTGTTATACATTTGTGAGAGATCGCTCTATGGAATCAAAGAATCCATCTCCCTTTCCTAAAGTGGTTCTGTTGTTACATCAGGATCCGCCTTCTCACAACCTTGGGTGCAATTCTGGGTGCTAACAAATGTCTTGAAACTCTGGTCAAATTCCCAGAAAAATCTATTGGTAGCTGATTGATTTATTTAATCTCTATAATGCACCACAAAATAAAATTCAGATTTCTAAACTCATTTATCATTCTGATTCGAATCGAGTTGAGCATTTTCTGCGCAACTCCTACTGGCACTCTAGAAAATTTCATGTACCAGTCTAGCGCCCGACCTTGGAGAGTCATGATCATATGTGCTTTCTTTATTTTCTCATATTGAACTTGTCGCATAGTCCATACGGATTCATAGAGAAACCAATGTTTCTATGGGTCTTCTAATCCATTTCCAATGAATATTTGCAAATTATTGTGGGTCCTAACCATTGTATTAACTGCTGGTACGTTTAGAGACGATTTTTGACTAGTGAGAATCCCTTGTCCGTTATTCATAGCATTAGTACTACTTGTACTTACAAATCCCCCTAGAGATAAGTCTCTAGATCTTGCCTCTGGCAATATGCGTAGTGTCGTAGGTGCGTCATACCCATGTTCTAAATTTGGATCTTCAGTTGATTCTTTTGATTATTATTCTCCTTTGGATATCGGCTGATATTCTTATTCTTCACCGTGAGACCCTTCATCCAAGTATGACGTAATGTCATAGTCTTCTTCTTTGGTCGTGCTACAACTCCCTCATCCTGTCACAATATTTCTTTGCTTTCCCAACCAAAATATTCTTCCACTTCTTAAACAACCAACCTCTATTTCAATTCCACTATCTCCGAGGAACATCTCAACTTAGTTTGCGCCATTTTTCACACAGTTCTGTTGTGACTTACCCACCTTTCTGTGCACATATTTCAACTGTCAAATTCGTAGGATTCCTTTTTCACATACAAGCATTTTTATCCACATCTTTAAAGTCGACAAATATCTTCTGTGGGGTCCTTGGAAAAAATTTCACTCCGCCTCACTATATCAGGTTATGTGTCGACATCAAATTCAATAATGTATCCCTCCAACGTATTGTCTACACAAAAATCAACATCCCTTGACACAACGTTGCTCACACTTTTCATTCACTAAATCAACTAAGGATTCCACTCTATCGGTTCTCATCCTTGGAACTTTCTTTGTTGGGTTTCCAACCTATAAAACCACTCATGCAACACAATGGGATACTCAGAAAATAAAATATCATGAATATCCATGTAGAGGTGTTGTCCCAACCACTCTATTGGGTTCAACCGAGATTATTTTCTCTCTTATTGTGAAAATTCTAACGCTTTAAAATCCTCCCAATATTGGATTTCAAGCTTCGTCGATTTCCATTGCCACAACATATCCCTCACCAAAATGATTCGGTCCCGACAACGAAACCATTTGTTGGCTCTCTGGCGTCTCTTCAACCCAGGTTCAGTCCCCTTTCTCTTGCACACAACAAAGCCCAAGATATCATCCCGACAGATAAAATATTAGTCGACAACACCTGTAACGCAGATGCAGTCTCACCGAGATATGTTTCTATGGGTAACTTCCAGAACCAGGTTTCCACAGTGTTGGCCGGAATTTTTGACTTGGCCAACTTAAGGAGATTAATCCCACACAAGTCGCTTAGAGCAGCTCCCGGTGTGTTCGAAATGGAAAAATCCCGCAGGTTATGGTACTGCTACAAGCTGAGTTTTTCCTCTTAAGGAGAATCTAAAAATCCAGTAAAAAATTATCCTAATTTTATTATTACCTAAATAAACCCTAGAATTAGTTATCTAAAACCTAAGTTATCCTAAAATGCCTTCTTAAGGAAAGTCTTCAATTTTTTAGGGTTTTGCTTCAAATATTTTAACTTAAAGACTATTTTAAGTTTTATCAAATTAATCTAATTCTATTTAACAACTGTTAAAATAAACTAAAATTTAAGAAATAAACTAAGTTAAGATTAAATCTTAACTAACTATCTTATCTCAACTGAGAGCAACTTGAAGACTAAATTAATTATCAAATAATGTTTCACAAAGAGATAGACAATAATGATTTAAATGAAAATATTTAAATCATTATCCTAAAATCACTTTGTTGAATATGCACAACAACTAGAAAATTTAAAATCGGTAACTACTTTTAATTTTCTGTGATGTTTTATTAATTAATAACTATTATTCAATACTAAGTATTTGAATAATAAGATGATATTTATTCATGAAAACATTGCAGAAAATACAATTGAAATCAAAAATAAATATGGAATGTTTATATTATCAAATTCCAATTATCAATACAAATATTAATTAATCAAACTCAATAATATTCTCAATCAAACATTAATATTGTGTAAACAGAGTACAATTTTGGATAGTAAATACAATCATAACACAGTATAATTGCATAAAAGCATAATGAGAAAATGATATATTGAAATATATATATATATATATTAAGTTTTCAAAAATAGTAACAAATAGTGATACTAGTTTTAGAACTCAAGTCCCAATTCTCCCCGAAGGTAAAACTCCAGCAAAGAAATTAAAACCAAAACTGTAATTATATTTCAGATAAGTCTATTTCCACAATACTCCATCGACCCCTCTTACATCGAGCTTACTAGCTTATATAATAAGACTAGTAACTCCTTCAAGTTTCTATGTAACAAACATTCTAAAAATATCCCTCGGTTTTTTAAAAACCACTACATAATAAAGACAGAAATTATATCCCTATCTTGATGCATCGAATTTCTTCAAAAGAAGGCACCTGGCAGATATGAAACAATAATGTCAATTATATGGCTGGCCTGTATTAACTTCTTCCTAGTTGAATCGACCTCTGACGTGGTTTTCTTTAGTATCCAATTCTTCCAGAAGCACCAACGAATGCCAACGAAGAGCAAAAATAGTCTTCATTCTTTACAGCATGTCAACAATATGTACACCTGTAACAAAAAATAATTTCTCATTAAAATCATGATAACAGAAAACATAATACGAATTGTAAGCATACTTGTAAAATCAACGATTTTGCAGTTGTGCTAATTAAAATATTTTATTACCTGTCAAAATCGAAATTAAAATAACTAAAAATAGACGAAGTCGTTGCTATCTGTAACTTGATTGCTTTCCTGGCTTCTGACAACTTGGCCCTAAGTTTCAAAAAAATTTCTTCATGGACTCTTTCATCTTTCAATAATTTCTCATTAGTTGCAGCTAACAATTTCTTTTATGCCTTGTATTTGACTTTCTTGGCTTTCATTTGTTGCCATCAGTCTACCCAAATTAGAAATTCATTTTTTTGCTGTTGTAACTCTGTTTTCAACCTGTCACGAGCTTCTTCAATGTCTTTCAACCGATTAGCCTTATGTTGTTTCGAAATATTGACCGACTGCTTCGCTACTTTTAAAGTCTCTTCTATAGAATCTTCATCATTTAATGGTGAATCAAAACGAGCTTCATGTTCAGACTGTGCTGGTAATGGTGAATTGTCTTTCAAGAGTGTCTTAGGAGATACCACCACATCGTTGTGACTATTAATCTGTTCTTGTTCAATGTCACTGATTGGGGTTTCACGAGGAAGAGATTCATCCTCATTTTCACTATTATCTTCAACAACAATGGGTTCACTACTCTGTTCTATAGTTATTGGAACCGAAAGACTAATCATACTCCTTGTGAGCCTTCGATTAAGTATCTCAAATTTTCTCATGCTCGATTCAAAAGTTTTATTTTCACCTAGTGGATTTTTCCCCTTTTCCTCATGCTTCTTTCTCTCCTTCATTACCTTAGAATACAAATCACCTTTTGATTTAGCAGAGTGCGTCTGAACAACTATTTTACTTCCCTCTCCCACTTCATTTTCTCTCATGGATTGTTCAGGAGGGTTTTCAATATAAAATTTCTCATTTTCAACTATTAGACAGAGCTTATCTAGTCACTCATGATCAATTATATGGTCGGTTTCCTCTTTTACTTCTCCTTCACAAGGTCTTCTTCGTTTTGCACGAGTTTTAGGTGAGTAAGTAGGACAAAATTGGGTTAACCTGAAGTCATTTTCTTTTAAGAATTCATCCCATGTTTTTCCTACTGTAACTAACTGATACTGAACTAACATTTTGATAAGGCCATGATGGAAAAGACTACGGTCTTGATCACCAATGGTACGTTGAACCATGATAGCCATTTTATGCAAACTATGAAGTAGAAAGTAGGGTAGATTTAACTTCAAACCCTTAAGAGCCATTAAAATTCTCAGATGGTATAATTGAACATTCAAATACTGACCATCACAAGAGATGTACCTGGAGATGACCCCAAAAGGAGCACGCCATTGATTCCTCAAATATTTCACAGGAAAACTGAATTTAAAGTGTGCATCTTCTTTTGAAAATGGGAGAAGGAACTGCTTGAACTTTTTCTTATCAATTCGTGACCCTTTGAACCAGCGTTCACCAATTCGAGGCAGCTTCGTAGCTTTCACAATGAATGCTTCATCTACGACTAACTGTAAATCACCTATCTGAGCAACATTTCCATCAAAAGACAATGCAAATCGTCTGGTAACTTCATCGTTGTGTCCATTGAAACCCTAAAAGAAGAGTTTCCAATTAATTTTCTCAAATAGGGCAAGAACTTCAGGGTCAACTTCTAGCACTTCTGGACCAGAAAGCTCAAAACGACTCAAGGGATCCATCTGTTCAATTATCGGTTCTTTCTGTGACAGAGGATTGAAAGGGGTTGTAAAGACTGAAGGAATAGGTAGACGTGAATACATAGACATGTTATGAACCTTCACGTGATTCTGGAGGAGCTAATGAGTAACCCTATACTGGTTCCTACACGTGAGAACTTCATCATCAAACCATCGCAGGTATTCATCAAACAAATTGATGTGATTTGAAATCATTACAAGATATTCAAAATCAAATAAATTCATGGATGTAAATGACTGTCAGATAGGATGGTGTTAATATGAACATATCTTACTAAGGTAATCATCACATATTAAAATCCTTTTGAACAAATGTCCTCAAACCAACAATTTGTATCTCATACCATAAACACAACTGTCAACATTAATAAGAAAGGATTATACGTGGAAGGCAATCGTGCTATTGACCCAGATGATGTGAAGTTGTCATTACAAGCAATGATGTCTCCTAGGGTTTCGTAAACCCAACCAAGTAGCAAGGTCAACTTTAGATAATAATTAAAATGCTCAAAACCATATTTATGCATGTAATCGATTCAAGGATGAAATAATATAGTTTTGAATGAACTCATAGGATCCAAATCATCATATGACCTATTGCAAAGTATGATCTGATGGAAAACTTTTTAAAAACTAAACTCTAAATCAAAATTCAATTATTATGATTATATCACAATGAAGATTTCGAAATGATATATAAAAATAAACTTTAGCTATTTTGGGAAACATATATACACTTTCCACAGTTTGAAAAAAGACATGGTATTAAAAGATCAAGTTTTATGTAAAAATATATTATTAGGGTTAACATAAAATATTTCAATCAATTGATC
>LPNX011131616.1:1210536-1225106 GCA_001517045.1 Pseudotsuga menziesii | reverse complement strand
ATTTCTAATATGACTCTTAACTCTTCTGAAATTGAGAGTACCTTCAGAATCAAAGATTCTGAAGGCACTCTTATATAATTTTTTGTAATAAATCATAGAATTGAACCGATCATTTTTATTCAGCACAGTAGAAAAAATTGAGAGGGCTGTTTCCTGCCAACAAATGGCGACGACCTGGGAGAACTAGTTATCTCTGCTCATACAATTTTCAAATGATAGTATAAACTAAATCTTAAAACCTATTCAAAACAATCAAAAATTCTCAGTCTAAGTAAGAACCATTATCTGATTTATATTCGCAAGTATAATTCAGAAATATCCCATCTCTATAAATAAAAGTTTTGTTAAAGATAAACTTAGTAATATCCTAATCAAAACAAAGTACTTATAGTAAAGATAATCTGCACCATCAGTATAAGATATAGAAATGTACTTCACTGATAATTTTCTAGGATTTGTTCCATGAATATAATAATTTATTCTTTTTATTTGTTTTTTAGAAATATAAACTAAAAATCAGAAACAATTATTTTGACCGAAGACTACTATCTAGGCATGATAACCTGATGTGATAGTATCATTCACGAGAACTGCCTAGAATAAGCAAGTCGGCTCGTGATGAGACCTCTTGTCTCTTGATCTTTTAACCAAGAGCCATCACCCTGATGATCAGAAATGAAGTTATACTAGACATCACAGATGATCATGATTAGGCCGGCTCGTGATGAGACCTCCTATTCTTCAATCAAAGTTATGTTTCACTTTATTGAGTTTGAAATTTTACATTTTATAAAATAAGAGATCATTACCTACCATGGTGACCAAATGGTAATGTCAGTCACTAATATCACTAGAAAATGAATCAGCTGGCTCGTGATGAGACCCCTTATCTCTTGACCTTATGACCAAGAGCCATTATCAGTTTCCTAATAATGTCATGCCAATGATATTTATGATCTTGATCGGATCGGCTTATTACTAAGACCTTTTGTCTCTCATTTTAAATTTTAGAATTTTATTGAATGGAACAGATCTAAAAAATTTTCAGATTGTAAATAACTTTAAAAGAAATGACTGGTGGTAGAGATCCATAAAGATTTTCTAAGTACAAGTTTTGAAAAAGACATTAATCAGCCATCCTAACTATCAAAAGAAAATAGGAGAATCAGGGATAATCTGAATAACATTTACAAATAATGGTAGGTTCTTAATAGACTTTAAGAAACTTTGATCATTATGAACCAATTTTTAAAAGACTTAGTCTAATACCATAATTTTAAACTAATGAACAAACTGAGTTTTAACCACAGGACTTATTTATTTACACTTGTCCTCTCAACAACATATGTACATTAGTGACTAATTATCTTGAAATATATATACAGAGATTCAACAATCCTTGATACAAATGATTGATATATTAATATTTGATTAAGAAAATTGAAAATTAGTTTCAAGAGTATTTACATGAGTCAAATGATATTTGAATGTACATAAGAATCATGAATTTATCATAATTCTATTTGATAAAAGATTGGACAAAATATCGATAATTTTATAAAATTTTATGATAATAATATATACAGAAAAATTTTAAATAAAATTATTTACAGACAGGAACTGATTTAAAAAGAAAACAAGCTCATATACATAATTATATACAAATTTAGGGTCTAAAAGTCAGCAAAAATATTTTGTTAAGATCAGTCCATTTACCGGAAATGTTTCGAACTGGCCTTCTAGGGTTTGCAAACGAAAAGTGCTTGGACCTATCTTCTCAGCAATAACAAATGGGACTAACCAAAGTTTTTGAAACTTGGTATGATATCCTTTCTCCTCATGAACTTTGTCCCATTTTAACACCAAGTCCCCCACCTGGAATTCTCGGTTTGAACTTGAGGATTGATCGAACCAGGACTTAACAATTTGTTGATGTTTTGTAAAATGTTGTTTTGACCTGTCTCTTTCCTCCTCAAGTTTTAATAAAGTGTTAATCCTTTTCTCCATTGCCGGACTATCTTCATCCTGAACAGGCTAGGCTAACTGTAATGAGGGTAAAAATAAATTTGGCGGTAAAATAGCCTCAGTTCCATAAACCAAGAAGAAAGGTGAGTTACCTATTGCAGCTTTAGGAGTTACTATGTCTTCCCAAAGGGAATTAAACAACTCTGTATGCCAATTACGATGGTGAGTTGAAATAGTTCTTTTGAGAATTTTCAACAAATTTTTATTTGTTGATTCAACTAAACCATTTCCATGAGGATGATAGTTAGCTGAATACCTAACCCTTATACCTTTCTCTAAAGCAAATTGAGCTAACTCAACTGATGAAAAATATGAGGCATTATCAAAAACAAGGGAATATGGAACAGCAAATCTCGTTATGATAAAAGATTCTAAAAATAAGATAACCTTATTGGTGTTTACAACCCTTAAAGGTGCAGCCTCTGCCCATCAGGTAAAATAATCAGTTGCAGTTATAATCTATTTGTGTTGCATAGAAGAGGGAGGGTTTATTGGTCCTACTATATCTATACCCCATTGCTGAAAAGGAATTTCTACTAAAACAAGTTGTAAAGTAAAAGCATACTTTTTAACCCTACCTGCAGCAAGTTGACATTCTTGACATTTCCTAACAAAAGCATAGGAATCTCGAAATAAAGTAGGCCAATAATAGCCATCCCTAAGAATCTTATGTGTCATAGTTTCTCCACCAAAATGACCACCTGCTGGTCCAAAATGTAATTATTTCAAAATCACTTCTGTTTCATCGTTATCTAGGCATCGAAGTAAAACACCATCTAAATTTCTCCTAAAAAGAATATTATCATTTAGTAAATAAGGAGCAGATTTCAGTCTAAGTGCTCTCCTTTTCCTTGATTCAAAGTAATCACTAGCAGTTCCCGATTCCAAAAGTGTTTTTAAATCTGTGTAACAAGAATCCTGTGGTGGAGGATAAAAGTAAATCTCCCTAGTTAGTAAGACTTCATCAATGACAGCTTCGGAACTGTTATTAGGCAAATGAGTTGCTTCAGCAGCAAGTTTACATAATCCTTGACCCTTGACTACCGTTGAAGGTTTAATTTCTAAGTCATACTCTTGAAGAGCTGTCATCCATGGTGCTCTTTTTTCACCTAAATATTTTTGTACTAGCAAACTTCTGACTGAAGGATAAGGAACTATCACTTTCGTTCTAGATTTTAATAAATATGGACGAAAGTGCTTGACAGCTTTGAAAATAGCAAAGCTTACTTATCAACCTTGTGGTAATTAAGTTCAGCACCTTTAAAATTTGAGCTCATAAAAGAAATTGGCACTTCACTATTTTGTTGATTTAGCTGAGTTAAAACTGCTGCATATGATATGTCAAAAGCGAAGGTATACAATATGAAATCTTTGTTAAAATCTGGGCTCAAAAGACTAGGGGCTTCTAAAATGGCTTCTAAAATTCTCTAAAACGATTATTTTTCAGTTTGTCTCCAATTAAAAATAGCATCCTTCTTAATCATTTTTTGTAAAGGACGGATGATTTTATAAAAACTGGGGATAAATCTTCTGACAAAGTTTATTTTACCAAGAAACGATTGCATTGCTTTTTTGCTAGAAGGATAAGTTATTTTTGAGATAGCTTGGGTTCGTTCAGGATCAATCATGATCCCGTGTTTTGAAACCACGCAACCTAATAAAATACCTTCTGAAACAACATTTTATTTTTTTCTTTGGATTTAAGGAAACCCCAAATTTCCTACAACATTCAAATACCTTTCTAAGATTATTAATGTGATCATGTCGACATTTAGAAAATACAGTAACGTCATCTAGATAGACAACTACTGAATGATTAATTAACCCTCTAAAAGCAATATCCATTGCCCTTTGAAAAGTTGCCCCAGCATTGATTAACCCAAAAGGCATCTTTCTGTAAGCATATGTTCCCCATGGAGTTCTCAAAGTTGTTTTCATTTGATCATCTGGGGACACCAATATTTGGTTTTACCCTAAGAAACCATCAAGAAGTGACAGTATCTCAGACCCGGAAACTTTTTGAAGGATTTGTTCCATAGGAGGAACTGGGTAATTATCTTTTTCAGAGGACTTATTAAGATTTCTAAAATCAACACATAGTCGAATATCACCGTTTTTCTTCCTAACTAGAACCAAGTTAGCTACCCACTGAGTATGTCAAATAGGAAAAATAATCCTAGCAGCTAATAGTTTATTTAGTTCCTTCTTAATTGTTGGTTCAAGTGATGGATGATACTTCCTAAGCTTCTATTGGAAAGATTTTAATTCTTGTTTTATTGGAATAATGTGTTGCGTGACTTGTGGATTGAAAGTTTTCAAATCATCATATGTCCATGCAAAGACATCCTTAAATTCTTTAAATAATTTTATGAATGCTGATTTTTTTGTAGGAGTACAATCTATTCCTAGGTTTACAGTTTGAGGATTCAGTTATGTTCCTAAATTTATAGTTTCATATTTCATTTGTGAGCTATTGGTTTTACAATTGGAAACAGACCTAAATTTATCTTGAAGATCAAAAAACTTTTCTAATCTCAAAACTGAATTAGGAATCGATTTTACCTTTTCGAAAGCTTTATCAACTAAACAAAAATCATTTACTACCGAAAAATCCCGCAAATTTTCATCATGTGTGACTTCATCAATGGCTGAATCTTTGAAAGTATCATCATTTGTTAAGAAATTCAGCACCTGCACGTCATTATCAAACACATGCCAGTTAAAGATGTTATCTGGAATAGAAGGCCTAAAAATCAATTCAACTAAAAAGAAGTCAAGTGTGAAATTCTCTGATGGAATCAGTTTTGATGCTACATTTGCTAATAAATCTTCCTCTTGGTTCTGGAACCTTGGAACTGACATTATATTAAATGCATCAAAATGTGAAATGAGATTCCATACCTCTCGTTGATAAATCTGCAAATGTTCAAAAATGCAATGAATAGAATTACGGACCTGTCTGACGATGATTTCATAATCACCATATGCAATTAACACTTTGATACCTAAATCAATCGCTTTGTTCAAACCCTGAATTAGAGCTTCATATTCCACAATATTGTTTGTACAATTAAATTCAAGCCTACAAACTATACATGTTTTATTTCCTTTAGGGTCAATTAACAGGCAACCTGCTCCTGCTCCTTCTTTAGACTTTGACCCATCAAAATATAAAGTCCAAGTAGAACTATTAACAACTACTTTACTTTTGATAATATTTACAATATTATGACTATCTACATCATTTACAATTTCCTTGAATGACGAATCATGAGAAATAGTTGTCACATTGAGAATTTCTGATTGCTGTTTATTATCAGAGAAAACAGAATTTTCAGATTTAAAATTACCAAACCCCAGTTCATACATATAATTTGCCATTATATAATCTGAAAATAAAACTAGTTCACTGGGATCATGTAATTCTGTCACAGTGTGTTTCATATATCTTTCTCTGTTTATCTTAATTTGATTTGATTTTCCATTCTTAGTTAACCATAAAGTTGACCAATCTGTCGCAAAGAACCCATTCAATTGTTGAGACCAATCTCTACTCAAAAACAGCCCATATGCGTCAAGAATGTCTGCAACCACAATATCTATGATTTGAAAAACTGATGGGTTACAAACAATCCTTACTAGAACATCTTTCATCTCTCCTACAACCCTTACATTTGTCATATCCAATTGAGTAATCTGTGAATTTGATGGAACATATTTTCCATTCAACCTTTTGCAGATGGACAAAGGAATTACATTGGAAGATGCTCCTGAATCAACCATGCAATTGTGAACGTTCCTATTAAAAATCTCGAAGGTAAGTAGGAATGGAGGAGTTGTTGATTTTGAATTTTTCCCTATTAGCGAAGCTTTATCAGCTGTTGACTTTCCTTTATCAGTTGATATTAAATCACTATTAGAATTATTTGCATCTACATTTAGTTTAGCATTAGGAATTATTGAACTCATGGCAGGGTTTATAATAGGACTATTAGGAATTGGGTAAATTTGAAGAAGATCATACATACTGATGTTTGCACGTGTCTTCTTTAAATCTTCAATTATGTCATATTGTAAATCCAACTTTGGAGCATTCTAAATAAGCTGAGCAGTCTTCGCAGATTGAATCTGTTTATTGGGTTGTGAATTATTGTTATCGTTACTTGGAGTAGAACTTGATGATGCTCCAGGAGTATTTGCAAATATTCTACTACGAGTATTATAGGCATGTTGTCCTGAAGGAGGACTTTTACCTTCATAATATTTTGCAAGACTATCCCAGAAATGACCATTAACTTGTTGAGGTTCTTCCAACTCTTCTTCATTTTCAGATTCCTCTTCCTCTTCATTTTCAGCAGTTTCTTGATTTGAGGGAGTTTCGGATAAAGATAAAATAGCTCGAATAATATTAAAAATTTCTTCATTTAGTGCTATATCAGGCGGTGTACTCATTTTATTATTAGTGTTAGTGTTATCATCAGATCTGCTCCAGCAAAATTTCAGTTTCTGGCAGCATCCAAATGTCAAAGTGACCACTCAGTTTGAAGGGCCTTCTGGCAGCACACCATGGTGGTTAACACGGAGAGAGGGTTTATGATAAATGATGGAAAGTCAAGGTTTTCCATTAATGCAAAATGCTTGCTGATGCAGACAGTCTCTTCATTCAATGTGAAGGCCTGTTTGTTAATTACAAGATTGTAGATCAAGAATCATGCCTTGGGTTTCTCACATATAGTTCTTTTCAGGATAACCGAGGTGGAAATCGTTCTGCCACCCTAGGGAGGCTAAGGATCGACACTCCATTCGCCCTTCCTCCCTATGTTGTTTCCCTACCCAGGAGTTATAGAAATAACATGACAGATGCATTGCTTTACACTCCTCTATTAAGTGGTGATGTTGCAGTGAAGATGGATCAAGAATGGAACTCTGGTTTAAATAAATATTCTGGGCTTGCTCAGAGTATACCTGAACTGAATTTGGATTCTTCAGCTGATATGATAAATCCTGCAAAGTGGGACAAAGAAACCTAGTTTGGATGGTATAGTGTTGATACATGGCTTTGGGGGAGGAGTGTTTTCCTGGAGGCATATTATGAGTCCTCTAGCTAGACAAACTGGATGTTCTGTTGTTGCATTTGATCGGCCTGGTTGGGGACTGAATTCTCATCCTTCTAGAACAGAATGGGAAGAAAAGAAAATCCTAATCCATATGAGCTTCAATCTCAAGTCAATGTGCATGAAACCAATCATCAACAGCAGTTGCTCATAAACCAATTTGTGATGGTTTGTTCAGGGTTATAGAAAGGGCAATTTCTTCAAGCTATGCCATTGTGAGGCCATCACTTTTAGTAAATCCTATCTCTTCTTATCGACCTGTTGATAATGTGTCAAATGGAGAGGGCGTGGTAAAATATACGGGTCAAGGATCTTCCTTGATTGAATTGCCTAGAGAACTTTTTCAGATGCTGGCTTCTGTCGGTCCATATCTTTATAGGGATGCTCTTCTTCTACAGAAGGTTTGCAGAGTCCTAAGGGGTTACTATTCATCTTTCTTGGCACTGGTGGCATCTTCTGAAGGTACAAGTTCTCAAGATGGAGGGGTAGGAGATCATAGAGATCCTCGTCTCGGTTAAATGTTGAGGAGGCACTGGGAACATGTTTGCTTCCTTCATTACAATTAATACCTGCAAATCCAGCTGTTGGACAATAGATATGGGAAGTATTGAGTCTTCTGCCTTATGAGGCACGCTATCGCTTATATGGCAAATGGGAGAAAGATTATGAACGCATTCCTGTTGTTTTAGCAGCTTGTTTGACTGCCAAGTCAGATACTAGGAGGATCCTGAAACGTCTTGGAAAGGAGAATTTAAAGCAACTTGGTCGTATGGTTGCGAAAATAGCTCATGCCAATCCAATGACTGTTCTGTGTACCATAGTGCATCAGATTGAAGCCTACAAGGATATGATTACTCCTGTTGTGGATGCCTTTAAGTATCTGACACAGCTTGAATATGATGTACTGGAATATGTTGTAATTGAGCGCCTTGCTCAAAGAGGGCATGAAAAGCAGAAAGATGATGGTCTTAACTTGTCAGACTGGCTACAATCACTGGAATCTTGTTGGGGTCACTTATGCAAGAAATATCCATCAATGGAGTTTATCTGGTTAATCAACTTAAGAGAGGAGAGGGTATTGAGCTTGTTCTCCTACAGGAACTAATCGAACAAACGTAAAACTTAGTAGCAATTATTTGAATCAGTCCTATCCTTTCAAAATCTAAATATAGCAATTAACATGTGGTAGAAGGAGAATATCAGTATTGTTAGCATCCTTCCAGGAAATTTGCCAGCCAATTGATGAATTGAAAGTTTAGAAGGTCAACAACAAATCTCAGATTATTAGGCATTGGACCAGGAGTCGAAGGGCATATGGCAGCAGCGAAACATAATCCCAACAGTATAGCCTATCTTAGAGGGATCAGGTTCGATGATCATTTTTCCCAAAAAATCTGCGATATGATACAGGGAATTCGAAGTCAAAGATATTTATTAAATTGAAGTCTTCCTCAAAATGAGGATTTCCGAATAGATTTTTTTTTATTTTGTTCTTAGGTTGAGGGATCTCTCAATTTCGATAGCTATTTTTGTTATTCTAGATGAGGATTTGATCCATTGTTTTGGTATCTAAGAGGCTGATATAAGCTCTTATCCTGAAAAGGGTTATAAATGGAATGATTTGGTATGAGAAAGAGGGGCTCTTCCTCTCAGAAGGAAGCAAAGGAGGTTGGAATTTTGGAGAATGCAAGCCCTGTTTGGAGCATTGCCTGTATGACATAGACTTTATGCAGCTTCTGTACAGGTTCTATTTTTGAATGAAACATGATGATGATTTTCTTCTGTATGTTATGAATTGGTTTTTCTAATAATTTTGTTATGCATATGGTCCATTACATCCCATTGCACTAATTCTTATTGGGAAATACAATTATCCTTACACTGTAGAAAACAGAGGCAGTTTTACTTCTTGTCTTTATGATCATAGTAACCTTGATATTGAACTGTGCATTTTGTCTTATGTTATACATTTCCTGTGGATTACCTTGCAGCTCTAATTTTACACCAGCCTATCTTTTCAGCAATGTTTTGATTTTCTTATATTTCTTATATGATACTAATCTAGTTTTCTAATAACTTTGTGATTCTCTTATACTTTTCATAATATACTAGCATGTGCAGTGATAATTGTGTGATTTGTACAGACAGCCTTGGTTTTATATCAGTTTAGTTATTCAATGATTGTTTGATTTTACACACAGCCTTTATGTTATACAATCCTGTTACATTGATAGAAGTGTAACTTTGTCCATAGCTTTGACTGTATATCAGTTTGATTCTCAATTTGATTTCATTGATTTGCACCTTTGAGAACAAGATTTCCTTAATCTTGAATCCCTGTAGTCTAGGTTCAACTTTAGGGATAACAGTTAGGATTCTGTCTAAACTAATTTCTAAAATATCCTCTAGAAGAGGAAGCTTCCGAATTAGTTTTTTTTAATCATACAACTTCATTAGTTAATGCCCAAATAGCATTCTGCAGTTGTTCTACATCAAATGCTTTATCCTTTTCCGAATTAGGTCTTTCAATCTTCCTATGAGGAAAAGTATCAGCTTTTCCACTTCTATCTGGTTCGTAGGACATAGAATCCTTTTCAACTTTTATGGCTTCCTCAAAAGTTTCCATAAGAGTTGTTTTACCAGCTCTCTTAACAAACATCCCATAATATTTTGGTAAAGCTGAAGTATAATTTTCTATGATTATATCCTCGGGTGGTTGAGAAGCAATAGGAATTTTATTTTTTAACGTAAGAAATCTCTAATTAAAATCTTTGATTATTTCTTTAGGTTCCATTTTAATCTGAGATAACTCAAGAGCTAAAAGAGCAGGTGTTTTATCTTCTCCAAATTTATCTAAGAAAGCTTTATTGAATTCAGCCAAATTTGTGTTTGATCCTTGGACTAACGAAAAGTACCAAGTAGATGCTTTCCCTTCAAAAGTTAAAGGGAACAACCGACAAACCACATCTTCATGCTGAACATTCAAGGTTTGAACAGCTAACATGAATTTATCTACATGCACCTCTGCAAGCTCCTTGTTATCTGGATTAAACTTTGGAAGAAGTTTATCTAAATGTTTGGGTAGAGGATGTTGTATACCAGGCACAGCTACAGCAGTTGTTCTCAACCAAGGAATTTGTGGATTGGGCGGAGGATTGGGTGGAGGATTAGGTGGAGGATTACCTCCTCCTATAGGTATGTTTCCAACCCTAGGACTTCCTTGAGAATCTAAAGAATTCCCTGAATTAGTTGACCTTGGACTATCGGATGGTGATTCTGGAGGAGAGGGTGGTTGATCAAAACTTCCTATAGAAGTCAATCTTCTAGAAGTATTTTTTCTAGTAGTTTCTCTATGATGACTTCTAACTTGATAACTTGGAGTGCTATCAGCTTCTACTGAATCTTGAGTAACTATATTCAATTGAGGATTACGTCTTTGTTGTTTAGGGAGACCATAGTCTATTAGAGTTAAACCAAGTTGATGAGCATATGCTCTCGTAAGAATATGACGTGATTCTTCTAAAGTTTGAGTACTATGTTCAAGAGTGAATGGAGATGTAATGTGATCACGCTCAAGGATGCTCCTCACAGTTTCTATGAATGGTGATCTACTAACTTTAGATTGTAATGGAGGTTGTTGACTAGTTGAAGTTTTGGCATTAGTTTTACCTACCATTAATCCTTAATAGGCCCTCCTTCTAGCGCCATTTGTTGGCCGGAATTTCTAACTTGGCCAACTTAAAGAGATTAAGCCCACACAAGTCACTTAGAGTAGCTCTCGGTGTGTTTGGAATGGAAAAATCTTGCAGGTTATGGTCCTGATACCAACTGAGTTTTTCCTCTTAAGGAGAATCTAAAAATTTAGTAAAAATTTATCCTAATTTTATTATTACCTAAATAAACCCTAGAATTAGTTTTCTAAAACCTAAGTTATCCTAAAATGCTTTCTTAAGGAAAGTCTTCAATTTTGTAGGGTTTTGCTTCAAATATTTTAACTTAAAGACTATTTAAAGTTTTATCAAATTAATCTAATTCTATTTAACAACTGTTAAAACAAACTAAAATTTAAGAAATAAACTAAGCTACGATTAAAATTAACTAACTATCCTATCTCAACTGAGAGCAACTTGAAGACTAAATTAATTATCAATTAATGTTTCACAAAGAGATAGACAATAATGATTTAAATGAAAATATTTAAATCGTTATCATAAAATCACTTTGTTGAATATGCACAACAACAGAAAATTCAAAATAGGTAACTACTTTTAATTTTGTGTGATGTTCTATTAATTAATAACTAATATTCAATACTAAGTATTTGAATAATAAGATGATATTTATTCATGAAAACATTGCAGAAAATACAAATGAAATCAAAAATAAATATGGAATATTTATATTATCAATACAAATATCGATTAATCAAACTCAATAATATTCTAAATCAAACATTAATATTGTGTAAATAGAGTACAATTTTGGATAGTAAATACAATCATAACACAGTATAACTGCATAAAAGCATAATGAGAAAACGATATATTGAAATATATATATATTAAGTTTTCAAAAAAAGTAACAGACGGTGATACCAGTTTGAGAACTCAAGTCCCAATTCTCCCCGAAGGTAAAACTCCAGCAAAGAAATAAAACGAGAACTGTAATTATATTTCAGATAAGTCTATTTCTACAATACTCCATCGACCCCTCTTACATCGAGCTTACTAGCTTATATAATAAGACTAGTAACTCCTTCCAGTTTCTATGTAACAAACATTCTAAAAATATCCCTTCGATTTTTAACAACCACTACATAATAAAGAAAGAAATTATATCCCTATCTTGATCCATCGAATTTCTTCAAAAGAAGGCACCTGGCAGATATGAAACAATAATGTCAATTATATGGCTGGCCTGCATTAACTTATGCCTAGTTGAATCGACCTCTGACGTGGCTGTCTTTAGTATCCAATTCTTCCAGAAGCACCAACGAATGCCAACGACGAGCAAAAATAGTCTTCATTCTTTACAGCATGTCAACAATATGTACACCTATAACAAAAATTAATTTCTCATTAAAATCATGATAACAAAAAACATTATACGAATTGTAAGCATACCTATAAAATATACGATTTTGCAGGTGTGCTAATTAAAATATTTTATTACCTATCAAAATTGAAATTAAAATAACTAAAAATAGACTAAGTCATTGCTATCTGTAACTTGATCGCTTTCCTGGCTTCTGACAGCTTGGCCCTAAGTTTCAAGATTTTTTCTTCATGGACTCTTTCATCTTTCAATAATTTCTCATTAGTTGCAGCTAACAATTTCTTTTTTTCCTTGTATTTGACTTTCTTGGCTTTGATTTGTTGCCATCAGTCTACCCACATTAGAAATTCATTTTTTTGTTGTTGTAACTATGTTTTCAACCTGTCACGAGCTTCTTCAATGTCTTTCAACCGATTAGCCTTATGTTGCTTCGAAAGCTTGATCAACTGCTTCACTACTTTTAAAGTCTCTGCTAGAGAATCTTCATCATTTAATGGTGTATCAAAACGAGCTTCATGTTCAGACTATGCTGGTAATGGTGAATTGTCTTTCAGGAGTGTCTTAGGAGATACCACCACATCAATGTTACTATTACTATGTTCCTGTTCAAAGTCACTGATTGGGGTTTCACAAGGAAGAGATTCATCCTCGTTTTTACTATTATATTCAACAACAATGAGTTCACTACTCCGTTCTATAGTTCTTGGAACCGAAATACTAATCATACTCCTTGTGAGCCTTCGATTAAGTATCTCAGATTTTCTCATGCTCGATTCAAAAGTTTTATTTTCACCTACTGGATTTTTCCCCTTTTCCTCATGCTTCTTTCTCTCCTCCATTACCTTAGAATACAAATCACCTGTTGATTTAGCAGAGTGCGTCTGAACAACTATTTTACTTCCCTCTCCCACTTCGTTTTCTCTCATGGATTGTTCAGGAGGGTTTTCAGTATAAAGTTTCTCATTTTCAACTATTAGACAGAGCTTATCTAGTCCCTCATCATCAATTATATGGTCGGTTTCCTCTTTTACTTCTCCTTCACAAGGTCTTCTTCATTTTGCACGAGTTTTAGGTGAGTAATTAGGCAAAAATTGGGTTAACCCAAAGTCATTTTCTTTTAAGAATTCATCCCATGTTTTTCCTACTGTAACTAACTGATACTGAACTAACATTTTGATAAGGCCGTGATGGAAAAGACTACGGTCTTGATCACCAATGGTATGCTGAACCATGATAGCCATTTTATGCTAACTATGAAGTAGAAAGTAGGGTAGATTTAATTTCAAACCCTTAAGAGCCATTAAAATTCTCAGATAGTATAATTGAACATTCGAATACCGACCATCACAAGAGATGTAACTGGAGAAGACCTCAAAAGGAGCACGCCATTGATTCCTCAAATATTTCACAGGAAAACTGAATTTAAGGTGTGCATCTTCTTTTGACAATGGGAGAAGGAACTGCTTGAACTTTGTCTTATCAATTCGTGACCCTTTGAACCAGCGTTCACCAGTTCGAGGCAGCTTCGTAGCTTTCGCGATAAATTCTTCATCTATGACTAACTATAAATCACCTATCTGAGCAACATTTCTGTCAAAAGACAATGCAAATCGTCTGGTAACTTCTTCGTTGTGTCCACTGAAACCCCAAAAGAAGAGTTTTCAATTAATTTTCTCAAATAGGGCAAGAACTTCAGGGTCGGCTTCTAGCATTTCTGGACTAGAAAGCTCAAAACGACTCAAGGAAGCCATCTGTTCAATTATCGGTTCTTTCTGTGACAGAGGATTGAAAGGGATTGTAAATACTGAATGAATAGGTATACATGAATACACAAACATGTTATGAACCTTCACACGATTCCGGGAGGAGCTAATGAGTAACCCTAGACTGGTTCCTACGCATGAGAACTTCACCATCAAACCATCGCAGGTATTCATCAAACAAATTGATGTGATTTGAAATCATTACAAGATATTCAAAATCAAATAAATTTATGGATGTAAACGACTGTCAGATAGGATGGTGTTAATATGAACATATCTAACTACGGTAATCATCACATATTAAAATCCTTTTGAACAGATGTCCTCAAACCAACAATTCGTATCTCATACCATAAACACAACTGTCAACGTTAATAAGCAAGGATTATACGTGGAAGGCAACCGTGCTATTGAACCAGATGATGTGAAGTTGTCATTACAAGCAATGATGTCTCCTAGGGTTTTGTAAACCCAACCAAGTAGCAAGGTCAACTTTAGATAATAATTAAAATGCTCAAAACCATATTTATGCATGTAATCGATTCAAGGATAAAATAATATAGTTTTGAATGAACTCACCGGATCCAAATCATCATATGACCTATTGCAAAGC
>LPNX011131616.1:1150167-1210495 GCA_001517045.1 Pseudotsuga menziesii | reverse complement strand
TAAACACTAAATCAAAATTCAATTATTATGATTATATCACAATGAAGATTTCGAAATGATATATAAAAATAAACTTTAGCTATTTTGGGAAACATATATACACTTTCCACAGTTTGAAAAATGACATGGTATTAAAAGAACAAGTTTTATGTAAAAATATATTATTAGGGTTAACATAAAATATTTCAATTAATTGATCAACCCTAATCATAAAAATTACAAAAACTAATAATACTAAATACCTTGTCAAAAGAAATCAATAAAACCAAATTGTAACATGTTCAAAATGTATTTTCATTTTAATCCAAAGAACTATTTAGCAGACTATACTTTAAATCTCCTAAATCAATATATAATCAGATGAATTGATAATAATAAAATTTGATTATATATAAATATATATATATATATATATATATAATTACAAGATTAACAGCTGCTAATTTATTAAATTTATGAAAGTGTTTCATAAATTTCTAATATGAGTCTTAACTCTTCTGAAATTGAGAGTACCTTCAGAATCAAAGATTCTGAAGGCACTCTTATATAATTTTTTGTAATAAATCATAGAAGAGAACTGATCATTTTTATTAAGCACAGTAGAAAAAATTGAGAGGGTTGTTGCCTGCCAACGCACAGTTGGGTGGGGTATTTCACGTCCCTTGGTCGGTTACCAAGGCGCTCGATTGAATCATGTGGGTGTATTATTTATGAATACTATGAATAGTTAGGCTGCGAGATAACTCTTAGCTTGCAACCAATATAACACCAACCTCGGTGCAGCATAAATGTATTCAAATTATAACAATGTGACTCATATGTATATACTCCTCCATAAGAAAATATATAAGCATACATTCACAACAACATATATACATGTGACTCAAACACATTCAACATTCACACATATACACAGAATCTAATGTGGAAACCCATTCAGGAAAAACCACAAAGTTTCTCTCCATATGGTATGTGAAATATATGGCACCTTTGGTTTGCGCACTAAGTTGCAGAGTGTGCTCTAAATATTCACTGCTAACTATACAGACTTTCCTCTCCTGTCATGCTCTCTTTCCTTCTGTCGCTAATCTTCCTCTACTTGATTCTACTACTAATCTACACTTATCCTAAATCAACTTGACTCTACTGATGATCCGCACACAACCTATATGGACTCAGTTCTCCCACACTTTTGCACACTCAGTTGCATATTCTTCAACTCTATGCCTTTAGCTAAACTAGCAGATACACCACTTACAACAATAATGACAAGAACTAACAAAGACTCAAGAGACTAATAATGACTAGGAGCTAACCCGTATACAGCTTGGGTTGCTCCTTTTATATATTATTTACATGTTGCTTTCTCAATTGACTTTCTACATTTATCCAACAGGTTGTCTTTCATATTCTAGCGACACATGACAGTAGGCACTAACACATGACTTACAAATATACATTCATACGTGCAGCTTCCATTGGATCTAGCTGACCTCGTACCCACGATATTTTTGACATGTTGCTTTCTAGCCATTGCATCGCTGCACACCTTCTAACACGGCTCCACTCCATCACCTTCTTTCTCACTAACTTCATTTCCTTCCATCATGGCTTCTTATTATGTCGTGGTTTCTTCTTTTGTCCCGTTGTCACAGTTTCCTCTTGAACTACTTCTTTCCTTAACTCCTTTTCTATGTTCTTTTGTCACACCTTATTTTCCTTCATCTACTCTTTCTTCCTTCCTTCTGTAAGTTCCTCTATCACAACTCCTTTCTCTTCTTCTGCCTTATCTCTTTTCATACTAGAGCAAAATTCTAAGTGAATTCTGCTTACCTTTCCCTAGGGCCAACAAAATGCCATAATATCGATCTTGCTATAGGGGAATATGTATTGAATATTCCAATGATTACTATCCTTAGAAAATTTGTGTTGGTATTCCTTGATGATATACTAATTCAACATGTTTACATGGAACTACAACTACTAAAGGAGAAAGAATTGTATCCAAAACCCTCAAAATGTTTCTTTGGGATAAAGGAGGTAGACTATTTGGGTCATATTATAACTCATGAAGGTTTCAAGGTAGACCTTAACAAAATTAAAGCCATAATGGACTAGCTGATTCCCAAAGCCCTGAAGAATGTTCGAGGATTCTTACGTCTGACAGGGTACTACCGCAAGTTTGTTTGAAACTATGGAAGAATAGAAGCTCCTCTAACAACATTACTGAAGAAAGATGCATTTTCTTGGACTCCAAAGGCAACTCAAGATTTTCAACAACTTGAAGAGGAAATGTGTAAAGCTCTTGTTTTGGCGACACCAGACTTCACAAAAAACTTTATTGTGGAATGTGATGCTTTGGGAAATGGAATTGGGGTTGTACTAATGCAAGAAAGACACCCTATTTCCTTCACAAGTCATCCAATCAAGGGAAAGAACTTAAAAAATCCCATTTATGAGAATAAAATGTTGGAAATACTACATGCCTTGAAGCAATGGTAACCCTACCTTATGGGGAGACATTTCAAGGTTAAAACTTATCATGGTAGCCTTAAATAATTCTTGGAACAAAGGCTATCTTCAGAAGAACAACAAAAATGGGTGACAAAGATGTTGGGACATGACTTTGAAATCATCTAGAAAAAATGGAAGAAAAATATTGTCACAGATTCACTCTCTAGGAAAGATGAGGATGTTGAAGCATTATTCTATGTTATCTCAATCATCCAACCAGATTGGATAGTCGAAGCAAGGGATGAATGGAAAAATGACGAAGAAATATGGACATTCATTCCAAAGTTGCAGCAAGATCCCAGTGCCTCTAATACATTTATGTGGAAAGATGAATTGCTATGGTACAAGGATCACCTATAACTTGGTAAGAGTTACCAACTAAAGAAAAATGTACTTTTTGAATTCCAATCCTCGCCGATAGGAGGGCACTCAAGTTTCTTAAAAACCTACCACATGGTAAAGAAATAATTTTTGGGGGATGGTCTTAAAACTGATGTTCAAAAATTTGCCACGTAATGTTTGATTTTCCAATGAAATAAAGTGGAAACAATTAAGACCCCGGGTATCCTACAACCACTTTCCATTCCAAGCCAAAGTTGCACAGAGGTATCGAGGGATTTTATCACAGGTTTACCAAAGTCAAAAGGAAGAGTGTCATCATGGTGGTTGTTGATAGACTTACTAAATATGCATACTTTTGTGCACTATCTCACCCATTCAAAGTAAGCATGGTTGCCAATTCTCTTATGGAGACAGTCCAAAAACTACATGGTACTCCAAATATTATAGTAAGTGACATGGATCCCATTTTCACAGTCAACTTTTGGACCAAATTATTTTCTTTTTTGGGTACTCAATTGGTTCATAGGTCGTCTTATCATCCTCAATATGATGGACAAAAATGGATCGTAAACAAATGTTTGGAAAGTTATCTTCATAAACAAACACAATGGGTCAAGTGGCTACCCTTGGCAAAATGGTGGTATAACACTTCCTTCCCTACATCATCCAAAATGACCCCGTTTATGGAACTTTATGGCTATCATCCACCATCCATCACATCTTTAGTAAGAGACTCATCTAAGGTTTTAGCAGTGAAATACCACATGAAGCATCAATAAAAACTTCTTCAACTCTTAAAGGACAACCTAAATCTAGCATGAAATCTAATGAAACAACAAGCATATCAGCACTGCAGTGAACGAAGCTTTAATGTAGGGGATTGGGTAATTTTAATATTACAACCATACAAACAGATGTCCCTGAAGAACACCAAGAAGGATAATAAATTATCACCTAAATACTACGGTCCCTACAAGGTGCTACAAAATATTGGTAGTATGGCCTACAAATTGGAACTACCTGCATCTTCACGAGTCCATCCAGTTTTCCATGTTTCTTGTTTGAAGAAGGTAATTGGTGACAAGCTACCAATTCAAATGATATTACCAGAACTTGGCAAGGAAGGAAAAAATCATCTTGGAGCCTGAATAAATCACTGAAATAAGTACTTGATAGTTTTGAAATCAATCAATTCGATAGTATCTCATTAAATGGAAGAACTTACTCGTGGAAGATTCAACATGGAAAGATGAGTCCTTTATACAACAACATCCAGAACTACTTCAGCATTGAGGACAACAATTTTTGAAGAGAAGAGACATGTTAAGCCCTTGATGATGGCACATTACCCCATATAGTGTAGTGCATTATCCCCTATATTGTGTATCAATACATATTATTTGTGTCGGCTTGGGTCTATTAGTTGTTATTGTACACCTTTCTCTCATATATATAGGAAGGAGATATTCTCATTTTAGTCATCAATGTATATTGTCTTGTCTTGGGTACACAAGTACATTGTGTAAGAAGGTTCCTCCCTTGAATAGGATTGTTATTTATCTCTGTTATTCATTATTAAGGCATGGATTACTCTCTTTTGGTATATTTCTGCTATTTTTATGTTATTTATGGGACTTGTTGCATAACAATGCCTCTCTCCCATTCAAACTAGTTGGAATTCTCCAAAGTCTCTTTTATCTAAGAAGTAAAAGAAACTTTGGAGGTCAATTTGTGTGGTTCTTTGGTGGAGTGGATGTGTTGTCATTGAGTTCCATGGAGGTAATATGTGTTTGATCCATGTGTTTGCTTTGTATCTAGTCTAGCTTGCTTGAAGGATTGGCATTAATTTTGTAAAAGTAGATTAAGAAATTTGTTTATTGTGTTAATATATTGAATATAGATGTTTAGTTATCTCACCAAATAATTCATTTGTTTATGAATTTCTTCATAATGATTTCTAGCATCTGTGATTATAGACTTGATATTGGTTTGCAAGTGTTGTGATTACAGATTGTCTTAGGTGGAAACGTGGAATATATTGCTTGATCTATCTTCTCTTATAACAATATTTTTCACAAATAAATTCCCTCGGTACCTCACAAGTGAAGCCTCAATTTTAACATAAAAAAGAGGAGGAGACTAGTGATTTTTTCGAAAAATTGAACCAAATGAAGACTAGCGGAACTCCCTTTTGCATAAAAAGTCATTTTTCCATAAATTTGTAAGCATTGCATCCAAATTATAAGGACCAAAGTGAAATTATTCAATATTTTAATAAATCAATAAACATTTGAGCAGGATCCTACGAGCCCACTCCTCATCCCCCCTGGGGGGATCCACGTTGGTGTCTTTTTCATGATTTTGAATTTTTTTAGTTTGTTTAGTTTTCATTTCTTGTTTAGTTGTTTATTTTGCCATACTTCTTCAAGGAAAATGAAATACTTACCCCACGCTTTCTCGATTATCCCACAAGGGGGAAATAGATTCGTGGTAGGACTAATCAGAAAACAATTTTTCTTTTGTCATTTATTTAGGCTTTTAAAATTAACCCATCTATGCTCTCTCGAGTATCTCGAAAGGGGGAAAGAGATTCTCAGTCGTGATTAGTTCGTTAATAAATATCACATTAGCTTTAATAAAATTGACAAAGTATCATTCCCCGTATGCTCTGCACCGCTGCAGATTGTTTGATCAGTTGGTTGTACCATAAAGGGACATGTGGTTCTGTTTGCGCCATTATTGAGGATAAATATTTCTATTCCCAGAATTCAATTCTTTTTGTTTTTATACTTTGTTTGATAAATGTTGTAAACTTAATAAACTTACTCAGATCATCTGGTGACTCCACTAACTTTAACTTTACCAAGGCGTTCTACAAGAAGAAACTTTGAAGGCTTGCTTCATTTCATTCCTGAACTTGGACAAGTTTACCATAGGAGGAAAAACAAGCTAGATTCTCGTAAAATCCTTGAATATCTCTTATCCGAGTCAATCTTGGACATTCATTTTTTATTTGTTGATAATTCTCAATCAACTAATCCACCTAGTACCATAGGTACACTTTTTAAACCATTGGATTACTCTGTCATAATTTATAAACCTCATAACATCCTTGATAAAACTATTGAAAAGGTTCCTTTTTTTCATGGTAATGATGATATAACTGTTAAATCTCATTTGTTGGATTTTACGTAGTGCTACAATAAATGGTGCCACAACATGAACTACGAAGATGTCAAGATGAGGCTTTTTTCCTTATCTCTCAAAGTTGATGCTTTTGAGTGGTTAACAATGGTATCAAGACTTTCAAATATTTTGAGACAGTTATCAACCAGAGGTGGGGTTATAAGAAGGAAAATAGGCATTTGTTGGTTTCCTTAAGAAATACAAAGAAGAAATAAAATGAAACCATAGAAGAATCCAACGAAAAATTTAGTGATATGGTTGGTAGACTCCATGTTGATATCAAACCACCAGATACTTCAATTATAATATATTATATAGAAGCATTTGAAGGAGAAATGAGGTATCATCTTCGATACAAGGATCCAGAAAACCTAAAGAAATCCGTGGAAACAACTAAAAATATAGATAGAAACATACAATCTTCAGGAAAGTCTAATATCCCTGGATTTGTCACAGGCACCACATCCTCTTCCAAACCTCATGATGTCAAAGGAAAAGCAGTAAAACCTGAGGGAAAATATGAAGGTAGAGAAACAATGAAATAAGTAGCTAGCATGATGAAGAAAATGGTGATAAAATGTACCTCCCATATGGATGCAATGCAGAATAGGATAAACAACATGGAAAAGGCACAAATTTCTCAAAATCATAGAAATTTCCAACCAAGACAAAATCAGGAATGGAAAAAGAAGTATCCTCCCAATGAGAAGAGACCTCCAAATTAACTAGAAACAAACAATGTGGTGATTGATGAGGTTCCTCCCTATTGTTGGCCTTGTGATGAATTTCATGAGGAATCTACTTGTACAAAATTTTGTTGCATAGTTGAACAAGAACAAATGGAAATGAATAACTTGGTGGGTTACCCTAGATATCCTGATTATGTAAACAATGTAGGACATGTGTATTATATTTCTAGAGAGAAATGGAAGCAAGCAAAGGAATACGGTCAAGAGAAGAACAATGCAATAAATATTTTTGGTGAAAAGCCTACACCTGATCAGATTATGGAGAGGTACAAAGGTGTTGTCTATCAGAGGAAGAAAAATGTGATCCCAACCAAATCAGATCAAAACATGCCAAAGTTAAAGAATCCTCCCCCTTTAGATCCGAACATTGATTTGGGTAATTGGTTGTCAAGTACTAAAAAATTTGTCCCAGTAATTGAGATATTTAAAATTCCTAGTCAAAGATATATTTTTATGAAAACCTTAGAGGAACATAAGGAAAATATTGTTGAAAATTATGATGAAATATCTATGGATAAACCTAAAATTACTAAGAGACCTAAGGAGAAACTTGTCAAATCAAAGGAAATTGTGATGAACAAACCCATAGAACTCTTGTCCAAGAAACATAGTAACTTCAGTGAACATGTTCCTATTATTTTGCGTAGTAGGGATCCTAACAAAGAAGACCATCCTTCCTTCTACATATCGTTGATTGCAAATGGTAAGTTGTTGCACAATTGCATGCTTGATTAATCTGGTGCATCGTCTAACGTCATGACTAAAAGAGTCATGGAACAAATTGGTTTAACAATCACAAGGCCATAACAAAATGCATGCGCCATGGACTCGAGAGAAATCGATGTCGTCAGTATAATTATGAATTTCCTAATCAAATTAGTTGCATAACCTAGCATAGGCGTAACCATCGACATAGTTGCCATAGATGTGCCTGGTAGATGGGGAATGTTGTTATCAAGGAAATGGGTTGCTTCCCTTGGAGGATCTATTCAAATGGATTCGGCCTATGCCATGATTACAGGTTCTGAGAATGCACACTTTAAGTTGTATAGAGAAAAGGAGAGAAAGTATCATGTGGAGGATCCTGATGAGCCAAATAATGAATATATTTGTGAAACAAACAATATTGGAAACCATGCCATTTATGCAAAATATCTTATACCCATCATAGAAAAAGCTAATGATGAAGAATTCGATGAATTGTGGAGAATAAGTTTTGATGGGGCATTTTCCAAAGCTGAAGAAAAAAAAAGATTCGGTATCGTCTTGACTTCACCCTCAAACAAGAAATTCAATTTTTCTTATAGACTTGAGTTTGATTCATATAATAATGTAGCATATTATGAAGCATTGTTGTTAGGAGTTGAGATTGCTAAATACATGAGAATCCATGTGCTAAGTATTAAAGGTGATTCAGATCTAATTATTTCCCAAGTCAAAGGTTTTGCATGTAAAAGTGAAATACTTAAGAAATATAGGAATGCTATGTGGGACACCATTAAATATTTTTGTGCATTTGATCTTGTACTTCCCCGCATTCAGAAAACAACAAAGCAAATAAACTTGTTGTGACATCTTCAACTTTGGAATTCACTGAAGAATTGGTAAATCGATGGAAAAGTTGAAATAAATTTCAGGCCTTTAATCCCAGATAACGTTAATAATTGGCAGCTTTTCAAAGATGACAGTCATATTATAAGATTCATGAACAACATGCAGGAATTTTTTTATTGTCAGATCAACTTTCAAGATGAGAAAAACATTTGTATTAAAGATGAGGATTAGCCTATGAACCGTATTCGAAAGAATGTTGTTGAATGGGAAAGTGCCTTTGATAGGAAGGAGAGGTATAAAAAAAAGGAAAATATAATGCCTAAGGATTTCATATAAATAAGCATCGGTACTGAAAATGAACCAACAAACATAAAAATTGGAAACGGGACTTCTAAAAAATAAAGAAATGACCTAATAGAGATAGTAAAAGAATACATAGATGTATTTTATTTTACGTATGACTAGCTAAAATCCTATCAGGATTATGTATTCCAACATACAATCCCATTGAGGCTTGAAGCTAAGCCCTTTCGATAAAAAAAATAGAAGAATAAATCCCAAGTTGGCACCCATGGTCCAAAAGGAATTACAAAAAATGTTGGTAGCAGGAATTATTGCGCAAACAAAGAATTCATCATGGATCTGAAACTTGGTTGTAGTAAGAAAAAAGAATGGGCAGTTCAAGTTATGCATTGATTTATGAAACTTGAATATCTCATGCATGAAAGGAAAATACTCTTATCCAATACGGAAACTTTACTTCAGAGAGTAACTGGGTCGGGTATAATGTCTATGTCGGATGGCTTCTTGGGATATAATCAGGTTCTTGTTAAGAAGGAATATCAACACAAGACCACCTTTACTTCACCTTAGGGAACATTTAAGTACTTAAGGATGCCCTTTGGTCTTTTGAATGTGGGTGCAACATTCCAAAGAGCCATGGACTATGCTTTCAGTGAACTAATTAGAAAAATAATAGAAATATACCATGATTACCTTACTGTATTTTCCAAGGAATTATTTGATCAAATAGGCCGTCTCATAAAAGTGTTTGAAAGATGCAGAAAGTATGGCATATCTCTAAATCCTGCCAAATCAATATTAGGAGCCATAGACTATGCTTTCAATGAACTAATTGGAAAATTAATAGAAATCTACCAAGATGACCTTACTGTATTTTCCAAGGAAATATTTGATCAAATAGCCCATATCATAAAAGTGTTTGAAAGATGCAGAAAGTATGGCATATCTCTACATCCTACCAAATCAATCTTAGGAGTTTATGAGGGTGAACTACTTGGACACATCATTTCCAAATATGGGATCAAGATAGACCCATAGAGGGTAGAAGCTATAAAGAGAGCCATTTTTCCTACCAGCAAGAAAGCTTTACAATCTTTTAATGGACAAATAAACTTCATAAGAATATTTATACCAAACTTAGCCAAGTTAATGAAACCTATGCAGAAATTGCTTAAAAAATATGTTAAGTTTGAGTGGGACAAAGAAGGAAAATAATATTTTGCAACCATAAAAGATTGCATCTTGAGGTCTCAAGCTTTAATAAGTCCAAATTACTCTAAATACTTCCATATTTTTTCATTTGCATAAGAGGACACAATTGCCATATTTTTTGTTGCAAAAGAACAAGGAGGGTGGGAACAACCTATTGTATTGCATTTATGAATATATCCTTACAGAATTCTGAGCTAAATTACACTACTATGAAAGAACAAGCGTATGCCCTTGTCAAATCTTTAAAACACTTCAGAACTTAAATTGGCTACTCCAAATTAATTGGCTTTGTCCCTCACTCAGCAATGAAGGATATCTTATCTTAGCAAGATTTCCTTGGTATAAGAGGAAAGTGGGTATCAAAGATCCAGGAATCTGACTTAGAAATTAAACCCACTAAATTTATCAAAGGTCAAGGACTTCCTAAGATGATGACAGAAGGCAACGAACGAGATTTAGGCATGGTTTGTCAGAATAATTCATTAGCGTCAACCATTTCTACATGGATGGTACATCTTCAACAACAACAGTGGTATTCAGACATTATATTCTACCTCAACAACCTAACTTGTCCAAGTCATTTAGTTGGCCAAAAGAGAAGGTCATTAATATTGCAAGCCACCAAGTATTTCCTTGCACAAGAAGGATTGGGTTGGAAAACCCAGATGGTCTCATACTTAGGTGTGTAGATGATGAAGAGTCTAGAAGACTCTTAGAGGAATTTCATTCAGGATTTTTTTGTGGCCATTTTGCATCTAAAACTACATCCCGCAATATTCTTAGAGCATGATACTATTGGCCCACCTTATTTACTGATATGCACAAGTCTGTTAGGAATTGCCAGAAATGTCAACTTTTCACAGGAAAACAGAAGCTTGTGTTACCTTTAAAACCAGTAGTAGTCCAAGCCCTTTTTTAGTAGTGGGGTCTTGATTTCATTCGTAAATTTAAGGATAATTCAAGTAATGTCTATACTTGGATTTTGACAGCAACATATTATTTTACCAAGTGGATAGAGACCGTACCTACTAAAGCACCAACCGAGAAAGTGGTTATGGATTTCCTTGAAGACAAATTATCACTAGATTTGTGGTGTCTGCTAAGATAACCACAGGTAATGCCAAAGCCTTCAGTTTAGTAGTAATGTCCTCCGTTTGCTTTAAGTATGGCACTATCTTATCTCATTCATCAAATTACTATCCCCGGGGAAACGATCTTGTCTATTCAAGCAACAAAAACTTCATGACCATTGTCAAAAAGATTATTGGTGATAACAAAAAGGACTGGGATGGTAAAATTAAATTTGCACTTTGAGCAGATAGGATTACTAAGAAAAGTGCAATGGGGAAGTCTCCTTTTGAGTTGGTTTATGGCATGGATGTGACTTTACCAATTCATCTCCAGTTACCAATGTATCAGGCTCTTCAAGATTCAGGTTCATATCAAGATGACTTTCAGAGCAGAATCAATGAATTGATAGAGTTGGATGAAGTCAAAAGAAGGGTTGTTGATCAAAGTATTAGAATTCAGGACAAGGTCAAAAGAAATTTTGACAAGTCATCCAAACCAAAGGTTTTTCAGAAAGGTGATGCAATATTACTCTGGGACGAATGGAGAGAAAATCCTAGCAAACACAAAAGGTTTGACAGTTTATGGACGGGTCCTTACATCATTCATGATGTGGTCAAAGACAACTCATTTTATCTCAGTGATATGGATGGCGAAAAGCAGACTCTGCCAGTCAATCGACAAATTTTGAAACTATTTTTCAGTGACACCATCTGATGCCCATGGGAGCATCTTTGTATCATGGCTTTCTAAGCTTTCATTGCATTTTATTTCTTAGCTTAGTTTATTTTCCGCATATTAGTCTTGTACATTATTTCTTGTATATTAGTTTCATTTGTTGTATATTATTAATGTATCATATATTGCAACTTATTGTTTCATTTGGATATTTATATACATGTGATTGACTTATCCCAATTTTGTGCAGGAATAAGAGATTCTAGGTTTCTCGTATGATCGATTTCCACGAAGTTCAGATCATTTGCACATCCCACAGTTGGAGTCAAATGTTACCAACTAGGTTTCATCTAGTTGGACTTTCAAGTGAGCCGCCAAATATGAAAAATAAATTGTTCAAATTCAGAGTTCAGAATTCCATTTAGATCTTCCAATGCCATTTTTTCACTTTTTTACCACATGTTCATACCTCGCAGGGAGATTGTAAAAAAATGTGCTAGCACGAGTTTTTTGTAAAGAACTTGGTTTCCTAGGACTTAAACATCAATCTGGGTATTCCAAGATGTTTTTCCCTTGTTAATTATATGTTGTTGAATAAAAGACTTATAATTTTTGAGTTTTTCACCTGCTCCTCCAAAGCTGGAATGGTTGTCTTGGTGGTTAAACCATGGGAGAATTTTAAAGTTCATATCTCAATGTATATGAACATGCTAGACATTAATAATGAGTCGTGTGGACATGTGTTAGGTTCCCTTAGGTTTTATTTCAAGTTTTGAGAGAAAATATTTTTTTCGTAAAGTTAGGTGATTTTGTTTTAAAGTTTAATTGAGAAAATTATAAATGTAATAAAAGTGTGGTTAGAATTTGTATTTTTCCATGGGCGTGCTATTTTTCTAACTCAAATCACTTGTTTTATGCATAGACCCAATTTTCCTAAGTTTCTAGTGATAAATTTATCACTTAAGTAAAAATAAATAAAAGTATAAGTCAATTAAAAAAATAGAAAAAAATTAAAAAATGGAGACAGTCCTAAATTCATAAACCAGTGGATTCTTGTCTGAATTGATTGAAATATTCCATTAGCTTCCTTAAGAGAGTGTGAGTTCTCTCCTTATTCAAGGGATCACGTCTAGTGGAGTTTTGGGAGGTGGTGACTCCACATGAGCTAGAGGATGTGCCCCTCTCTTCATGCTTGCGCCTTGGGTACATCAAGTGGATGCATGAGATAGCTTGTTAGGTGAGCGTGCATCTCTCTTAGTAGAGGTGGCGCCCTCTCCATTGTTCAAACTCCAATCAGATCCACAATCAACTCTTGGAACTTGACTCTAACTCCACTGAAGGATGTGCCCACACTAGGTCATTATAGCTATAAATAAAGCATGCCTCTCTTCCATTCAAACTAGTTGGAATTCTTCAAAGTCTCTTTAGCTGAGAGATAAAAAAGACTTTGGAAGTCAAATTGTGTGGTGCTTTGGTGGAGTGGATGTATTATCATTGAGATCTATGGAGGTTATCTGTGTTTGAGCCATGTGTTTGCTTTGCATCTAGTCTAGATTCCTTGAAAGATTGGCATCAATTTTGTAAGGTAGATTAAGCAATTTGTTTATTGCGTTAATCTATCGAGTATGGATGTTTAGAGATCTCATTGAATGTTTCATTTGTTTATGAATGTTTTCATAGTGATTTTTAGCATATGTGCTTCTAGACTTAATCTTGGTTTACAAGTGTTGTGATGTTGAGGTTGTCTTAGGTGGAGACGTGGAATATCTTGCTTGCTTTTTCTTTCCTTTAACAATATTTTTTACAAATAAATTCCCTCAGTACCCCACAAGCAAAACCTCAGGTTTAATGAAAAAAAAGAGACACTAGCAAATTTTTCGAAAAATTGAACCAAAAGAAGACTAGTGGAGCTCCATTTTGCATAAAAAGTCATTTTTCCATAAATTTGTAAACCTTTGGATCCAAATTATAAGGACCAAAGTACACTTCTTCAAGATTGTAATAAAATAATAAACATTTGAGTAGGCTCCTAAGATCCCACTCTTCACCCCCCTTGGGGGCATCCACTTCACTGTATTTTTCTTGATTTTGATTTTTTTAGTTAGTTTAGTGTTCATTTCTTGTTTAATTGTTTATTTTGCTATACTTCTTCGGGGAAAATGAAATACTTACCCCACACTTTCTCATGTATCCCATAAAGGGGAAAGAGATTCATGGTGGGACTAATTATAAAATCATTTTTCTTGTCATTTCTTTAGGTTTTTAAAATTATCTCAGTTGTGCTCTCCTAAGTATCCCAAAAGGCAGAAAGATATTCTCAATCATGAGTAGTCTGTTAATAAATATCACATTAGCTTTAATAAAATTGACAAAGGCTCATCCCCGTATGCTTCGCACCGTTGAAGCTTGTATGATCAGCTGGTTGTACCAGCAAGGGATACAAGTGACTAGAGTAATAGGAAAATCCACATAAGCATGTTCTTGAGAAATTGGGAGGTCGCAAAATATGAATACCATAGAGTCAAGGGGCTACTCCAAGCAGGTTATGCCTCGCCCCGTTGGAGACTTGGTAAAACAACTTTAGCACTCGTTTCAAAAAAGCTTGTCGTATTGGGCCAAACCCAAAAATTAACCCACTCCCTTAATCACTCATTTAATAATCTAAAATTTACCAACTAAGATACTGCAATACTTTCACCGAGACCACACTAGCAACCCTCATACACAAGCACTCTTTTAATTGGCACTGGTCTACTTTATTTTTATGCATAAATCAATTTTGCAAATTGCCTGGAATGGTTTATATATTTTCTAACTTGCCAAAGTAATTTATTTGCAGTGATTAATGGGCAATATTTTAATTCATTTCATCTTAACTCCTAGAATAGTTGTTTTTTTACTTTCATTGACTAAACAACCTTACTTTATTTTCATAGGGACCACCCCCTTGGTTTCCCTAGGAGTTGGCCTAGACAGAGGAGCCGAGTATCACGTGACAGCACTTGGCTCAAGCTTGCTCCCAAGATCGCACCCAATAGCTTAAAGATTTATGCCAAGTGACTTGAGGTGTGAATTAAGCGACAACAAGAAGCATTGAAGATGCCATGACCTACGATGTATTTTGGTCAAAATGTCCCCAACATAAAAGCACCTCATAAATGAACAAATCCTATCACTAATTAAGCCAAACCCGTTTTTTAACCATGTCCTCAACATGAAAGGACCTCATAGATGAACTAATCCTATCACTAATTAATCCAAACGCGTTTCAATTTGGCAACTATTCAATTAAAAGATGTATTTAAGGTTTGATGTTCAAATTAGTTAATTGAGAGAGTATCAATGTCCTTTTTGCTTAAGATGATGTTGATCATTGTGTAGTTGTTTAGATTTATTGATAACAATGGTTGCTTTATTATTTAAGGGAAATTTCAGGTTCATACATTTTTTTTTAACATTTTACTTATACAATTTCTAGTTGGCTGGTGTAAAATCAAATAAACGCGCTTAAAATATGTTTGATTTGACATATTCACTTTTATAAGAAAAATGCCTACAAAATCATGTTGAGAGATCATAATTACATTTTCATAAGAAAAATGCATACAAAATCATATTGAGAGATCATAATGACATTTTTCTTAAGATGGTGTTGATAATTGTGTACTTTTGAGATTTATTGATAAAAATGGTTAAGGTTAATTTCAGCGCTATACATTTATTTTCCTTCTATCCTCTCATCTTTTGTTGGCTGGTGTAAAATCAAATAAGCACACTACAAATATATTTGACTTCACATGTACATTTTTAGAGGAAAAGTACCTAAAAAATAGCATTGACATATTGTGTCCTTCTGCTTAGAATAATGTTTATTATGTACTTGTTTAGATTTATAGATAAAAAAGATTGCTTGATTTAAAAAAAAAAATTTGCTTACTTATTTAAGAGAAATTTCAGCTCCATGCGTCTCTTTTCTTTTTATCTTCTTTTGAATGATTGAATAAGAGTTTTACTTTGAATAACATTTTATATGTGCAATTCTAGTTCTCTAAGTAAAATCAAATTAACATAAAGTTATATTTGATTTCACATATGGACTTTTATAAGAAAAGTACCTACAAAATCACAGAGGAATAGTGAGGACATTCTCATAACAACAATACAAATTCCTTCATTTTATTAGAATTTACAAGATTCTCACAGGTAGATGGAGCAATGAGGATTGTCATGTCTTACAAACATATAACCATGTGACGCTATGGAAAGAACAATGATTGAGGCCTAAGTTAGAAATATATGATTTGTACTACATCCTGATCCTATTAAAAAGGATTGAGGCCTTCGAATTCTTATAATACTTTCTTCAATCTTTAACCTCCTCTGCCCTTACATCATTCAAATACCTTTATGCTAAATGTTTACAAGTTCCATGGTACTCATGATTCTCACCCCTCGGATCTTGGCTAACTCAATGCCTTGTTAATGTATCGTTAGCTATCTACTTCTCAAAAAGGTATTTTTACTAGTTACCTTGTTGAACCAATGCAACCACCATGCTTTTAATCCCCTTCAGCAAAGCAAATTGAAGTTGCATAGATAATAGATAGGGAGCTTTTAGCTGTAGAGATGAAAGGCCATATATAAATTAGATTTTAAACACAGAATATGCCAAAAAAACTCCAAGTGATCAAATACAAAACATGGTTAACAGTTTTCTCTTCAAATACCACAGTGATTCCTACCACATATTTTCTCTTCAAATACCACAGTGATTCCTACCACATGCTGAAGCATGCCAAAGATGTTTGATATTTCATGGTTCCAAAGAGCCAATATCATTCTTCCTTTGTATGTATCAAAATAAAGAAACTATCGTTGTGAATAAAAAATACGAAAAACTTACAAGAGACACAGGTCAAGCCATAAACACATGAAATTGCTTCATCATTGCAGTAAGTGATAAAGAGTAAAACATTACAGAATGAAAACAACTAATATTCATTCTCATACATTGCAAATCACAAAATTTGCAGTTTTGAAATATTTATTTGCCAGAAACCTACAAACATTAATGTTCTTCAAGAGACCAGACTTCTTACAGAAATTATTGAAATAGAAGTAAAAGCTTCCAGAATAGAAGCAGAACAACCTTGACATCTGAAAAAGAGCAACAAATATGCTAGTTATCTATATGGAATAATGAAAAACTCTTGCTGCAAATCAGATATCAAACATATTTCTTGCGGTGATTATTCATCCTGCGGAGCTTTGTACTGCTTAATAGTATTTTGACGAGAACATTCCAAAATAGTCTTTTCTGCAACAATGAAATAAGCTGCAAGAGAAGCTGTAATCCACACAAAGAAATAGTGAGCATTTGGCAGTCTAATTTATTTCATACATCATTCCCTGCTAAAAATGTAAAATCCTAAAATAGTACTTTGCAACATAGAATACAAGTACAGAAACTGCTCTCCATAAGTTATATCCGCAAAGATGGGAACTAAATAAAATCTAATTCATTGAAATAATAGATAGATAGATATTACAGTCTAAAATTGAGAGCCATACATTTACATGAAACATGGAGGATTCAATAATACTACTCATCAATGAAACTACATGCACAGAAGAAAAATAAATTTCAAACAAGAAGCAAACAGTAAATATTTACTCTATGCAACTGCCTTCATATCATAAAGAATGGTGGCTACCTGTGAACTGAAATAATCAAAATACGTCAGCACTTCTGTTGCATGAAAGCAAACAAAACAGGAACTGACTTACAAACTCCCATAGTAAATGTATGAGCATTAACACAATAAAGGTGATATCAGCAAAGAAGGTTTTAACGAGTGAAAGTTGTTCAAAGTCCAAATAAACTAATCAAACTTTTTTCGAAAACTATATCTTATATTTCATTAATAAACAAAAGATAAATCAGCCAAATTATATCAAGCCAAATTTTGGTTATGAAAACTGCCCCTTCCTACATAGGAAAGGAGTGCCAGCCTATGAACTTTGGTTCCAACATCAACAGAATCTATATCTCATATGAAGATCCCTATCATGGCTGCAATCTGAATTTTTAGATTTGATTTGAAAACTTTGATTTACCCCAAATGAAATGGCATAGAACTGTTGGAACATCATCACCAACATCTTCAGTACAGAGCTGAAGTATCAGCATCTTCGGTATAAAAAATGATACATCACTTAACAACGATAGCACGAGGCTGGCTCATCAACATAAAGCTGGAATAACAACAACAACGACAACGCAAGGCTGGCTCATCAGCATAAAGCTAGAATAATAACAACATGTGACAGGTATAACAACATCTCAAGGCTGGAGTAACATCATCTATAACAACGGAATGAGGCAGGTGTATCAACAACCAACATGATCCTTCCTTTCAAAATTACAGAATCATGGACAACACGGGTGATTCCTTTCCTTTCGTAATTTCGGGATCACAGACAACACATATGTGGTACTCAAACAATCCTTCCTTTCGGGATTATGGGATCAAGACTTTACGGAGCTACCAGTACTGATCACAGCTAACACATATGTACACATGACGATCCTTCCTTTCGGAAATACGGGATCAAGTCCAACATGGATGATCCTTCCTTTCGAGATTGCGGGATCTCCAACCAACATTTTAGACGATCTTTACTTTCGTAATTACGAGATCAAGTCCTCCAATCAACATTCTAGACGATCCTTCCTTTCGGAATTACGAAATTAAGTCCAACAACATCTTGGACGATCCTTCCTTTCGGAATTCGGGATCAAGTCCATCAACCAACATCTTGGACGATCCTTCCTTTCGGAATTACGGGATCAAGTCCATGAACCAACATCTTGGACGATCCTTCCTTTCAGAATTATGGGATCAAGTCTTAAGATCAACATTTAAGACAATCCTTCCTTTCGGAATTACAGGATCAAGTCTAAGGATGATCAATCCCAACTAAGCTACCTATTGTGATCAGGATACCATAGTATCATCAATACTACTCCCCCTTTCGAGGGAATTCCTTACGGACAACACCTAGCTTGTCTCGGAAGTGTTCAAAATTCACACGAGACAAAGGCTTAGTCAACACATCTGCAACCAACTCATATGTGCTCACATATTGGAGCTTTATAACTCCCTTCTGCACCATGTTATGAATGTAGAAGTATCGGATTTCTATGTGCTTTGTCTTATCATGGAACACGGGGTTCTCTGTTATCTTCATGCAGCTTTGGTTAACACACAGAATCACGGTAGCATCCATCTCCAGATCGAATAGATCTGACAACAACTCCCAAAGCCATATGGCTTCACAACTGGCGGAACAAGCTGCAATATATTCCGCTTCTGCAGTGCTGAGAGCAACACTGGACTGCTTCTTGCTTAGCCATGAGATCATGGTCGACCCTAGACTGAAACATCCTCCTAAAGTGTTCTTTCTATCTAAGACACGTCCCGCTCAACCTGAATTTGTATAACCACACATTTGAAGTCATGATCTCTAGTATAACTGAGACCATAGTCTACCGTACCTTTCAAGTACCTCATCACATGCTTTGCAGCTACCAAGTGAACATGTTTGGGCTCAACCAGATACTGACTCAAGGTGTTCATAGAAAAGCATATATATGGTAGGTATTCGTCATATACATCAAGGAGCCAATGATCTATCTGTATAGTGTCACATCCACTAATTCTAACAAAGCATCACCTAGTAACTTCAAGTGTGTATCCATGGGTGTAGCCATGGCTTTACATTCCAACATGTCAAACCTTTTCATGATTTCTACTACATACTCCCCTTAGTTAAAGAAGATTACTTCTGAGCTTTGCCATACTTCAAGACCTAGAAAATAATGCATCAACCCAAGGTCTTTCATCTCAAATTCTACAACGAGATTCTTCTTACACTTTGAGTTTTGCTTCTCATTACCTGTTAGGAATAAATCATCCACATACAGCAATAATATAACAAGTTTATCATCCATAACCTTGAAGTAAAGGTTAGGATCAGTCTTACTTTTGGTAAATCCCAAGCTCGTCAGAAAACTATCGATTCTTCCATACCAAACTCATGGAGCTTGCTTCAATCCATACAGAGCCTTCTTCAACTTACAAACATGTATTGTTTTGTCTTCAACTTCAAAACCTTGTGGTTGTTCTATGTACACTTCTTCAATAACACCATTTAGGAAGGTTGTTTTCACATCCATCTGGTGTAACTTCCATTTCGTCTTGGCTACAAGTTCCATGATGGTTCTGATAGAAGTGTAACTTGCTACAGGCACAAATGTCTCTTCATAATCGATTCCTTCTTTTTGATTGAATCTACAAGCCACAAATCTGGCTTTGTAGATCGATACTTCCATTAGCTGAATGTTTTATCTTGTAGATCCATTTGGAAGATACCACACTTTTACCTTCTAATTTGGGAACTACTTCCCACACATCATTCTTCATTATGGATTGGTATTCTTCCATCATGGCTTCTACCCATTCTCTCTTTTGAACAGTTGCTTCAAAAACAACTAAGTACTTTGTCTACAAGATCACACATCAAAGCCACATAACTCGAGAATGGCTTTAGCTTCTTGCTCTACCTTGAGGAGCCTTCTGGAGCACCATACCTTTCTGCTTCTTAAATAATCTCACGGGCCCAAGCTGGATTTCTCTTGTGGGAGATATTCATATGGGGAGGTTCTTGGGGCTCCAACATGTCATGTTCTTCCAAAATCTCATCATTAAGAGAAGTTGCAACTTCTTTCATCGGTTCTGCAACTCTAGGAGCTATAGCTTCTTCATGTGTTTCTTCAAGTTGGCACTTTCTCGATTTCTTGAGAGTTGTATCTTCATCAAAGGTTATATCCTTGCTAATTTCCATATGAGACTTCACAGTACCCAACAACTATTCCTTTCTTTCCAGAAGGATCCAACTTGGTTCTTTTCTCTTTTGGAATATGAATAAATACTGGACAACCAAATATCTTGAGGTGACTTACCTCTGGTTTCTTGCCTCTGAACATTTCTTCAAGAGTTTTGAACCCAAATGCACTATGGAATTATTCTGTTTTGGACATATGCTGTTGTACTTGTTTCTTCATCTCATAAGTGCATAGGAAGATCTTGATCATGGATCATAGTCTTCACTGCTTCCATAATGGTTTGGTTCTTCCTTTCAGCAACACCATTATGTTGCGGATTATAAAGAGTGGTAAGTTCTCTCTTAATCTCGGCATCTTTGTAGAAGTTTCCAAATTCATTTGAAGTATACTCTCCTCCATTATCTGACCTTAGAGTTTTGATCTTTCTTTCTGAAAGATTCTCTACCAAGGCTTTGAATTCCTTGAACTTTCCAAACACTTCATTTTTTTATTTCAAAAAGTAAACCCAAGTCTTACGAGAGTAATCATCAATGAATGTTACATAATATACATACCCACTTAAAGATGTTGAGGGCATTGGACCGCATACATCAGAGTGAATAAGTTCCAATATTCCTTCTGACATGGTGTCACTCTTTGGAAATGGATTCTTTATGTTATTTCCTTTCGCACGTCCTTTACACACTCCTTCATGATCAATCTTTAGATCTGGTAGACCTGTGACTACCTTGCTCACAAGTGGTAAAGCTTTGTAGTTTATGTGAGCAAGCCTTCTATACCATAGTTCACATGGATTTGTAGTATCATGAATCACAGTTGCTTCTAAGTGACCTTTCAGTTTATACAAGCCACCTTCTTCTATCCCAACGACAGATACATTTTCTAGAGAACTTCACCATCTTTAACACATATTCTTCAACTTCTTCTTTTGCTAACTTCTTTTTGGAAGGATCCAACTTGGCTCTTTTCTGTTTTGGAATATGAATAAATACTGGACAACCAAATATCTTGAGGTGACTTACCTCTGGTTTCTTTTCAATGAACATTTCTACAGGAGTTTTGAACCCAAATGCACTATGGGATATTATGTTTTGGACATATATTGTTGTCCTTGTTGCTTCATCTCGCAAGTGCATAGGAAGATCTTGATTATGGATCATAGTCTTCATTGCTTCCATAATAGTTTGGTTCTTCCTTTCAGCAACACCATTTTGTTGTGGATTCTAGGGAGTGGTAAGTTCCCTCTTAATCTCGACATCTTTGCAGAAGTTTCCAAATTCATTTGAAGTATACACTCCTCCATTATCTGACTTGAATGTTTTGATCTTTTTCTTTGAAAGATTCTCTACCAAGGATTTGAATTCCTTGAACTTTCCAAACAATTCATCTTTTGATATCAAAAAGTAAACCCGAGTCTTGTGAGAGTAATCATCAATGAATGTTACATAATATACATACCCACTTAAAGATGTTGAAGAAATTGAACCGCATACATCGGAGTGAATAAGTTCCAATATTCCTTCCGACTTGGTGCCGCTCTTCGAAAATGGATTCTTTATGTTCTTTCCTTTCGCACATCCTTTACATACTCCTTCATGATCAATCTTTAGATTTGGTAGACCGGTGACTACCTTGCTCACAAGTGGTAAGGCTTTGTAGTTTATGTGAGCAATCCTTCTATGCCATAGTTCACATGGATTTGTGGTATCATGAATCACGGCTGCTTCTAAGTGACATTTCAGTTTATACAGCCCACCTTCTTCTGTCCCAATGACAAATACATCTTCTTGAGAACTTCACCATCTATATCACATATTCTTCAACTTCTTCTTTTGCTAACTTCCTAGGAGGTTCTTCTTCTTCTTCTTCTTCGGCTAAGTAAGCATGATGTCTTTTGTTATTCTTCCTCTTATATTCTTCTTTCTTTGTTGGACAATTTCTGGCAATGTGTCCTATCTTATCACAATGGTAACATCGATAAGAGGAGAAACCCTTCTGCTTGTAATCTCCCTTTTTGTTCTTTTGAAACTTCTTAGGAGGATAAGACTCCTTATGAGTTTCCTTCTTGAAATGATGTTGTCATTTTCTTCTTCTAGTATGAGTAGCTAGAGCATGGTCATCATCTCTAAGTAGTGCTTCTCGGTTAGCTACTCCAGCTTCCTCTTGAACACATTCTTCCCATAGGACATCAAATTGTAGGCTTTCCTTCCTTGCACAGATTGTCTAGATGCAAGAGTCTCTTTGTCTCGTAAGATGATTGAGAGCAGTCATTACTAGTTCAACTTCATCAATTGTGTCTTCAATTGCTTCTAGTTGTTCTTTGAATTCAGAGACCCTTGTGAAGCATTCTTGGATAAATTCACCCTTGCTCATCTTTGTACTTTTGAGTTGGGCTCTCAAATTCATCTTTCGGTTGATGTTTCTTCCTTCATACATTCTTGATAGGGCATCAAACATCTCCTTAGGTGTATCCTTGGAAGACACTTGAGGAATCAAGTGATCCTTAATAGAATCTGCTATGATCCTCTTGGCTCTAATCATGTCCTTCTTGTACTTTTCATTTGCTTCATCTTCTTTGGGCTCCGACATAACTTCCTTGATGAACATTGCAAGATCATTCTCTTATAAAATGAGTCCTATTTTGTATTTCCAAGCAAGGAAGTTTTCTATTCCTTCCAACTTGTCATCAAGCTTAGTGCTTGGAGATATCTTGTCTCGAAGAACAAAAAATGACAAAAATTGAAATTTCTCGAAAATGAAAACTGTACTTACCAAAACATGTGCTTGACTGAGGCGAGTATGTTGGTACAATCAGATTTTGAAGAATCCAAATTCTAACCCTTGAAACTGGACAGCAATTTCTAGTTTTGTTTCTGGATTTCTGATTTTCTGGTTCCAAGCCAAACTAGGGCTTGACTTTCTGGAGCATTTGCCCACTGAAAAACTTCAATCTTGGTGCCAAAAGATGCGCCTAGGAGGGACAAACTTCCCTATTTTTGCCGCCTTTCACACACCTGGGGGGGGGGAACATGGCAGAAATCTTCAAGCCACTCAGTGTGTCCTTGGGGGCAAGTCTCGAGTCAAGGCTGTCACCTTGTTCTTGACTTCTCCGTTTAGGCAAACTCCTAACGAAGCCAAGGGGGGTAGACCCTACAAGTTACTAAGGCTGGTTACTTAGATGATGATGGTATTAAATGAGTAAGTTTTTTAGGAGTTTTGACTTCACAATTGTAAACAACAGATAACATGATGAGACAATCACAAATAAGCACGATATGACACCCAATCACATATAGATTGAAAGAAATAAACAGTTGACTAGTGCCTTTAAATGGAGTCGAAAATACTTAAGAGCGCTTGCAAGTGCTGGAGTGAATGTTGTGCAATTGTATCTTGGTACGTTTTAAATTAATGTGAAAAGATGAGTGAATTAAATTAGGCGGGGGGACTCCATATACACCGAGGGGGTACTTAGAGTATGTCCAAAAGTAACAACCGCTACTGCTACCCACAAGGAATCTGTGGGTTGAATGGAGTCTCTGAGACTGTGTTCATAATACACCCGCTAGGATGTAACAGAGATCGGCACCTCAAGGTCACTATCCAGTAGTTCCCACTTCCTTTGGGTATTTTTCCACTGTTAAAGGTTTAATCGAGGCATTGGATTTTTGCCTGAGGTGGTTAATTGGGAAAGTGAATCCTAATTATTCTAGTCACTTGCGTTGCTTTTGATGCAACTTGACTGATCGGACGAACCGCAGACAAGTGCAGAGCATACACACCGGAGTCTTGTCAATTTTAGTAAATTTTAAGAGCGTGTTCTTGTTAAAACAAGACCCTCCAGGAATCTCTTTCGGTCCAAGTGGACCTCAATCGGGAAATCAAGGAGGGGTTAATTTTACTGCTTGCATGTGAAAAGTAACAATGAAAAAACACACACCATAGGTTTTCTAATTAATTCTACCACGATCCTCTTTCACCTTTCAGTTCAATAGAGGATTTGTGGGGTAAGTATTAGTATTACTTTGATTTCAAAATATGGAATAATGACAAATATGATCAACGTATACAATCCTGCATCACAAGACTAAGCTAGAGCAAAAACGAGAAAAAATGCAAAAAAGTGAAACGGATGCGGATCCCCCTGGGGGGATGGGGAGTGGGCTCAAAATAGCCTACTCGAAATGATTCTTTTTTATTATTAAGGGTTACAATATCAGCAAACTAATTTTCACTTTGGTCCTTGTTATCTGGGATCCGAAGGCTTACAACAAGCTTAAAAGAAAGCATAGCGATGGGGGAAGCCTCCGGGAAGCTCCTGTTCGCCCAAGAGTCGGAAAACGGGCAGTCTCCTTCTCTTTTTTGTTAAACCTGCTAAAAAACAGCGAGTAATTAAAATCAAATGTGCCCAAAAACACTTTAAAAGTGTTTTGGGTCACCACACTAATTACTGGAAAGAAACTAAGTTAAAAATTGTTAAATATGGCTAATTTAGTTTTGCGAAAAAGGAACCAAAGAAAGCAAGCTTTCCTTGGGATCTTGGCTTGCTGTTTTGGCAGCCAATAAGATATGCACTTTTCTTGTAGAATTTAAAACTTTAAAGAACAAAAAAAAAGGAAACTACTTTATGAGCAAGCTACAAATTTCCTTTATAATGCTTGCAAAAGAGGGTAATTTGAACTAGATCTCTTCAAATATAACTTTGCATCCAAAATAGAACTGAGATCCAAACTTAGTGTTAGAACTAGATATTGTTCTTAGTTTATCTACTCTTTTTGGTCCTAATTTTCAACTTTAGTTTATTATGATTTTACATTTCATGTTGGTTTTAGTAATTTTTTGACAATCAATAGGTTTTTGTTGAATTTAATGCTTTAATGATTGAATGATTTCATTATTTTTTGGTCTTAAGGTTTGTCTTTTGGGCTTATTAGTTAATATGTACATCTTTAAACTTTCAAAAGCTTATAATAAAAGAGTATTTCAAACTTGATGCTTTATTACTAACCTTTTTCTTAAAGCATTGGTTAAAATTATGCAAAAGGAGATTCCTGTAGCGTAGAAGCAAAGGTTAAAGAAGGGTAGCGCTACAAGAATCTCATTTTATGAAATAATGGCAAATAATGGTGCTCCTGCGTAATCAAAAGCAGGAGGACTCGTTTTACACCTGTAAGGACGGAGTGATACATGTATAGAACTCAGTAATCATTGTGACAAGTGTATGAAAGGAAGAAAGGGTTATGAAAAAAATCGTGGCCATAGGAAAGCTGAATCAGTGGAATCCCTTGAACACATAAGATTGCGAGGGGTCAGAACCCCTTAATGATAGTGACAGTTGAATGAGCAGTTGCAAGGAGTGTTGAAGATCGTGTGCTTACCTGCCATTTCTTAATTTGACAAAAAATATTGAAGGAATTGGGGGTAGTCATGCCCATCGAAGAGAGAATTGTTGAGGTCTGGTGGACACATATGAAGACATGAGAGTGCATGTTCAGCAATGGAGATCATCATCGTGGCAGGTGTGTAACCAGACAGAGAAATTATTAACTCAATTGTGATTTGCATTGACAGAGGGTTAGTTTGTATGGGCAATTTTAAAAAATTCTGAAGTTGTTGTCCCAATTTTACTCAGCTTTCAATTTCATTGCTGTAGTGAAGCATTTGCGAAAATATTTTTCAGTTGTTTAGAAAGAAATTCGCAGGTTAGGGTTTCACAGTAGAAATGAAAAAGAGTGGTAAAACGAATAGAGTTGAGCCCATGGATACCAGCTGGGCAAAAAAGTTTCCTAAGTGTGCAGCAATTTTTCAAACGGCTGGTTGGTTTGAGTTTTTCCAGAGAATTAATGGTTTCAGCCTAGAATTGTCATACAAATTTGCACAAGGTGTTGATAAGAGATATTGTTACATTTGAAACGCTCAAATTTGAGCTCACCAGAGAGTTAATTGAAGAGGCCACAGGTATAGAAGGCAAAGGAGAATTTTGGTTTAAGAAGATACCTTTTACTTTCAATTCAAAAGATTTCTTGTTGCCAGAGGTTGGAACTCTAGACTGGGGCAAGGGTGTTCAGTTATAGAAATTCAAGCCTGAATGGAGAGAGGTTATCAGAATTCTACAGAGTTACATTACCTGTGAAGGCAAATTTGCCTTAGTTTTCAAGTATCACATTAGATTAATTCAACATCTAAATCAAGAGTCAACAATGAATTTACCCTTTTTCTTTCTGAAGAGCCTGCAAAAAATGTCAGATAGAGTGAAAGGGCACAAAGATCACACTCAGCAGTCTATTTTTCATCATGGTCTTATAAAATTGATTGTTGACACAGTTCTTCAAAAAAAGGGTAGAACCTAGGAACACTTTGTGTTTTGGTCAAGAATTCAAACTCGGTAAGGTCAACCCAAGAAAAGACAAATGAACAAACAGCATTGCCTTGCAAAGAGATTAAAAAGAGAAATAGTTGAAGAGCTGGTGAAAGATAGTATTCAAGAAGAAGATTCAACCCAGAAATTCGAGGACTCTGTGTATGAAGAGAGCAGAGGAACAATTAATGAAAATCAGAAGCCATTTTTCGAGAATGTAGAAGAAAGTCATATACTTGAAACAAAGCAGAAAGAGGGTAAGAGTCCTTTAGAACAGAATCAAAATATCACAGATGTACAAGAAAGTATACTGGAATTTCCTGTTACAGACAATTTGAAAGCTGAGAACCCACAGAGTTCAGGTGAGAAATCTAAAGAAGAGTCATTTGCAGCAGGATTAAAATGCGAAATGGTACAACTTTCAGCTGTTAGGTATCAAGGCAAATCATTAGTAATGCTAGAAGGAGCTGAAACAAGATGGAGACCTAAAACAAGAGCAAAAAACAAGTTAAGGCTTAACATGAAAAAGATTTTAAATCCAAAATTTGCTAAAGAGAAGGTGACTGTAATTGAAGACTCATCATCTCAAGAAGACTTGGAGGATGAAGAAGGCCTTGATTCTAAGCTGGTTCAGAAAAGAAAGGAACATTCAGTAACTCCAAAATCATCACCAAGCAAAGACAAAGATGCAAAGCAACCAAAGGTTTGCAGTACTAAAAAAGTTAGCCCTCTAGAAGTTCCTATAGAGGAAGCATATAAAGAAGATGAAGATGACTTGATCTTTAGAAAAATGAACATTCCATGGTTATCAGACAAGACCTCTACAGCAAAAGAGGGACTATACATAGATTCTAAGATTGAGAATCTACAGAAAACAGTGAAGCAGTGCAAGTATCAAATCAATTTTCTAAGTGAAACAAATGAAGGTTTAGTCATGACTAACAGAAGGTTAAGGGAAGACTTAAATGACATAAACACTCATTATCATGAGTTAATTTCTGTTTCGAAGGAAGCTCTTAGAAGAAAGAAGCTGACTCAAAATCAATTTAAGGAATTAAATCAAACAATTCAGGATTTAACCCAGCAAAATGAAAGACTATCGAAGAAGGTTGAAAACTTGGAAGTAGAACAGAAAAGAACCAAGAAGAAATCACAAGCTTTGGAGGGGATAGCATTGTTGGCTGAAGCAGCCAAGAACCTATAAGGATTACTACTGACAAGTGTCATGTAGTTAACTATTGTAATAGTAAATTGTTATTTTGAAAAGACAATCATCTTAGTAGTAGTTTCGAATCTTAACCCTGAATTCAGTTAGTTAGTTATGTAACTGTTTTGGGATGAAACAAAGTTAAAAGACAGAAATGAGAGGTTAGGGGGGTTCGAATTTTCACACAAGGAGAGGCCTTTTTTGTGGTGTGATCTCTCAAGTTAGCACTCACAATTCTTATGTAAGTGGATGACTGTTTTTTTATTATATATAAACTGATAAGCCATTTTACCTGTTATGTTGTCTCATTTCTAATCAGGTTGATTACACAGTCTATATTTCATTTCTTGTTTCATGTAAATGCTTATAGCCTGTGGATGAAATTAGTGTTTCATGTGTAATGTTTATGGTTTATTGGAATGTGTTTGATCCCCAGTTTATCCAACTTGCATGATTCAGTTTTGTATTAGCTTCTTGTTGTTTTTCTCCTTCTTGTTGATGAAGTTTTCAACCAAAACCCTAAAAAACCAATTCTATTTTATTTTTGTTTGAGATTGTGTTAGCTTGTTCTTGTGGTAGTCTAGGAACAATTTCTAGCACTACCACTTAGGAAAGGATTTTACTAACTAGATCTATATATGATTTTCTTAATGAGATAGATCTAAGCGATAAAATTCTTAAATGGTAACTAATTTGAAGAAAATTTAAATTTTGGAGGAAGAGGAAAGAGAAGTGCTTGTTGCTGAAATAGATCTGCAAAAGAAACTTGTCAATGAAGCACCAAGGGGCACAATCTTCGCAATCTTTATTGGAAAACCAATGGAATCAAACTTGAACCACAACTCTTCCAATCACGGCAAACCTGCAAGCTAAACAACAAATCCTGCAAACAAAACCATTAAATCTAAAGGTACATATGAGAAATAGATGACATAGCATGAAAATAATCTTATTTAGCATGCAAATATTAGGTCATCCAAACATAAGTAGCAAAATAGGAGTAAGTAAACTTACTTACAATGATCTATTCCTATGATTTCAATAATCATTCAGGCAGACAACAGTGTAATGCAAAAAACGAAAAAAATAGCAGTTCACCTCAAAAGCAACATGATAATGATGATCCACACATGAGAAGTACTCCACAATTTAGCCTCCAAAGCTTCTCTTTTATTTCAACAAAAAGAATGATCAATACAATATTACACAATAGCAAGCCTTTCTTCCTAGCTCTAACTAGCTTGGAAAAGGAAAAAGCTGCTTTATTTATAGCCAAACTGGCCAAGAGGGGCGCATGCCTGACTGAAGGAGAGACTGAAGCTGACAGAGAGTTAAGTCGAGCCTGATATGATGATGAACTGAGTCTAACTGGACTGGAACTGCAAATCGGAGTGACACCTCACTCAGTGAACTGAACCACCCATCAAACAACTGCCAGATTGATCCACACGTGTGGAGGAGAGAGAAAGGAGGGCGCAACACCTAGATCTGCATGAGCCTGTTAAGCTCCTCTTCAGCCTTGATCCATGCCTTCAGTCAAGGAATGACAACTCCCGATCAATCTGAAGCCGATGAGACTGATTTCAATCAAATCGGAGCAAAATCCACTGATTTAGGAATTTGGATTTGCTCCATTATTTAATTAATTTTTAATTAAATTAATTAATGTTTATTTTTTTGGATTTTCTTACCTGAGTGATGAAAAAAATCACTCGAAACTTAGGAAAGGTGGGTTTATGGGTTTATCGGGTGCTCTAAGTTAGAAAATGAGCACCCCCATGACTGAATCTCACTTTTAACCCCACTTTTATTACAAGACCAATTTTTCCATTTAGACTATTAAAAAATAGACTAAATTTTGTGGAAAAATTAAAATTAAAAATACAAAAAACAAAACCTAGGAGGACTTAGCACATGTTCATATGAATCGACCATAATGCCTAGCATGTTTATACATTGACACACAGACTCTAATAACCTAAATAGCCCTAAATATCAAGCCGACCACCCCAACTTTGGAGGTATTGAGTGAAGAACTCAGAAATTATCAGTCATTTATTCAACAACCAATAATAACCAAGGAAAAAAACACTCTGGGCTAATCGGATTGATAAATGAGTCCAAGAGACCGAGTCTTTTACAGACACTATCATGATAGAACATTTTATTACAACTCCCCCAAGGGGGTATGAACATGTGGTAGATAAAAAAACACTTCCCAAAAGCAAGTCTGAAGGTCTTCTAAAGTCCAAACAAATCATCTTTGTCCGGTTCACCAGGCTCACTTGATAACACCGACTAAGTACAACTTAGGTGGTAACACCTATGTCACTTGCACTCAAAAATTCCTCTTTAGTATAAAACCCTAATTTTCTTGTCCGGAGAAGGAGAGAGAGATTTACCGAGTGAAAGCTACTCTTTTCAGGCTAGCTCTAATACCATGTCAAATTTTATATGTTGCTATAGCTTAAGTCCTAACTTGATAAGCATTTAATACATTTTCACAATAACGGCATAAAGAGGATCACTGAAAGAAAAACAAACACAAGGTACACAACAATTTTCCCTAGGAAACCTTAAAGGGAAAAACCCAACAAAACTTCCTCAATATAGATTACCAGAATGCAATGACCAAAGAACAAGGTCTCATAAGAGAGAGAGAGAGAGAGACCAAACCCCAAGCATAAGAGCCAAAACACCAAAGACACTTGTCCTCCTCCTTCTCTGTCCTTCCGTCTTTCTCTCTCTTGCGCAATACATGAGTGAGTGAGTGTGTATAAATGAGGAAAGGCGCCTCCCTATTTATACTAATCGTTCAACTGACATTTTACCCTAGCTGGGCCGACCTATCAAACTGATAGGGTTGACCTACCTAGGAGAACTCACAATAATAATTATATTATTCTTTTCAGTGTACTATTGACCCGACTTACAACAGAGGGTTTACCTCATGACCTTTTACATTAGTGACATATCCCAAAGGAAGAATAATAATAATGTAAAGTACAAGTAGAATATTCTTCGAAGTTACATCATTTCAACATTCTCCTCCTCCCTCGTTCTATTGAGGGAAGCAGTTTATTCCCAAGAAGCATGATGGGTATGTGCTTTATCTTTTTGGTTCCATTTTTTATCATGATTGTGTTGTTCAAATACCAATGGTGAGGAAGAAATAAGTCATGGTCCATACCTTAGAGAGGAGCAATAAATGGAAGGGGATGATGAAATTGACAACAATGATGGAAATAAACCCAACAAGAGTTCAACAAACTTATGGAAGTATGTGACAAGGATGAGGGAGGGAAAGGGGGTGGAACCACTATATTTACATGTTCCCATTGCAACACAACTTACGCATGTTCATCTACCGATGTGAGGAAGCATCTCTATGAGAATATGCCATGTGAGGAACAGGAGAGTATAGGATTCAAAACCTACAATGAAGCGCTAGCAACGAATGAAAAATACTAGAGGGAAGAGGAGAAAGCACAAAACAAATCCAAAAAATCAAAGGTCGAATCTCAAACCTCGGGCTCATATAGAATGTTCAATGGTTGATCCCCATCCCCCATGCTAATGTATTCTCGCCCATGCAATCGGGGCATAGAAAAATATCAGATTTTCTTGACCTAGGTTGAAGGGATGAAGTGGATGCAAAAGTTCATGGTTCTATATGCACGTGGCATATCATTGAATTTCCTTCACTCACTCTATTGGCATGAAATTGTACAAGCCACCAACAATGTTCCTAAAGGATACACAAGCCCCAAGTATGACAAAGTCGACAACATGTGACTTAACACGAAAAGAACCAAAATCCATAATTAAAAATGATTGGACCGAACATGGAGTATCCATTGTATCTAATGGTTGGACAAATGATAAAGGTAGGCAAAAATATTCTTGGTGTGTCTGCTAGTGGTACGGTCTTCCTTTCAACCCATGACTACTCAAATCATTACAAGACCTGTATTAATATTGTAGAACCCCTAAATAAAACAATTCAAGAGATTGGGTCATACAATCTCATTCAAGTCATTATAGATAATGCTACTAATTGTAAGGAAATGAAAGGATCATTTTGGAATTACCCTGTTACGCCCCAAATTCTCTGCAGTGCACCTTACTAGATGTGCCAAGGAGGGGGGTCCTTTTTCCATTGTAAGACTCAAAGTTGGGATTGCCTTATGTAAAAGTGTTGGTCAAACGGTGCTGGTCATGGCAGGTTCTCTTGATCCTCATTTCACTGGTATTGTGGCTCTACTGACTACCCCTTGATGGGTGGTAAGTCCTCATCATGTTGGGCATTTATGCACTAGGTAACTATTGGTGCACTTTGTAATGACTCCATTGGACACATGGCTTAGGAGCCCCTAGCCACACTCATGATTTCATGCTTTGTAAATGTGATTGTGCTTGTAAGGTTGCCATACCTGCTCTAGTGCACCTCTACTATACCCCACTTGGACCTTAGTTTATTGTACTACTCCCTTCCCTTGGTCATCTTAGTAAAAAATGCAAATCGTCCACCATTAAAAGCAAGCTTTGAAGGCCGTACCAAGAAAGAAGAAGGGCATTGATGGCCAAAGACACATTGTTGCGGTTAGATAGGGCATGATGTCTTTCTTCCAAGCTCAACATTTCACTTTGTTCAAGCTATCATCACTTATTTATCATTATTTTTTTATTTTATGAGGTTTCATCAACCAAATGTGGGTGATAAATCCTAATAAACAATTTTAGCTAGCTCAGAATTAGATAGGTCAGGCTAGAGGGAAAAGTTAGACTTTTTCCCTATAAATATAGGGCCCTCCTTTCATTTGTAAACAAGATCATGGGATCAAATATGACTAGATTTTTATTTATACTTGTGTGCATGAGATCTTAAGAGGTGCGCACCTCTCTTTCTTGGCAATTTCTAGGGCTTCAAGGATATTTCTTGGTATTTGAAGCTTCCTTACAGTCTTTCAAGGCCAATTCAAGGAGGAAGGTCATAGGCTTGGATTTCTTTTGTTTTCTTCATTAAATATGGTAAGATCTTGAAGCTCTTGTCTTGCATTGCTTTGATATCCAAGGTAAGAGTATTCTAGGGTTTCATCTAAGCCAATTTAGTCTTGTTGGTGAGGCTTTTTTTTAAGAATCTATCTTGTTTTTGAATTTTTCGCGATTTTTGCAATTTTGTCCTCAAGCCGATTTTTCCTTTCGGCGAGGAAAAATCGTGATTTTTTAAAATTTGAATAAATCGCGATTTTTTCTAAAAAAGCGTGTTTTTCCCTGATTTTTTCTACTACAATGGAAAAAAGCGCCCAGCCTGTGGGATTTGCGACATAAAGAGGTAAAGGGACGTTATTTTTTCATTTTACATTCATTTTCTTGTTGGAGGAGGAGGATGAGTAGTACAGAGATACCATGGATGTGCTAGCATTGCCACCGCCTTATACACCCATTAATGCATCTAGCCCTCCATGCATCACTCACCGTCAGATATTGGACGAGGGTGCAGGGCCAAGACCTTCTGCTACTAGTGTCAGGGGCAGGCCCGACAAACGAACCATAACCTTTTCCCATAAAAGGGGGAAAGGGCATTGATATTAGATAGCTAACTGCTAGTTTTCCTCAAATACATTTATATGTGATGTCATTTTGTATTAGTTATCCACTTTTGAGTCCTTGATTGGACAACTATGAGGTTTTAGAATTCAGTATCACTATCGACTTTCATGTATCATTTAATATTTTGCATGACTACATGATATATATCAGTGCTTTCTCCATATTTATGTTCCAATGTGTTTATTTGATGTTGTTGTTTTATATGTTTAAAATTTTGAAAAAAATGAATATATTTTGTATTTTTTAATGTTTGTCGTGGTTTGCCGATTTTTTTGTCGATGTTGCCGAAAATTTGTTTTCGGGACCCTTGCCGATTTTTTGTCGATGTCGATGTTTACTTCATTGTTTCTTGGTATTTGAAGCTTCCTTACAGTCTTTCAAGGCTAATTCAAGGAGGAAGGTCATAGGTTTGGATTTCTTTTGTTTTCTTCATTAAATATGGGGAGATCTTGAAGCTCTTGTCTTGCATTGCTTTGATATCCAAGGTAAGAGTATTCTAGGGTTTCATCCAAGCCAATTTAGTCTTGTTGGTGAGGCTTTTTTTTAAGAATCTATCTTGTTTTTGGGCCTTGGCATTTTTTTTGTCCTAATTAGGTCAAGTGCTAACATAACCTCGGGTTTCTTAGCTTTCCCTAATTTATTCAAGCACTAAATTGTCAGTTTTTTGAGAGGACGCTAGCTTCGATTGTTTTCAATGCCCTAGGGATAAGACCTGCATTTAATTCCCTCATCTTCTCCTCTTCAAAATTTCAAAATTATATGTATTATATTTGAAAAAACACGGAAATTAGATATATATAAAAACCCTAAAAATCAAATATTTTGAAAAAGTCAAAGATATTTCTTTGCTCTTGTACTTTGAAGTTGTATTGAGCTTACTTACAAGAATCCAAAAGTATTTACTGTTGTTTAATAAATTTTGAGTTGTTTATCTTATTGAAAGATCCATAAAAAGGTCAAAAAATCATCAAAAAAATGCCTTTTTAGAAGTGTTTCATCCCTAAACTAGTGTGGCATCAGCTTTAAGGAGCTGCTGCAACTTTACCACAGGTTTGTTATTGCAGGAACAGTCATCTATTTGGGTGGAATTTAGCTCTCGAGGGGCTAGAATGTTGAAAATTACCTAGTGTTTGTTCACCTTGTGATGCCTTGGGGTGGACATAAACACTTAAAAGTCGTGGTCCTTAGTATTTTTAAAGTAAGAATGACTTTATATTTATAAAGTGACTTTAAAAAATGAGTTTGAGTTATTAAAAATTTTAATTGTGACTTTATGAGTATTAAATATCTCATTTATTATTTAAAAGTGAGTTAATGCTTTTAATGAAAAAAGTGAGATTTAATAAAGGTTGTAGATCTCATTTAGTTGGCTTTTCATCTAAGCCATTGATTTCAAGTGGTGGTTACTCAAACAAAAAGGCTAGAGGAAGGTATTCATTCATTCATTGTTCAGTTGTGATCTGAGTGATTTGGAGAGCAAGAGAGAGCAAAGTGAGAAGAGAAAGGGTTTGAAGAGAATTCAACCTAGAGGGAGAAAGAGGAAATTTATGGCATAAATTTCAAAGCTTGGCGAGGAGCACGAATCCCAAGGAGTTTGACACAAATTTCTAGAAGACTCGCACAAAAATCAAGGAGTTAATAGCAGTGGATTTTTGCACATAAATCGAGAGAAGGCCATACTCTATAGTACTGTACATTTGCACAGAAATCGAGGCTAAGTGGCATGATTTTCGAGGAGAGGTACAACATTTATTGTTGTCAATAGGCCGTACATGGCACGATTTTTTAGGCAGAGCAGAGTTGTTAATGTGCACAGATTTCGAGAAAAGATAAGCACAAAATTCGAGACAGACCAACTGTACCAGATCGTACAACTTGCACGTGTGGGTCGTACAACACAGATTTTGAGGTGTTGTTTTTGTCGGTCCGTACAATAGTTTTCCAGAGTGATTTTGGCACGTGTTTCGAGGCAGAAATAAAGAGATAAGTACTGTTGTTGTAATTTTTAATTTTTGCCTAAAGAAGAGAATAAAATCTCTCTGAAACAGGTTTTCCCTTCGGGGTTTTTCCTAGAGATTTTTGGTCAAAATTATGAATCTATTTTTCTTGTTTGTTGGTTATTATAATTTTCTGAGTGTGAAATAGCAGGCTGCCATATATATTTCTGAGTTGTTTATGTTGAAAGAATTCCATGTGTTTCAAGCATAAGTGAAAATTTTTAATTGGGATGTGTTTATGCATGTTGGGGTTTGGGCATTAAACTACATGCAATGAAACTAAACTTGAAACCGGGTTGGGGTTTGAAAATTTTCATAGAAAGGCTACAAACATCACTCTAAAGCATTGTTGGGTAGCCCTAGGGGATTTTCAAAGTGTTAAATCAAGTCACTTATCAATTTGCAAGCTGGTACAGAGCTGAAGTTGTTAGAACAGCCATATATTGCATTGGACATTGCCTACCAAAAGTTACTCCAAGAGGTTACGAGCTTTATATTGGTTGGAGAAAAGTATGATGTACTTTACTCATGGTTTTTCAAGGGTTTGATTAAAGTTTCAGACAAGTTAATTGGTGCCGGTCTTATATTGATTTCATTGACACATCTCAATAACAAGGTAGTGCTAGTTCATATTGCTCCTAAACTCCTAATCTTGAGTGTTTATTGACTATATTACTAACTCCATAAGGCACTGGTTGACTAATCTAATAGGAGAGCTTATTGTTAGAAAATTGCGACTCCGGAGGTCTTCCTTGTGATTTTTGGTGTGTATCATGAGGGGTACTAAGTGCCTTATGAAGTACAAACTGTATTTCTTTACGTAACATACTTTAAAATCTCAGAGGTGCTGAGTGTTTGACAAAACACATAAATGAGACTTTTATATTTTGTCATAAAATCTTCAGTTAGAAGTAAAGTTGTTCTCGTTGTTGTATTTTATAGAGCAACTTCTACATTCATTTGGTAAGCTTCCTGTGGCCAAAGGAGCAATCCTAAAGAGAGAGAAGAGTGCATTGCAGTGATAGTGGGTGCAACTCCTGATTAGCTGCCACTCTTAGCACCAGCCTTTGTGACCTTTTCGAAGGGTGCTAGTTTGAGCGGTAACATTTTTGGCACCATTGTCGAGGGACCAAAAGGACATTTGATGATAGTCCATTCACAAGGCATTGCTTGGTCGAATTCATTCATTCCCAAAGAGCCCGACAAACAATAACATTTTTTGGCACCAAGAAGTTGAGATAAGTTCTTGTTTTGTACTTTGGTAAGATAATTGTTGAGCACTAACTTGGCAAGTCTTATTTGGAAACTCCATTGAAGAAAATACAACAAAAGGTACACTTCAAGACAAAGCCCTCAACTATTGACAACATTGTTGGGTGCAAAGGTGAGCACATCCATCAGCTGAGAAGAAAAGCTCGTTTTGGCAACTCCATTGAAGCATTCTATAAGGTATGATGAACATTCATTGTAATTTTGGGGAATATACTGATTGGCTTCTTGAAACCTATGGCCCCTTGGATTTCTGAAATATTTGGGCTCCCTCTCATGAAGAACTAGACGTGGCTATATGGAAAACTCCAAAGTTTCATGGCAATGGAGATTCAGTTTTGGTTTATCTTGCAACCTTTTTCAAATTTGCGGGGGATAATGGCATCTTTTATAAACATAATATGATGCATTATTTCTCATTTGACTTAAAGGACTATGCCATGTGTTGGTATGAATCTCTTGGAAAGAGAACAATTATATATTTTGCGGCCCTTTTGGAAGCATTTTGTACACGTTGGTGCCCTGATGATATTGATCAATGGCTACACAAAGTTCAAGAGTGCAAGACATTTTGTGATCCACAAAAAACCATTGAAGAGGCTCTAGACCCACCCTCGAAGGAAGAAGAGGGAGCCAAGGAAGAAGACGCTTCTAGCCCATTGCTTGAAGATGAAGATATTGTCAAAAATTGTTGTGACGAAGATCAACTCTTAGAAAGCTCTCATGAAGAAGTCATTGTTGAAGGATCTTCGATTGAGGATTTTGTCAAAGAAGCCAAAGAAGAGGACATCTCGATCCCTATGCTTGAAAAGGGAGGTGCTTTTGATGATGAAGATGAAGGTGTCCTAGAAAGTGAATCCAAAGAAGTCCATGGTGAAGATCTAGAGATAGAGCTAAAAGAAAAAGACCAAGAAACCCTAATTGAAGAAAGTGAAAAAATGGTGAGTTAACCTTATTGTTGTGTTAAGGATTCTTGTGATGTCTTGGGCATTTTGGAAGAGAATGGCATGATCCTTTGCATGATGAAAAAGTTGATGATTATTGGAGGTTTCTTGGGCATCTATGACTCTTCAAGGATTGGGAACGTTGTACTTGAGCCTTTAGGTGACACATGTTCCAAGGAAGATGTTCATTATCATTTCTAATGTTTTAAAACTTGGAACTGGACTTTGAACCGGACGAGGGTCAACTTGCCTCAGAACCTGTTGGAGACATTTACCATCATACACACTCTTTCGGTCAAATTGGCCTAGTTAAACCACTATCCTAAGTATAATTGACATTAATTGACATCAGTGGAGCATTAATTGCCATCATCCAGTCACACCCACGCCTACCTACAGTCAAGGAGGCTAACTGGAGCACTCTGGGGGTGATCTGAGTGACATTAATGCACCTAATTGCTAACTGGTGGTTACAATCAGTTCAACCAGTCAGTTAAGGCGCCTCCAGTCATTAAACATATTATTTAATGATTATTTATTATTATTTAATGATCTGGAGTCAACAAGGCACCTCCACCAACTTCTGATGGTCAGTTCAGCTTCAATTAACCTCATCGGGGTTCATTGAAGTCATGGAGCACTAGCACTTGATGGTTGGCTTGCTATGACATGTGTTTGATCTCCTTCAGTTGAGATTCAGTCATTTATTGCACTCCGACTTCAGTTAGGGTTTGGTGAGTCAATTAGGGTTTTGGTCAAGTGGTTAACTGAGTGTGATTGAATGGCTAAGAGTCAGTTAAGCCAGACTCACTCACTGAATTTGAATTGTCTCCTTAGGTATTTGAATTCTTCATGGAGTTAAGCTACTGCTTGACATTGGTATTGTAACCATTCATTGTTTATTAAATATACAGAAAGGAAACCAATTCTGGTTCCGATTAACACCAATTCATGAGTATTTGTTAATTATTCTTTGATGATTTTGATTCCTAGTTCCTAGATCATGTGCAAGAATTAATAGAACCTGAATCGACAATGACTCGAAGTGGTTTGATTTCAATGACTTGGACTACTAAAAAAAGGTTTTACAATTTTAATGAAATAAATATATATTAAGATTCCAAGCTATGATTCCAAACCATCAGAGAGAATATGCAAAGTCTACACATGTATATACCATGTAAGGGTGAATATATCAAAATGGCACCAAGTGCGATACATGTGTGAATCAAAATTGAAAATACATAATCATCAAAATCATCGCCTGCATTGGGATCATATTCATCAATAGCACATCGTTCCCCCCTCCTTTAGGCTCTAGCCCTTGCCTCTACCTCAAATCTCAAAGTTGATCCTCCAATGACATTAGTTAACACCCTACAATTTTGATGAAACTTCCTAATCCAAGCATTAAAATAAGGTAGAAAAAGATTTCCATGCTTAATAAGTGATTTTGCTTGACTGAAGGGTACAACATTTTTATTAAGGTCACGATAAAGGAGTTCAATCAACTTCAACAATTAGGCATAGTACCACCAACATTAAGGTACATATAGAGTTTGATGTTCTTGATTAAATTCCAATCCCTAACCCTCATACTCATAGACTCCAGTGGAAAGGTTACAATCCTAAAAATTTCAAAACTACTAAGTTTGTTGAGATATGAATGGGTTCTAAAATTCAACTTTTTGCATATGAACTCTGATGAAGTTGTAACCACTCTCAAACATCCTCAAACAATTAATGGTAATGTTAAAAAATTAAGTAAAAGGACAAAAAATGAAAAATAAGGAGAGATCTCTCAGGATTTGGTTCATCCATGCTTGCTCACCATTGATGATGATATAGGGTTGCATATGGAATCCTCTATCGTAAATCTTAAACAATCAGGTTTACCCTCTCTTAGGGTGAATCTCAACCATCCTCTTCAACTATGTTTATCAAGGATTAATGCAAGTTTTTGAAAGCAGGAAGGTGGTTTTATTGCAAAGTTAGAGCAACAAAGTGTACCCTCTATAAGGGCAGATTTGAGGCCTCTTTTCCAGCTATATCTTTCAGAGCTTCTTGTTGATTTTGAAGGTCAAAATATAGTAAGCAGATCCATGATGATGGTGGTTTGTACTTGAGCCCTATCCAAGCTTGGATAGAGGAGGCTTGTGAAAGGGGCCCTTCTCCTTGGCAAGAGTTAAGGCATCCAGATTCGTGATCTTTTCCACTATTCCAACCCTATTCCGATGAAGGTGATGACATCTACTCAGCTTATCATTGACGTGATTTTGTCTTGAACTATCGCCAAAGACAAGGGAAGGATCCCTAGCATGAACGATATGCTAAGGTGGCTTCATTGGTGGTATGATTGTACTTGACTTATTCATGTTATCATGATTAAAGTAGGTAGGTAGGATGAATGATCTCTTGCATAAACAATTTGTGTGTCATTTGCTTTACCTTGGCATTGCATCTTGTTGTGTTGGTTTTATGCATTTCATATTTTGATTTGAATCAGGAAGATGAATGTGTTTGCCTCCAATGCATTGACATATTTGTTGTATGAAGTGTGTGTAGGTCTATAGGTACTAGAGGATTCAAGAGGTTCTCATGCACTCCTAGGAAGAGCACATGTCGTGCAATTAGAGCCAGTTGTTACACCCTATATTCTCAACAGTGCACCTTACTAAATGTGCCAAGGACGGGGGTCCTTTTTCCCTTGTAATAGGCCAAGTTGGGGCCTCTTTATGTAAAAGAGTCCATCTATCGATGCTCCAAAGCCTTTGGTCGGTCATGACAAGTCCTCTTGGTCCTCATTTCAAGGTGTACTAGTCTTGTGGCCCTGCTAACTACCCTTAATGGATGGTAACTCTCCATCATGACGGGCATTTATGCACTAAGTAGATATTGGTGCACTTTGGGGTGACTCCATTAGGACACATGGCTTAGAAGTCCCTAGCCACACTCATGATTTCATGCTTTGTAAAGGTGTTTGCGCTTGTAAGGGTTGCCATACCTATTCTAGCACACCTTTGTTAAGCCCCATTTTGAGCTTAAATTATTGTACTAAACCCTTCCTTTGGTCATCTTAGTCAAAAATGTGAATCGTCCACCATTAAAAGAAAGCTTTTAGAATTGTACCAAGAAGAAGGGTGTTGAGAGCAAAAGACACATTGTTGGGGTTAGATGGGGCATGACGTCTTCCTTTCAAGCTTAACATTTCACTTTGTTGAAGCTACCATCACTTATTTATCATTAATTTTATGTTTTATGAGGTTTAGTCCTCGAATTGTGTGTGGCATACCCTAAAAATCAATTTTAACTCAGAATTAGATAAGTCGGCCTAGAGGAGGGAAAAGTTAAACTTTTTCCCTAAAAATATGGGGCCCTCCTTTCATTTGTAAACAAGATAATGGGATCAAATATGACTGAAATTTTATTTCTACTTGTGTACATGAGATCTTAAGTGGTGCGCACCACTCTTTCTTGGCAATTTCTAGGGTTTCAAGGATATTTCTTTATATTTGAAGCTTCTTTAAAATCTTTCAAGGCTAATTCGAGGAAGGTCATAGATTTGGTACTCTTCTATTTTCTTCATTAAATATGGTGAGATCTTGAAGCTCGTCTTACATTGCTTTGGTATCCAATGTAAGAGTATTCTAGGGTTTCATCCATGCAAGTGTAGTCTTGTTGGTGAGCTATTTTTTTTAAGAATCCATCTTGTTTTTGGGCCTTGGCATTTTTTTTGTCCTAATTAGGCCAAGTGCGAACATAACCTAGGGTTTCTTAACTTTCCCTAATTCATTCAAGCACTGAATTGTCAATTTTTTGAGAGGACGCTATCTTTGATTTTTTTCAATGCTCTAGGGATAAATTTTGAGTTGTTTATCTTATTAAAAGAAACATAAAAAGTCAAAAAATCATCAAAAAGTGCAATTTTAGACTTGTTTCATCCCTAAACTAGGGTGATGTCAACTATAGAAGTGTGACGTCAACTTTGAGGAGCTATTGCAACCCTGGGGTAGATTTGTTATTGTAGGAAAAATCATATATTTGGGTGTAATTTATCCCTAGGGGGCTAGAAAGGCTACATTCATCACCCTAAAGCACTATTGGGTACCCTTGGGGGATTCTCAAGTGTTAAATCAAGACACTCATCAATTTGCAAGCCGGTACAGATCCGAAGTTGTTTGAACAACCATATATTGCATTGGACATTACCTAGTTACTCCAAGAGGTTATGAGCTTATTATTGGTTGGCGAAAGGTAAGAGGTACTTTACTCATGGTTTTTCAAGGGTTGGATTGAAGTTTCATACAAGTTAATTGGTGTTGGTCGTATTGATTTCATTAACGCATCTTAATAACAAGGTAGTGCTAGTTCATAATGCTCCTAACCTCCTAGTCTTGTGAGTGTTTATTGAATATATTGACTCCATAGGGTACTGGTTGACTAATATAATAGGAGAACTTTTTTAGAAGTAGAGTCGTTCTCGTGGTTGTATTTACAGAGCTATTTCCACATTAGTTTTGGAAGCCTCATGTGGCCAAAGGACTAGGCCTAAAGAGATAGAAGAGTGCATTGTGGTGGCAGTGGGTGCATTTCCCGATTAATTGTCATTCTAACACCGACCTTCATGACCTTTCAAAAGGGTGCTAGTTTGAGTGGTAACATACCCTAACCTAGTTTGGCCTCGGTGTTTGGTTCACACTATGAACCTCTTGATGCATGATATTATTAAGATGAAGGGCCGTGATTATAAATGGATTGGTGCATTATACAAGAAAGGGACGATAATGATAAAATTTATTACCAACTATAGTCATGCCCACTACATTTTCCACAATCATTCTAAGTTGGAGCTACTTAAGATTGCAAGGACCATATTTCCTCGCACTTACCTCACCCTGCAGTGCCTTTTGAAGCTAAGAGAGGCCTTGGCTAGTATGGCCTCAAGTGATTCTTGGTAAGGTTTGAAAGGTAGGTTGCATCTACACTTAATAGACATGAATTTCAAGAGGTGGAAGACACCATTCTTAATGTTCAACTTTGGGCACGTTAAGTATGTTTTCCAATTCACCAAGGCCATTTATAATATGATTAGATTTGTACTAGATTTGTAGATACAAATCAACTAGTGACTAAGGAGGTGTGTGAGCATATGCACAACATGCTAGGCCAAATCAAAGAGATCGTTGAGCTGAGAGATTTGATCTTGTATGATCATATTTATAAACATGTGGCTAAAAATTGGAATAATCTAAATGTTCCACTCCATGCCTTAGCATATGTTCTTACAACCTATTATCCACTAAGTTACACTAGGCGTATTTCCAATGAGCAGGCAAAGACTTGAACAATTAAATTGTTCATCACATGTGCTCAATTGTTCATTATGCCAATAAGTCGCCCCTTTTTTTTATTTTTTACATGTTCATACCCTACGGGGAAATTGCAATAAATGAATTAGCATGATGAAATTATGTAAAATGTTTGGCTTTACCAAGACTTAGTCATCAATACTTTACTCTAGGGTGTATTTTCCTTGAGAATTATATGTCGTTTTTAATGACTTCTAATATTTAGTTTTTCACCCACTCCTCCAAAGCTAGAGTAAATGTCTTGGTGGTTAAGCCTTAGGAGGTTATTAAAACCTATGTGTCAATGTATATTACCATGCTAATAATTTTTTAGTCATATGAACATGTACTAAGTCCCCCATAGGTATCTTTTTAATTTTCGGTAAAAAATAAAAATAAAAAAATTGTCTTTCCAAGCTTATTTTTAATAAGTTAATTGTAAAACTTCTCTAAGGCATAAAAGTGTGGTCTAGGGGCGGAATTTTCCATGGGGGTGATAGTTCTGTAACTCAGAGCACCTACTTAACCCCTAAACCCACTTTCCTAAGTTTTTGAGTAATTATTTATCTCCAAAATTAATTATTACTCAAAAATGGTAAAAAAGACCAAAAAAATGGATAAAGTGAAAAATTTGGCAACTCATAAAATAAAATAAACTCGTCGAAATTGAAATTTGTGAGTTGGCGAAATAAATTAGAAACATTCTGGACATTTCTAAAACACGTGTTTTTCTCAGCAAGTAATGACAAGTGTAAGTTTCCTCATCCAAAGAGAGGGCGCATCTCTCCAAGTGGGGTGCATTCTCCAAAAAGTGGATGTATCCATTATGAAATGGCACGAGTTTTAGCAAATGGCGCTTTTGCTACGAAATGTTCCCATTGTACAAGCCTAAAACAACTCATTCCAACTCAATTCCAAGTCATGCCAAGGAAGCAAGTGCGCCCCCTCTTGGGCAAGTGCCCCTCCTCCCCCCCCACTCTGGCCATCTTTTCCTATTTAAGCAAGGTCTCTTTACTCATTTGAGGATGAAGCGTTAAACCTCTACTCTTGGAATTATTTTCTTGATCATTTGATCACCTGTTAATGAAATATTTTTGAAGGCTTTGGAGGCCAGATGTTGTGCAACCATCCCCTTTGATGTGCTTTTGGTCAATATTTTGAGGTGATATCCAGCTAGTCATTAATTACTTTGCAATAATTGTTGATTTATCCAACTTACAGGGTTATTCCAAAACACGTAAAATAAGCATTCATTCTCTTTGATTTGCTTATTAATGTTAGAATAATTAGAAATAGTGAAGCAATAGGTGTATTCAGTTGTACTAATGCCCTTCTAATCTCTTTTAAATACGCATTCTGGATTTAATCTCTTTTGGGCAAGTGTTTGTGACAGTACAGGATAGGTGACTAAAGGAGGAAGTTGAGCTCAGTTGCTTCATCCATCTTCAGTTCTTCTTGTTTCATTTCGTTTAACTTTGTTGGGTTGCAAGCACATCCGGTCCTCTTCTCTTTCAAAACTAGAGCTAGTTCCCACTTCTTCTACCTTCAAAAAACTTATTTTCTTGGCTACCGGTCCTTTTAATTTTCATATCTCTCTCTATTCTTAAAGTTAAATCTTATTTCAGATCTGATATATATGTTTAAATCTTGGTTTTAAAGCATTATTTTGTAGATCTATCATAGCTAGCTTCTCATTTTTCAAGTCATCTAATAGTGAATTTTAAATATTTGATTAAAAAGTTAGTATGCTGATTTTTTATTGACTATCTCGCAAATATTAAAGTGCTTTAATTGGATGCCCTAACAGGCAAGCCAAGTCCCAAGGAAAGTTTGCTTTCCTTAGTTCCTTTACTTGTTATTATCATAGTTTAACTTGGTCTATTTTTTGCTAATTTTTAAAAGTTGTCTAAAGACACTTTCATAGTGTTTTAGAGCATCTTTCATCATTAATAGATCGTTGTTTTTGCAGCATTGACGAACAGATGGGAGGAGACTCTGGAGAAAATTTGAAATAAAAGAGCAAGTGGGATTACGGCTCTCACACCCCTCTTTCCCCCACTTGGGAGAAAGCTTGTATTTGTCCTTTAGACTAGATTTTTACTTACTGTAATATTTTTAGATCATACAAGTTTGTTTCAAGTTTTAATTTCATTCAAAGTAATCAAATACCAACTTGGAATTTTATTGCCGTAGTAATTAGTCTCACAATTTTCTTGTAACACAAGCACACAATTCGTCCTAAAAGGGTTGTATCGTTTTGTACTATGCCTTTTTTTAATTGGGACAAACATTCACTTCTTCCGTGTATGCTCTACCCCTCGCAGCCTTGTCCGATACTTGGGGATATCAAAAGCATAAGTGTGCATTAATTAAATCCTCACATTTAATTTAATCAACTCACATTAATAAATTAAATACCCTAAACATTACGAAAATCCGACGTAAACAAGTTTGGTGAATAGTGGACAAATTCTTCAGGGAAAGCAAGAACAATTAAAAAGTGATCGTGGGGTCCCGTTAGGCTACATCCTTGTTGGTGTAGTGTTGAACACCCCTCCCAATGACTCCATTTAGCCCACATTTTCTTGTGTGGAGCCACTTTTTCTAAAATCCGGACATATTCCCAGTACCATTCAGTATATCAAGAATCCTCGCTCTCCTTTAATCAATTCATCTTTTAATAATAAAATTGACCCAAGAACACAATTGCAAAACATTTACTTTACAGCAACATTTGCTTTGACTCCATGACACTGGCCTTTAATAGTTATTATTTGCTTCATTCAGTTAAGCTATATTTTGTCGTGATTATTCTATTTCATATATGTTGTATAGTTGATTTCATTGTGCGATTGCCTTGATCAATATATTAACCTTCAAACTGCTAAACAACAATTTTTCATCCAAAACAACTAAGTACCTAAAGCCTTAGTAACATTAATAGGCTCTACCCCTCTTGGCTTTGTTAGGAGTTAAGCCTAAACAGAGGAGTCAAGATCAAGTGACAGTACTTGACTCGAGACTTGCCCCCAAGGACACACCAAGCAGCTTGAAAATTTTTGTTGCATCAACCCCAAGTGTATAAGAGGCAACAACACAACCAAACATCATTCTCCATCTTGGTTGGCCCAACTAGCACCTAGCAATGGGGTTAGGAGAAAATCACAGACAAACCCAAATCTAAAGAGTGGTTATATGCTTGCATCAAACAAGTTGGTCCATAATGAAGAGTCTACTTAAGTACAAAGCAAATTGAGCAAACACATAACTAAACATACGCTAATCTACATGCAACTAAAGATCGAGATATATTGAATTCTATTGAATAGTAGAATATGTATGGCACTCTACCACAAATATGCATAAATTGGCAGTGATGATGCTTTCACAAGTTCTTTAAAAAATCTTCTACAAAGAGGTGTTGAAGCAACTATAGCTTCATCCAACATGAACAAAAGAAACAACCTCAATGCAATCCGAGGAAATAGCTTGGTATATATGCACTACAACTTGAGGTTGGTGTCCCATTACTGTAAAGCCGTGAAGAATGATAGAACATATAAACCTTGGAACAATAATCCAGGAGATTAATTTGAAGGATGGAAACATAATTTTAGAGCCCTTGAAGGATGAACTTTTAGGTGATCATGATGGGGCTCATGATGTTGATCTTGCTACAAGGTTACCACTCTCATCCACTAGCAAGTTTCCAAATGTAGCACCTTTCCCTTTAGCTTCACAACCTCCAATATTGTATGGGGACTCGGGGGACATGTAGCTCATAGTCATGTTCCATGACTACTTCCACGTACTTATATTCATCTTGTTCATAGATCATGGGAATAGAATTAGAAATTTCTCATTGCAAGAGGAAAGCATAGTAGATAGTAGATTTATGTCTTTTTTGTATAGAATATAGTTTATAGAACCTATTTTGTAAACATTATATCATAGTTTAAGTTTCGACATCGAACTTTGAACCAACCATTGAACTATAGATTGCATATTACAACTTTTTGGTCAAGGATATGATGCTCCATTTCATTTTGTGGTTGATGTTATCTTTTATAGATTGTTGATGACAAATGCTATCTACTGAAACTCGAAGGTTGATGCTATGGATAATATTTGATCATAGTGTTATAAGTTATAAATGTTAGATGATTGATGCTATATGTATACTAAACGGTTGATGCTTTACTGGTCATTATTAATCTAGTAGTTAAATCTTTGCTTTCATGTTTTCTACAACTAATTTGACATTCTGCATAAAAAAAACTTGATAAATATGCATCAAAATATATATAATATAAAAAACACAGTTGGAACGCTCCACTCGAAAGATTTTGAAAATTGACACATCCCTCTCTTGCTTCACTTTTTCTCCCAGTAACATAGGGACAAGCCAACCAAACACCCTAACCCAAAAAGATAAGTGGATTTCAAGATGTCCTTATACCTTTTAAACTAACTCACATGGTTCACCAAACTTCAACCTTGAGGTTCGAAGTCCGACGAACTTGAATTCAAATACAAATAAAAAATAAAAAATGATTGAAGTTTGATGAGGCTCGTCAAACCTAATAGGAAACCTCAAGCTAAAACTAAAGTGAATTCAAACCCAAAACAAACTTAAAGGGCAAATTTCAAAAAATATATATCAAACTGATCATTTTTTAGAAAGTTATAAAATGTATTGGGTTAAAAACCTAAACCTGTCAAGTTAAAAAACATATCCATTTCAAGAAAAGAAACATTATTATCTACATGGTTGGAATACCTTGTTTATGTTTGCAATAATTGCCAATTGGCCTTGGACCTTAAGTAGTGTGGCCAAAGATTGATCTAGTTCCTCTTGCCCATGGTTTGCACCTATGATGATCTTGGCATCGATGATGACATTGGTGTTGAGCCTAGTGATTATAGAGTTCCACTTATTGATGAATATGATGATCGCAATTCTACTGCTTTTACTACTCCATGTACTCTTAATGATTTAGAGATTTATGATGTTACAAGTAGGCCACAAAAATAGAAATTCTGACCATGTTTCAAATGTTATGAAACAATTTCAGGGATTGTAACTATTTGACATTATGGATTTCCTTTAAAATTTTACAAAATCTGAATACTATGTTTCACTTCATTTTGTAATTTTTATTTGCATAATGTATGTGTTGAAATTTTGACCTTGTGATTTTTTAGGTATTATAAGTATTTCACATAATGGAGTCATGGACCTTCTTTAAAAATTTTGAATTTGAAGAATATGTTTTACATCTTTTTGCAATTTGCAGTTGCACTATATGTTTAAATTTCAATAAGAGCATTGATGATAGGATTTTATCATGATTAAGTTACTCATAAGTCAAATATGTTTATCAATCATCATTCTTACTCATATATGAGTATGGATGTTGATTTCTACTTATTTTATGTTATATTTCATTTGAAAAAAAAAATTATATATATATATATATATTGAAAAATGTATATATAGACTAATCTCACTCGAACCACATCGAAAAATTTAAACTCAAATCGAACTTAATGGTTGCCAAACCCCGAACCTTGTGACTTAGAATCTAACACAATCAGGCTTTGTTATCCTCAACCTCCCTTTTGTTGAGTTGATATGTTGCTAGAGAACTTCCCTTTGGGCGCAACAAGAACGTTTAAAAAGCAAAGAATAAGAAAGGGCAACCTATCCCAACCCTATAGCAACCAAAATGTAATTCAAGCAAAGATGATGAATAAAGTAGAGACTCCTCTTTCTGACATTTTGGCTCCCATCCAATAAATCCACTATTCCAAAGCGCTTCTCCATGTTAATAGAATAAAAGAAATTATTACAATAAAAATCAAAGAGACAGATAGTCATTCTTGATGATTCAATGACGCACTGAATGACCATCCGAACAATCCCACCCCTCTCACAATCATGAGGATTTATATGACCAAGAGTGGTCTTCAAAACCAAGGATAATAACAAAAATAAAAAGAAAAGGAAAGATAATCTTTGATTATGTCCTCAATAACATAGTAACAATAATAAAATAACCTCATGATTCTCACAAGGTCGGGGTCCAATGCACTTAGTCTACACCACCCACTTTAAACTGGGTACCATTCTCGTAACAAGGAAAAGTGCTCGAAACCTCTCAAGGAGTTATTCCTAGAAAAGAAAACACTCCCCATCCTTTAATTAATTCATTCATTCAATTAGGTCAAGAGGAATTATTAATCAGTTAAGATCATCAAGCCAAGGTTAATAAAGCGATTAACAAGATTCCCTCAAAGTATTATCAAAAAGGGTGCACAACTAGACCACTTAAGAATAACATGCCCACTTCAATTGGTTTCTTCATCAATAGCATGGATGTCATCCTGCATCAATGTCTATTGTTAATATTTTATACCATAAGAAAGCTCTCAATATAATACGCTATACATAATCACAAAGGAACATTAATATAACAGGTTAAAAGGGGATATTAAAGTGCAATTAAAATTGTACATGTTAGTAGAGTAATCCAAGAATCAAGAAACCCTAAAGCGGGTTATGTTACTAAACATATGATATCAATAACACATAGAACAATATTATTAAGAAACGGTACTTCATTACAACGAAGGTCCTCACTCTTATAAAAAAATTCAAGAGACCAAAACCCGGAGATGTCTCAAACCCTAAGATTCCTAAAACCCTGACTTTTAACATAAGTCACTTAAGTGACTTTATTACATGTGTAGCCTTATATCTTAACACCCCCCCATAAGGCATACATTGCTGACAAAGAAATCAAATGCATATACTTAGCCTTATATCTTAACACCCCCCCATAAGGCATACATTGCTGACAAAGAAATCAAATGCATATACTTGAATGAGAAACACATAAACTAAAAACTAAACATCAAAAAATATATGTTGGAAGCTTCTTCTTTGAACACAGTTCCTAGATCAAGTTGAGCTCCATCAAGCTGCCTCATAACACTTGTAATGATGTAGCTCCTAAGTTGAACTCTTGAATTCCCGACTTCCACTTCCTCGAACTCCCGAATCAAGAATCTCTCGAATTCAAGTACTGGACAACAATCCACATGCATGTTGTGTAACCTCATTAGTAGACTGCAAACCATATGCATGTCTCAATCAATGATGGATCATTCCCTAGATCCATAACTAGACTAACTAAGCAACCATCCATATGGAGTTGTTAACTACTCCCTTTCCTGTCTACAAAGCATTGACTTCCTAAAATGCATAGAAAGGCCTTTTCTTCAAAAATTTCTTCACCATTGTCAACATCAAGCGGTTCTTCAATAATACTTGCACTAGCTATATGTTGTCTATTTTTTACCTTTCCCTTTGAAAAATCATTGGCTCGTTGTCTACAGTTCCAAGTTGTATGACCCAACTTCTTGCAATAATGACATTCTATTTCTTCTTTGTCTTTTCCTGATCTATAGCGATTGTTTCTTTCATAGGATACAACTTCAGGTCAAGTATCTCCTTTTGTTTCTCCTAAAGCAATTCACTTTTCTTTTGCTAGTAATGTTGCAATCATTTCCTCCAAGATTTGTGAAGGTAGCTAACTCAAGGTAAAGATAGCACTACTATACTTAGGTGGTAAATTGTTTAGGAGAATAACCTTGGCATCCTCTACATCAACTACTGCCTTGACATTTACAAGTTGTTTGATAATATCATAATAGATCTTAGATTGTCGACATGGCTTGACATTGTGGCTTACAAGCATCTTAAAGCTGAGCAACTGTAATTTTAGGTAAAATTTGCATTCATCACTTGTGCCCCAAACTATTCGTTCAGATTCTTCCATATATCTTTGGTAGATTTATCCAAATCTACATGATGTAGATCTGAATCTGAGAGGGCAAGGCCAATAATGGTTTTTTCGTTATCATCTCTACTCTGCCATTCTGTTAATTTGTTTGGATCCTTAGGTATTGGTTTTGTTCCTTTGTCAAAACCCTATATATTCTTATTCATTAATTGCATTTGGATCTTCACTTTCCACGTGTGGAAGTTGAAACCAGAGTATTTCTCTAATAACATCTCCATGGCTAATCAAATCTCTTCAGCTTCAACTACTAAAAATAATTCTTGCTGGAAAATAAAAATTCTAAAAATAAAATAAAAAATAATGTCTTTTGCAGTTCCTCCAACAAAAACATAAATCTAAAGACATTAAATCCATGAAAGTTGAAAGAAGCAAACCCATTAAGAATGATGAAATTCTGAGGAGTTTGTGGACAATTATAAAGAAATCATCACTGCTAGGCCATCAAAGAGGAATTTGAAGAAGCCTTGAACTAATGGCTTCAAGTAGACCCCTATAAATCTTCTCCAAACAATAGGGAAACCTGTAGATTAAAACTCTCTTTAGAACAGCTTAAAATAACATGGCTAACAGTAAAGCCCTGGATCTTGGCAATTTGTGTTGTAAATTTCTAGAAGCCTACATGGGAATTTGTAGGGCGAATGTTATAATGAGGCCTTAAAAATTAACTTACTTGGTACCATGCTCAATCAAGGAGACACAAAACTAATACCTAAGTGTGGTGACCTTCGATTGACCTCTATAACTAGAGACCACCTACGTAATAATGGCCTATAAAATCTTTGCAAAAGCACTTGCCTTGAGAAGGTATATAAAGCATATCTTCAAGAGGATTGCCCAAGTTGAGCCATCAAGATTTATAGGGAAGGTATATAATTTGCAACTTTTTTGGGTGGTACAAAATGCTTTCTCCATTAAATCACAATATGTACATGCACATTTTATTAAAAAAGGAAACTGAATTGTAAGAAAACCACCACTACCTAGCACTAGCATCAAGAGCATTCCTTGTCTCAAAAGCTAATTCAAAACTGCTCTAGATACCAAATCTAGCTAAATTTATCATAATCCCAATTTAGCATATGGATGACATGAAGTAGATGTTATGTACTCTCCTAGTTGATGTACTAAGGCCTAAGATATTAACGAAGGATGACTTTGTAGTTATCTTAATGAGGTGATAAGCATGGTTGTGTCTTAAATAGGTACTTGTGGCTTAATTGTGTCATGAAGGTGGGTGGCCTTAACTATGTGAATAGGTTAGGGGATTCATAAGGCCCAAGACATTAATGAGGCCGGTTGTGTGTTAATTGGAGTAGTATGTTCAGTAAGGCTCATAAACCTATAAATAACGGAGGGAGCCTCAACATAACACATCAATGTGCATCTTATGGTGCATGAGATTGCATTGGAGAGTACACGCTCTCAAATAGGGTTTACAATCTTCTTTCCATACTGAGTTCCAATATTGTGATTGTTCTATTGCTTCTTTACCATATCTTCATATTGTACCTTTGCATTTGTATTTGGAGAGCTATGTGATTCACACATGGCACAATAGGTGGTATCAGAGTGATGATCTTGCAACAACCACACCACCACTCACATTTAAGACTGCTGTCTCCAAGAGTGTACCATTTTTCAACTCTTCGTTATTTTTCAAGAAAGTACCATCTAATTCAATATCACGTAGAGGACAAGACTATTCATTTGAGAGATCATCCCACAAGTGAGCAAATTGCAAACATCTTCACTAAAGCTATTGGAAGAGAAAAACTTGAAAAATTCAAAACAATGTTTGGGCTCATAAACACCTCTTCGAATTAAGGGGAAGCATGTTGGATACCAAATCCTACAAGATTATAATTAACCATAAGTTTTGTAAATATTGGAATGCTTAGGTTGTATGTTCCATTACCTTATAAACTGAAGTGTCATTGAGAAGTCCAAAGGACCTCTTGGGAGATGAAAACCAAAAGTCGTTTTTACATGTATTTATTTCACATTCACATTAATGCAAAATCAAACATCGTTAGAGTTATCCCAGGCCTGTCAATAAATTTGTTTTCTTCTTGTGACATCTAATGCTAAGCCATGTTAGTAAGGCTCCAAACATTCACCTACATATTCTTGATGAGATATACCCAAAACTACAACATTCTAAACTTATCATATTTTGCAAATAATTTATTATTGGCCACTCTTTTTAAAAGGAAAGAAGTCTCGGTCCTTATCTACTACCCTTGTCTATAGATTTAGGGAATAAAGGGTATATAAACCTTAATACCTGCGAGCAAGCATACCCCTTTGTTCCACGCAATTAATACAAGAAGTAGATCAGATGCATCCCAACTGTTGGGCTTTAGGCACTCTGCATGTGGTGAGCATTAAGTAATTGACATTTGTTCTTCACACATCAAATTTAAGCTCATACCAGGGAATATTTATAACATAGATCATGCTTATGCTTACAAACCACCTAAGTATGTCAAAAAGCAATAACTTCAGCAAATGCTCGATTCCGCAATATAGATCTAAAAGATAGAAAATTTGACAAAACCCCTCGAAAGAACACATCACCCAAAGGGGCGTACCATGAGGAGGAAACCCCTCGAGGAACCATATCCAAATATGAAGAGGAACATCCCTAATATTGAGATGAGGAAATTCAACAATGCATGTCTCAAAATTTGAGGGAGTGAATTGAAACATTACCTGCATACCATTCCTACATACAAACGAATTATCGTTGCATCATTACACGTGAAAGTGAAAACTTTTCAATGGAATCATTGGATCACAAACAAACCTAGGCCATACAGATACATGTGGAAAGAATTATTTTTCACAAGGAATTCAAAAAAAATTAACAATGACTGCTTCAAGAGGCATTTTAATCTCAGACAAAGAATGTTAGTAATAGCATATACCACTCAATATCAATATCGGGAAACGAGGACGTGTTACAAGAATTATATATTGGGGGACTTAAAGTCTTAAAATGGCATTCAGTATGAGGTCAAACTATTCAAACCTAGTAATATCCATAGTAGCATAACTCGGTCGTATTGGCCTTTTGTGTACTAAAATTTCGAATATTCGATCTATGGTAATACTAATACGGATATGCAACTATAATAGCAACACTAGGTTTAATGGTTACCAAAACCATGTGCCCAAAACCACTTACATCCTTGCTTATTGGGGAGTCAAAGTTAACCCTAACACAATTCAAACATTAATTAATTAGTTCCAATGTAATAGTGGTAAATATTATTTACTTCTTAAAATAATTAATAACTAAGAGTTTTCTCTCTTATACTATGGGCATTATCTTCTTTTTTTTTTAAGATTAATTTTGATTATAAAAAATATGTTTAAAAACAAATAATTTTTTTTTAAGTTTAAAATTTAATGGTTGATATTCAATATTTCATTAAAAATACTGTATATGTTTAACTATATATAAATGTTATATATATCGTTGTATATTTAATTAAAAATATTATATATAAGAAGTCTACTTCTGTATTTTATCCGTATTAAATATTTTCGTTTCGTATTTTTTCCGTATCGAATCGTATTCGTACTCGAATTCTGCTACTATGGTAATATCCAAGGTGAAAATCAAAGGGCAAGACCTATTAAGGCCAAAAATCAAAGCCAACAGAGGAAAGTCATTAACTAGGTGAAGGAATTTTGCAGCATTAAGCTAAGAACTCCACGCAAATACAAAAGATCTCTCCCAAGAAACCAGAAGAAAAAAGACACATGGTTGTCCTTCTTCGCTTCCTTCTGTGCAGTTGATTTTCCTTTCTTGTTTGATGGAGCGGGTGGATTGATGACAATTTCCCAAATACCAAACTTCTTCAGATAAACCTTCATTTTGCTTCTCCAACTGAAATAATCTGTAATATCAAGTACAGGCACATCATTGCTTGATGACTCTTTCTTTTCCTCCATTGTGTCTAAGGATCTCCTTCAAGCTTGCTAGGCTTGTGACGAAGGCTGGCTCTGATACCAATTGTTAGACACTGAGAGGAGGGGTGAATCAGTGCAAAGCCAATTTTACAGCTTTTCTTAACTTGTCACAATTAACTATTCATCATTCCATTATTCTACCAATCTCATAATCATCTCATAAACATATCATAAGCATTTGAATCATCAAGAACACAACACCATATAATTTTGTAATCTTTTTATATTAGTTTTGGTCCGGCTACAACCGTTAGGTAAAATCAGCACCTACTGATATGAAGAGCACCTACTCTGCATCCAGGACCCTGCCTGGTTTTCTTAGACCCTGCTAAGAAGGGTTTGAGGTATCCTAACCTCAAAAGCAAGACAAGCTTGCGTTTACAATTAAAGCTTACTGTCACATCAACACCATTTGTCTCTTCAATCTGCTGTCAACTGTCTCTGCTCATTAGCAACACTGCTCACTGTCTTCTCTTATCATCACTTCTGCTGGCCATCTACTGCTGCAAATTATCCTTTGATCAGTACATCTTCTGCTGGTCAACACAGCTCATTAATCTTCACTGCTGCACTCATCAGTTCATCATCATTCTGTCAGGCACATCATTCTGACCATAACCATGAATACATCATACTGTCCATCAAATTGCTATCAGCATCATCCAACAATCATCATATCGATCTGCTCTGCTGCTTGTCAACATCATCAACAATTATGTTAGTCTGCATGCATCATCACATCATAGCATGTCTCATATTCACTAACTCTGTCATGTCAGTATGCTGTAGGTGTATTGTTCACCAGAAATCTGTTGTGTCAGTACCGTCATCATCATCATGGTCTTCTTCACTTTGTCACTGATCATAACTTGACAGAGCTTGTCATGTCTTAGCTTGTCATTAGGATAACTCAGCCTTGGACTAATCACACTCCATCCTCAGCCTCATAAGCTAGGGCTGTCATCTTTTGTCGATGTTCAGGCTTTGTGTTGTCAACCTCCTGGACTGTGTATACATGTACATCTCTTTCCAGGCAACTAAACCCCAACACACATGTCAAACTTAACTGTGTATCAGCCTTGGACTTGGAAGCATCAAAAGTTGATCTGTGGAAGAAACTCGGGCTTGTCTACATGCTGAGAGAGACTCCATCCAAATTCCAGGTCTGAACTATGAGTTCTTACAGACACATTCGGATGTGTTTCAAGCTTGACTGTGCATACAAGCTTGCACTGTGGACCAATTCAGACTGTGTCTCAACTACTGTCATCTACTATCATCTACTGTCAACTACTATTCATCACTCATCATCCTAGGGTTCCAAACTTCTTCACAAAAGACTGTCAACTTCTTCAAGAATAGGACTGTCACCACTTGACTGTCATATCAACTTGTCCACTGCTTAAGTCATCAAAGTCTGATCTTGTCTTCAAAAGAATTTGCACATGCCAATTATTAAGATCTGCCCATCATTAAGCTTTGCTCTATCATCCATCTGCTCTTATGCTGTTCATGTCAGTCTATCAGAAATCTGTTCTCGTTATTAAGGTTATTCACATAGATCCTTCATGTTCGAAAATCAAAGATAAAGAAAAAAGGAGCCTTCATTGAAAATGATATATGACTTCCTGTAGAATCAGTTTCATCATCCTTCACTAAGGCTGCCACAGTCCTCTGTTTACATGAGATTCAGGATACCACCATGCCGCTTTCACCACATTCTTTTACTCCACTGCAATTACCTCAGATCAGTTATATCCCAAAAATCAGAGCTAAACAGACTTCAAACAAATGCCAAAACTCAAGTTTGCGTCTGCCTCAGACCACCAGTAAAACACCCGAAATTCAGAGCATTTTTTTTATCCTTTTTCACCACGCTCAGATTGTGGATGATCTCCAAGAATTCGGGCTGTGCAGATGACCTCAGACTCTGTGGAGAATCAAGAACAGAAAAGCTCGGATTGTTTACTGTTTAACCCCGAAAATATATCTCTGTGGAATAACTCGGATCCTTCTCTGCTGCTGCGAGTTGTCTTCATGCATCCAGATGCTTCCAACAGAATTCGGGTGCTGGTAGTATGCTGGTTAAAAACCCTAAGGAAAAACACTGTTAGAGAGCCCGAAACTAGGTCAAAACATACCTTGTATATGCTTTTGTGAATGCTGCAAATTCGAACTGTTTGTGTCCACAAGAACTCGGTTTGTTGCTTGACTTCTCCAACAAAAGAAAATTCAGGACTGTCTCTTGACTGCTGCAAAATTCTGATATGAATGTAGATGAGAGTCAATCAAGTTGCCACTTGTCTGGAGCAGCCTATATTCTTCTAGTTTGCCAAATGTAGAACTTCACTGGAAACCCTAGCTGTTGAGCTCGGGTGAACTGTGGGTAGATGTAGCAGGCTGACCAGGCACTGCTGCCACCATCTCTGCTGCCACCGTGGACTGTTGGTAACCCAAAGACAAATCCAAGATTTGGACTGTCAAAGACACCAAAAAAGTTTGACTGCTGCTGCAAATATCACAGTCACGAATTCACCTCAGTGCAAGTGAGCACACTCACTTTCGTTGGATATATAGTTCAAGACAACAAAAAAATTCCAGACTGTTGCTTCAGTGAATTTTCCAGACTGCTGCTTCAGCGAATTTTTTCAGTTCAGTGAGTTGCTTTCAGAAATTCATCTTCATTGGCTTCCACAGCCCTAAAAATAGAGCTAAAAACAAAAGCATAAAATTTCCTCAGTCAGTTGGTTCCTTGCCTCAGTCAGGCTAGCGAGCTCTCCTCAATAGGCACCTAAAAAAAAATTAGAGCAACCATCCGAAATTGCACAATATCAAATGAGAGCACGAGGGCTCTATTTATACAAATTTTCAACCATATTTTGGGGGCCGACTTGTATTTAATTTTATTTTTTTTAATGGGGCCGACATAGCAATAAATTTTTATTTTTTATTTTTTTTACTTCTGGGCCGACTTCACATGTTTTTGTTTCTATTATTTTATTTTTGTTGCCCTTTTTTCTTACCATTTCAATGGTCAGCATAAAGTAAGTGTATGCTCCCTGTTTGTCTACAAACCACTTAGGTCACCACACAATAGTCAATATTAGAGTCAGTTGTAGCCATCCAAAGCAAGTGTGTCCTCCATTTTACCATTAAGGATTTCATCAAGCCACTAGGGCTTCCAAGGGCATGTCAAGTGCAAGAGCATGCTTCCTCCAAGGTTTGTGGGCTTCAACACATTATGACCACGTTCTATTATGCCCACCTCCAAGGACTCCATGACCTCATCAAGGGTATCAAGGTCATTGTCAAGAGCAGGCAAGTGTGTCCACCACATCAACCCATAACATGCAAGCAAGTGTCCAAGTGTCATCATACCACAATATAAGTGGGTACCAAGTCTTCCTCGTGCCCTAGGACCATCTCCAAGGGTTCTAAGACCCCATCAAAAGGCATAAATGACCACAGAATGGGTCATTAATGTTTCTTCAACCTATGAAGGGCTTCTCCATCGTCCACAAGGGCTTTAGCATCATCACCAAGGCTTTCATCATCATTGCCAGGGTCTTTAGCGCCATCAGCAGGGTCTTCAACATCTTGGTGGTCCAATACACTGCAGGACTTGGTGGCATCAATGACATCCCGTGGAGCCACTGCAAGTCCATGTTGGCATCAATGACAATTTCATCAACATTTTTTCCGTATCAAATCGTATTCGTACTCGAATTCTACTACTATGGTAATATCCAAGGTGAAAATCAAAGGGCAAGACCTGTTAAGGCCAAAAATCAAAGCCAACAGAGGAAAGTCATTAACTAGGTGAAGGAATTTTGCAGCATTAAGCTAAGAACTCCACGCAAATACAAAGGATCTCTCCCAAGAAACCAGAAGAAAAAAGACACATGGTTTGTACTGCAAAAGTAATAAATTTGTATTTATATTCTAAATCACTCAAGATGGGGAGGGGGTAGGGGAGAAGAGCTAATTGGAGAACTTCCAAATACACAAGAAGGATACTCTAGAAGGCATCCCAACTATATCCATGCATGTGTTTACTCGAATCTCAGTGCCTCAAACACTAAAGATCAAGAGACAATTAAAACACTAGAAGTCATTGCATCAGTAGGCTCTGGAGCAGTGGCAAATTCATCCACACTGTAGAAGACATCCTAACTATATCCATGCATGCCTTTACTGGAATCTCAGTGCCTCAAAAACTAAAGATCAAGATAAATCAAAACACTAGAAGTCATTGCATTAGTCGACTCTGGGAGCAGTGGCAAATTCATCCCGAGAAACTAGCATAACAACTTTATTGTTTTCCTTACCCAGTGAAGCATTTCCAAGTTATGATTGCTAATGAGGGCAACAAATCTTGTGGAGGGAAATGGCATAACGCCAATTATGTAGAAATTATGTGTTTTACTGTTTGCTGGTTTATGTCAACATTTCGTGGTTTTCACATACAGCCGGTTTTGCATTGGCTGTAGGTTACTTATGAAATTTTACTGAACAATTAAACACACAGTAAAATACACTAACAGGCTGAAAAACACATTTAACAATCACACCATAAAATGATAGACTCAGAGATTTTTGGCCAAAATCAAGCCCTGGAAAAACCCCCACGGGGAAAACCAGTTAGAGAGAGAGAGAGATTTTATTATCTTCAGCAAAATATCAGAATAGAAATACAGTGAAAATTTTAACTTATCTCCACCCAAGATTTCATCTCAAAATCTTGAAAAACGTGCCGCATTAAATGCAGTTCGTACACCCTCGATTTCTATGCAGTTGTACCAGCAATAAATGTAGGCTGTACACCTCGATTTCTGTGCTGAAATAAATGCAGTCCGTACAGTTCGTACCCTCCTCGATTTCTGTGCAGAAATTTAATGCAGTCCGTACAGCAATAAATGCAGGCCGTACAGTTCGTACCCTCCTCGATCACTGTGCATAAATTTAATGCAGTCCGTACAGCAATAAATGCAGGCCGTACAGTCCGTACCCTCCTCGATTTCTATGCAGAAATTTAATGCAGTACGTACAGCAATAAATGCAGGCCGTACAGTCCTCGGATTCTGTGCAAAACAATAAATGCAGTCTTGAAATTCGTGCCCACCAAAATCTCTTTAGCAGGGTGTCTCGAAATTCATGCCCTTTCTCCTTCTTCAGCTCTCTTTTCTTCCTTCTCCTCTCAAAGATGAAAAAGTGAAGTGATTTTGCCTCCCT
>LPNX011131616.1:1111214-1136088 GCA_001517045.1 Pseudotsuga menziesii | reverse complement strand
CGAACACGTCCCCTAGTTGGAGCCAGATGTTGCCCACCTATTTCGACTAGGTGGCAACTCCATGTACATGAAGATGTACATAGTTGTACAAATTGTACCTTGGAAAAAATCTGAGGATTTTTCACTTCTGCAGGGCAATTGCCCCTTTGTAAAACGAAATGTCCGCTCCCCTGCGTGGGAAAATTAATGTAATTATATGTGCTAGTGTGGGTCATATGATATGAATGCCACACCATGGAACTGGTTGTTAGGGAAGTCCCCTCATCGAGTGTTTTTTTTCCCTTTCCAATTAATCTTGTTGTTTAAACGATTTTAATTGGTTTGGTTTTTCACTCAAAATCCTCCAAAGTGGTGACGGGCGTTCTAACAGTCAAGTCCATGAGGTGGCTAGGGCTTCAAAATGTCATTCATGACCATGCTAGACATTTGTATAGAGTCTTGCGGAGTTTCGTTGTGTTGTTGTATTTTTATTTATTTTTTCTAGTTAATTAATTTCACCCCTTGGTGGTTAATTAACTAAGTTTTGATGTAATAATGTAATTGCTCAAGCACTGGCATTTTGTAATAGGGGCTATGAATGCAAGGTAAATTGCTATGAAACCCCCTAAGCCACTGCTTCGAGTCCCATGTCATTCTGATAAGGGGTTGAGGAGATAGGCCATTTTTGTCTAAGCAAGGCTTATTTTTCCTAGGGAATTAATTAATTTTCCTAAGTCAAAAATTCATATTATTTGATTTTGAAGGAAAAAATCAAATAATGCCATGGTAATTTTCTTTGGAGGTTGCTAAGCCTAGGAAAAATTTATTTCAAATTTTTCCACCCCCCCCCCATGGCCAAGATATAATTTTTTCAAGTTTATTTTTAATTTTTCCTAAGTCAAAATTGGAAAATTTAAAAATTAAGTTAAAATATTAAATCTAAGGTGAATTAAAATGTTTAGCCTAAGTCTAAAGGCTAGATATCTATCTTGGAGCAAAAGGCTAAAGGTCTAAAGCCTAGCTAGAGGAATTCTAAAGTTTATTAAATGGTTTAAACCCTCACTAAGGTGGGGCGCTAATGTAAAAAGGAGGGTGTCTAGCTATATTATGGCCCATTTTAAGTAAAAAACCCCTAAATAAGAGGACGCTACCACATTTAAAGAGGGCGCTAGCATGGATAGAGGGGGCGCTATTTGGAATGGAGGAGGCGCTATCCTCTAAAGGGAGGCGCTACCACAAAAAAGAGGGACGTCACATGAGATTAGAAGGGCGCCAAATTTAGAGGAGGACGCCAAATATGGTGGAGGGCGCTAGATCTAGAGGGGCGCTAGCTTGGGCCCACATTAAATCTCAAAAAACTCATCAAAGTAATCTAAGGGGCGTTTTTGGTCAAAACCCTAGATCTAAGGGTGTGGATGCATTGTTGGCATGGATCAAGCACTCAAGCCATGGATTGAAGTCAAATACCTAGATCTAGTGGTGGAGATCTAATCTAGATCTAGATCTAATCTTGGCTGTTGATCTTCAAGGGGTTGGGGTCTTCCTCAACTATATAATGAGGGTCTCACTCCCTCATTTGACAAGATCTCTCATGCTATTGTTATGCTGCCGGAATATTTCCCCATTCTCCTCTCATATTCTATCAAGCTTCTTTGGCTATTGTAATGTTCTTGCCCTAGTTGGGCTTAATACAACTAATCTTTGGAGGAATCTTTGGTGTCTCTCTTCTACATTTCATGCATCCTTTGTGAGGTAACTTGCTTTATATATTTATTTGATTTGCATTTGTATTAGCTTAGATAGCTCTCCACAAAGTATTTTGTGGAAAGATTTGCAAGTAGAAGTATTTCTGCTTCCATTTGTGGGTTTTCAATAAGATTTATCAAAGTATTTTGGTAGATTTATTGGGTGCTCATCTCTTTGCTTACATTTTGCAGCTCTCATAAGTTTATTTGCAGGGATCTAAAATAAAGTAGCATCTTTCTCCATTGGTTATAATTATGTTTTCTATTTTCGCACTTTTGCTTACGAGGGTTTTAAAACTCAGTTTTTATCATTGTATAGTGATAAAAACCTTGGTTTTAAGGCCCCAACCCTTAGTATATTAGTTAAATGCTTCAGATATATTGTTTTAACATCATTTAGGTGGCTAGAAACCCAGTTTTCAGCCCTCTAAACATCATATTTCTGTTATCTTTTCACTCAGATTTTTGCCATTTTTTGGGGATTTTTGGGACTAATTTTTCTAACAATTTCTCTTTGAGTTTTCTGTGATTTCCAGAAAGTAAAGCTTGCTGGTTTGTGACAGGTTTTACACAGGTGAACGGGAGGTGCTGCCCAAATTGGCCCAGAAATACCTCAACCTTCAATCGGTTCCAAAAGGGGTTCAAACCCTCACTCTTCTCTCCATTTTTTTCTGATACTTGTAAACCCCAACGAGAAGTTCTCTTGGGGTATTCTGCAAAAGTTTAATAAGCACCTGTAATCTATATGTAAATAGATTAGGAAGTAGAGTAGGAAGTAGAATACTAGTTGCTTAGATTTCTGTTTATGCAAGTTTTTTCTGTTTACCCACCTATCTTTGTGACAGACCACCATCTCTGTCACAGAGATTGAAGTGAGGTTAGTTTACTCAGTTTTATTTTTCTGTTTACCCACCTATCTTTGTGACAGACCACCATCTCTGTCACAGAGATTGAAGTGAGGTTAGTTTACTCAGTTTTATTTTTCTGTTTACCCACCTATCTTTGTGACAGACCACCATCTCTGTAACAGAGATTGAAGTGAGGTTATTTTAGTCTCTTTTACTTCTGTTTCCCACCTATCTCTGTTACAGACCACCATCTCTGTAACAGAGATTGTTGTGCGATTAGGCATTGTTTTAGCTAATAGCATTTCCCTTTCAAAGTAGTTTAATTTTATTTTCTGTCAAAAAGAGGTAACCATACAACCCACTAATCCGGTGTATCCTCTGCCCACTTGTCATCTCCCTTTAGGGACTTAGCTTAGTTAAGACGGCTTTCTTTTTCTGCTACAATCTTCACACTTTATTTTTTCAGTCCAAGATCAAGTACCAGCATCTCCCATAAGGGATACCGCTTGGTTGATCTTGTTGATAGTTTTAAAATTAACCTTGCATGCTAATCATCAAGACTAAAATTTACCCTCTAAAATTAACCAACAACAACTTCACTAGCCCCTGTTCCTCTACTCGGTTATCACCCTTCGGGGTACTCGCGAGATACAACAGGGGATAGAGGAGTCTTAGTTTAATAGGCATCCATCTAGCTGTTTTTCCTGTTGATTAAAAACGGTGACCTCGGAGGCGACTTGGGGTAGAAGACCGTGGGGGGTCTCTAGGCGTTCTACGTCCCCCTTGTTGAGCACCAGGACATTGGGGTTTGACCTGTGAGCTACGGGTGGGCTTTGCTCCCACTTTGTTGAGCGCAACAACATTCCTTCTTTGACTTGAGAAGTACTGGATTGGGGTAGTCACACCACCGGTTCGAAATCTAAATTTCAAGAGGAAAAACCTTAATAAAATCTACCTAAAATAAACCAAGAGACATTGCAAAACCGGTTCTATAACATTTTTTCATTTTAGCATTTCACTCCAACACTTTACATTTCAGTTTCATTTACTTTCAGTTCTGCAATTGTTTATGTGGCGAATGCTTAACATTTGTTTAACTGCTTCAAGTAATTCAACTTAAAGTCTTTCCATTTCTCATTTACTGTTGGTTTGATAAAATTCATTTAAGGCATTTTTTCTGCTATCTCTTGTCTATAACTTGTAAATCTGGTTCATCTTTGTTTAAACTGTAACTATTTTACTTGATTTGTTATTACTGATAAGTTCATTATTGTATCATTTATTTGTTTATTCATCTCATTTGTTAGACAACTTAACCTGTGGGATAATTAACTTAGACTGCATCCGTTGAAAGTTGCATTCTCTGACTCCATTCTTTAGGCACTGGTTATAAATAAAAGGATTGACTGTCATTTAAATATTGCATCTTGCATTGATTTGACTGTCATCTCTCAAAACCTTAGCCTCAATCTTAATAAAAGATCCCTTTAATTTGTAATAAATCAATAAATCTGAAACTTAGTTTTTCCGTAGGGACTTCCCCCCTTGGCTCTGTTGGGATCTTGCCTAAACGGAGGGGTTGTGGACTGTGGTGACAGTGGTCCCCAGCTCTCGCTTGCCCCCAAGGACACACATAGCAGGTTGTGACTTTCCTGTTTCTTAAAGTGTGAATTAGGCGGCAACACAGTCCGTACACCCTCGATTTCTGTGCAACCGTACCAGCAATAAATGCAGGACGTACACCTCGATTTCTGTGCTGAAATAAATGCAGGACGTACACCTCGATTTCTGTGCTGAAATAAATGCAGTCCATACAGTCCGTACCCTCCTCGATTTCTGTGCAGAAATTTAATGCAGTCCGTACAGCAATAAGTGCAGGTCGTACAGTCCGTACCCTCCTCGATTTCTGTGCGAAAAATTTAATGCAGTCCTTACAGCAATAAATGCAGGCCGTACAGTCCGTACCCTCCTCAATTTCTGTGCAGAAATTTAATGCAGTTCGTACAGCAATAAATGCAGGCCGTACAGTCCTCGAGTTCTGTGCAAAACAATAAATGCAGTCTTGAAATTTGTGCCCACCAAAATCTCTTTAGCAGGGTGTCTCGAAATTCGTGCCCTTTCTCCTTCTTCAGCTCTCTCTTCTTCCTTCTCCTCTCAAAGATGAAAAAGTGAAGTGATTTTTCCTCCCTCAATCCTTTTTGTCTAAACCCTGAGTGGGAATCTAATCCAACGGTGGAGAAAGATCCAATCCAATGGCTAAGATTCAATGAGTAAAAATCACATTTATTTAAATCACTTAAATAAATTTACTCACCCACTTAAATTTATCAAAAAGTGACTTTAACTTTATAAAGTCTCATTAAGTAGCTTTTAATGTGAGGGTCACATTTTTCCCTTTTCTAAGTGACTTAGGCAAAAAGTCACTTAAGGAACAAATTCCTAGGTACAAAAACTAACAAATTAGCCATGGGAGATTATTATATAGCAACAAATATGTATGCTCAACAACCTACAACTTGATGTGATCTTGGTGCCAATCTCAAACGACCTAAAACTTGCTCAACAACCTCTTAATAACCTCCCTTTGGTTCCCTGAATGACCAAGAAAAGGTCTTGCAAGAGTTAAATTGACATTTGTTGCTTAAACAAAGAGCACAGAGAGCATGCATTAATTGATATTGCTAAACAAGGAGCAGTTTTATGTATCAAATGGATTGTTAGAGCCATTAAAGGGAATGAAAGTTGAAAAGACTTTGATGATATCAATTTGGTTGTGATATCACTGCATCCATTTCTAGTGCTTTGACATTCTATCTTGGTGATATTGTGTCTCATGGTGAGACAATATCACCTCAAGTTCCCCTCAGTGATCCTTTATGAATTGCCATAACCTCCTTAACCCACATCAAGGTAGGAGGACCATAGAAGGTTTTTCTATAATTTAGAGCATTTGAAAGCTTCAGAGAAATACAAGCTCTTAATTGTCCAAAGGTGAGATGAACTCACAAGAGGCTATTCAACAGAGTGTAACCAGTGAGAAGCACATTTTTGCACTGTCATAATTCAGAGTAGGACATTTGAATGCAGGATGGACTGATGTGCCAACAATCTGTTGTTGATGTGGTGCGACTTAGGGAGCAAGTTGACAGTCAAAATTGATCACTGGTTAGAGCACATCGACTGTATTGATTTTTAAATTTTAAGAGCAATCATCCTCGACATAACACTAGGAAACCAGAAATTAACAATGTGAAGACCAAGTCATCTTTGATCACTGATAGACCTGAGACAATAAATATAAGGGTGCAAATCCTGAAAATGGTTAGACAAGTTAATCAGTTACTTTGTGAACCACTTATGTCACAATAATAGAGGAAAATAGCAGAGCAAATCTGTATTCATATGTTGAATATGAAGATGGTGAGGTAGATATTATGTGGGACAACATAGCCATAAAGATTGAACAATCTTAATTAGTCATATGCTGTACATTTGTATTGTGGCTATAGAGTCATACATCAACTGTTAAGTGAGCCCTAGATCGTACATGCAACATTCTGCTGTTGTAGTATATGTATTGTGGCCATAGAGTCATACATTAATTGTTAAGTGAGCCCTACGTTTTAAATGCAACATTCAGTTGTTGTAGCATATGTATTGTGGTCATAATATATCAACTGTTAAGTGGGCCCGAGATTGCACATGCAATACTCTGTTGTTGTAGCATATGTATGGCATTTGCAATATTTTAGCTAATTAACGTAAATAGCTTTCCTATTGAGCAATAATTGCAATAATTTGAAATTTAATTTTCTTGTGACAGCTCTTTTTTGTTTACATGAAGGCTAAATTTATTTCACTTCGGTGTCAATTATCATTCCACAATAGCACAGATTCAAGCAGAGAAACTGTGTAGACACGCTTTTGTATCAATGACAACCCACACATAAGATAAGATAATTTTATTAATATCTGACAAATGACAACAAAAGTAGGTCAACAGGAATAAAAAATACATCCAATATGAACACAATATGTAAGTGCAAAAGCAGCTCCTAGGTAATGCTGAAAGTGAGATAAAGAAAGTGAAAAAAAAGTGCACATGAAATTAGACACAGCTGTAGAAATTCTATTGTGGATCATCGATGGGAGATGGAAAGGTTGTAGCATCACATGAGGACATTTTGATGTCACTTGCATCAACATTTAGAACAGAGATTTGGTACCTTTGGCTTGTGGAACCAAATTCAAAATGGCAGGATGCACTGGTCAATTTGGGTGAAAATCAGGAGTTTAAGTACTGGTTTTACACCAATTGTGTAAGCAAGTATTTGACATTCAATTTGTCCACCTACACTCCAAGTGTGGCAGACTTGTATATGATATATTTTACATTTTTAATTTGATTCGCATGCTTGTTTATGATGTGATTCAGTACATGTCATAATGGGATACTGGAACTTTGATGCATAATTAAATCACGAAATCCTATGATTGGATATGAATGGTTGTACTTGTAAGCTGTAAACAATGAATTTGCCCCATCCATATTTAGTGTTAATGACTGAGGCCATTCATGAACACACATTTTGGTTCCACGGTTTGAGATCAGGAAAAGGTAAATGTCAGCAATAAGCACATTTCATTTTCATGCATTGCAAATCACAAATTTGCAGATTTGAAATATTTATTCGCCAATAATCAAAACACTAATTTTCTTTAAAACACCATACTTCTTACAGAAGTTTTTATTAACATGAAAGTAAAAGCTTCCAGATTAGAAGCACCACAACTTTGACAAGTGCAAGTCCAACAATGGTGCTAGTTATCTCAGTGTAATAATGACTCTTGCTGTAATTCAGAGATAAAAAAACTCCAAACATGTTTCTTGAGGTGATTATTCAGACTGTATATCATGTGTTTTGTACAGGTCAGTAGTGTTATGTCGAGAACATGCCAAAATAGTCTTTTCTGCAAAAATGAAGTACGCTGCAACAGAAGCTATAACCCACAGAAGAAATAGTGAGCATTTGGAAGTCTAATTTCAATGATACAGCATTCCCTGCTAAAAAAGAATAAGCCTAAAGTTGTCCTTTGCACCGTAGAATACAAGTACACAAACTGTTCTCAATATGTCACTTCCACAGAATTAATATATATAAAATCTCATATGCTAAAATTTTAGATATATTACTATCTAAAATTTGTTAATTTTGTACCTAGGAAAGTGTTTCCCTAGGTGACTTTAGCCTTAGTCACTTAAAAGGGGAAATAAAGTGACCATTGCATTAAATGACTTAAGTGGAGCATTTAATTTGCCTTTAGAGAGTAAAGTCACTTTTTGATAAATTTAAGTGGGTGAGTGAAATTAATATTTATGAGAAATAAATGTGAGCATTTTATCTCATCCACCAATCGAATATAATTCCCACCATTAGATTAGATGAACCCTAGGGTTCTCTCAAAAAGGCAACGGAAGGTCATTTCCCTCACTTTTGCAGATTGAAGTGAAGGAGAAAGTTGAGAGAGAAAGTTTCCATTTTTCTGAAAAAGAAAAAAAAAATTGCAGCACGCAAATCGAGGGAAACGACAGCAGCAGAGAGGGCACAAAAATTTAGGATAGGACAGCAGCATTTATTGCTGGTCTGTGTAGTCCGTACAGTACGGTTTTTGAAGCAGCGGGCACGATTTTCGAGGCAAGTTTCTGGGCACGGTTTTCGAGGCAGGTTTTTGGGCACGGTTTTCAAGGAAAAAACTGGGCACGGATTTCGAGGGCCGTACGGTCAATCCATATGGTACAGTCCGCACATCGGCACGAAAATCGAGGTAGAAAACAGAAAGAAAGAAAAAATCGGAGTTTGATTTTCCCTGTTTGACACAGAAAACGAGACAGAAATTTTCTCTTCCGGGTTGAGATAAGTTGGTCTGAAAATTTCTAAGTTTTGCTGTAAATTTCCTGATAACAAAAATCTCTCTTTGACTGGATTTCCCCTTGTGGGTTTTTCCAGGGCCATTGGCCAAAAAAATTTGAGTACTGTGTATTGAATGGCATGCATTTTTTTTATTTTCTGTCCACGAAAATGTGAAGTTACAATAGTGTTATTAAGTCTGAAATTTATGTTTATTTCGAGCATTTAAATTTCTGGGTTTGCAATAAACTGAGACAAATTTTTTAACTTATAACCGGACGCTGAAACTTGTGAAAAATCTAAATGGTATCAGAGCTGAGTGGGGCAGAAAACTAAATATTTGCAGACTGAAAGTCATTTCCAGAATTCAGAAAAAACTTTTGAGACAGTAGTACATTTTTGCTGAAACTTGTTCTTTGAGAAAAATGACTTGTGTTGGGTTGAGAATTGAGGATAGGTTGGATGGGGCAGCGAACTTTGTCTCATCGAAGGCCCGGATATTACTTGTGTTGAGAGAGAATGAGTTGAGGGAGGAGGTAGTCAGAAACACTACAGCAAATCCCATTGTTGTTCCCGCTGCTACCGATGCGGTAGCATATTCAACCTTTAATAAGAAGGATATTAAAGCCATGAGAATTACCTTGGATGTTGTTAAAGACCGTGTTATACCTCACATTTCAGCGAAGGATCATGCACATGAGATGTGGAGTGCTTTGACCGGATTGTTTGAGAGTTCCAATGAGAATAGGAAGATCTTTCTGAGAGAGAAATTGAAGAGTATCAAGATGGTCAAATGAGAGGTTTGTATGGCTTATCTTACTAAGATCTCTCAGGTGAGAGATGAGCTTGCAGCTGTTGGGGTGGTTGTTACTAGTCTTGAGCTAGTGCGGATAGCCTTGAATGAGTTGACAGCACCTTGAGCTATGTTTGTACAAGGTTTGGTGGCTAGAGAGAACTTACCATCATGGGATAGGGTATGTGATGATTTTGTTCAGGAGGAGACTCGGAGGGGTCTTCTGCAGTGCAGTGGTTCAACTAGTAAGCAAGATGAGGAGGATGTGGCATTGATAGCAAAGGGGAAGAAGAAGAACAAGAAGGGCCCCAAGAAGGGTGGGGCCAAGCAGCAAGATGGACAAAAGAAGGATCTGAGCACTGTAAAGTGCTTTGCATGTCACAAGATGGGACACTATGCTGGGCAGTGTCCAAACAAGAAGAAGAAGCTGTAGCAGACAACGGCTTCAACGGAGGTCGATGACTTTGCCGCGAGATTTCAAAGTGAGTTTTCACTGTGCACTGGGCATATTGAGAGAGAGAGAGCATCCATTCTCACCAGTGCGGATGTTGATAGATAGAGGGAGTTTTCCCTCGTGACAGACCATTCCTGCAGTGCATCTACTTCCAGCACTTGGTATATTGATAACAGAGCCTCGAGCCACATGACAGGTGCTCGTGAGATGTTCTCCGAGCTTTCAGAGACAGAGACAGATGTGGAGGTGGTGTTGGGAGATGACTCAGCAGTCAGAGTTGTTGGGCATGGGACCATTACCTTTCAGCGGGAGTCCATGATTCCCATGGTGTTGAGAGATGTATTGTATGTACCTAGGCTGAAGAAGAACCTAGCGTCAGTTTCCATGATCGAGGATCAGGGTCTTGGGGTGTCCTTTCTAGACGAACATGTGCATATGTTTCCCAAGACTGCACGACCATCTACTTCAGTTGCTATTGGAGTTAGATGCGGGAAACTGTATAGACTCTTGTTTCAGCCTCGGCATGCCTTGGCACATAGCAGCGACAGTGAGCTATGTGAGCTTTGGCATAGGAGGATGGCTCACTTGCATCATCCAGCCTTGGGGTTGTTGAGACAGAGGGTTACAGGTTTACCGGAGTTCAGCACAAGGCACCAAGACTGCTTTTTCGAGCAGTGATAGCAGGTCAACAAGGGTCCTTGACTTGATACATTCAGATTTGTGCGGACCGATGTCTTATGTTTCCTTGAGAGGATACGAGTATTATGTGACATTCATTGATGACCATTCCAGGAAGACCTGGATCTACTTTCTGAAGAGCAAGAAGTCCGAGGAAGTCTTGCAGAGGTTCCAAGAGTTCAAAGCTCTTGTGGAGAACCAAACAGGGAGGAAGATCCAAGTTCTTAGATCCGATAACGGGGGTGAGTATACCTCCAAGGAGTTTGATGGATTTTGCAGACAGGAGGGTATCAGGAGACAATTGACAGTTCCGTATACTCCAGAGAAAAATGGAGTAGCAAAGAGGAAGAACAAGTCCATTGTTGGAGCAGACAAAGCTATGTTACATGACCAGTCTCTTCCTTTCTTTCTTTGGGGTGAGGCTTGCAACACAGCTGTATATCTTCAGAACAAGAGTCCCCATCGTGCCGTGGGGAACATGACACCTGAGGAGTGTTTCTCAGGCAAGAAGCTTGAAGTTAGTCATTTTCGAATATTTGGTACTTTGACTTTCTCATGTTTCTTTAAAGAAGAGGACAAAGTTGGAGCCCACTGCAGAGAAGGGCATCTTTGTGGGCTATGATGAGACTTCGAAGGCATTCCGTATTTACCTTCCCTCTCAAAGGAAAGTGGTGGTGAGAAGGGATGTGAAGTTTGAGGAGGAACAGGCCTTCAGTAAGTCAAGAGAGTCAGAGCAGAAAGAGCAGCAGGTTCCTGCACCTCAAGTTGTTACACAGGTACCATCAGCGCAGCAGTCAGGATCACAGGTTTTCGGGGTTACAGGACCACACAGTGCAGACACAGGTTCACCAGGTTCAGTGGTTCAGCCAGCAGGGTCTTTGGGGATAGGTGATGGGTCTACTATTACAGGTACACTGTACAGGGGATCGGGATCAGGATCAGGATTACAGGGTACACCTAGTGTTGGTACACCAGGTTCAAGTTCACAGGTTTGCTGGGGATACTAGCTCTGATAGTTCTTCAGATGAGGACAGACCAGTATGGGAGCAGTCTTCAGGGAAGAAGCAGCCTAAGTGGCTTTGAGAGACTTTGAAGGAAGCTATGAAGTTTGGGACACCCAGGGATTCAGTGAGGGCCATCAAGATGCCTGACAGATTGGGCATGTTGTTGGTGGCTAGTACACGTGATTTTGAGCCTTCTACTTTTGAGGAGGCCTCCCAGCATTCGGTTTGGCGAGATGTCATGATGGATGAGTACCATTCCATCATTAAGAATGATGTATGAGAGATAGTTCCGAGAACTGAGGGGAAGTCAGTGGTGATTTCTCGATGGCTTTACAAGCTAAAGCATGCAGTGGATGGGAGTGTGGAGAAGTACAAGGCCAGGTTTGTAGAGCGGGGGTTTTCACAGGTTGAGGGCATTGATTATGATGAGACTTTTGTGCCGGTTGCTCGGTATACTTCTATCAGGGTATTGATCTCCATTGCAGCGAAAATGGGTTGGAAGATCCATCAAATGGATGTGAAGACCGCATTTCTCAATGGGATCATACAGGAGGAGATTTATGTTGAGCAGCCTCAAAGCTTTGAGATTCATGAGAGAGAGTCTCATGTTTGTAGGTTGAAGAAAGCCCTATATGGGCTGAAGCAAGCTCCTAGAGCTTGGTACTCCAAGATCGATTCTTACTTATTGAGTATGGGGTTTCAGAAGAGTGAAGCAGATCCGAATCTCTACTTCATCATGGTTGGAGATGATCCACTTATTCTTCTGCTATATGTTGATGGCTTGTTTATCACAAGGGGAGAGAGACCCATTGCAGCTTGCAAGAAGGATCTTGCAGCAGACTACGAGATGACAGATATTGGGTTGATGCATTATTTTATGGGATTGGAAGTTTGGCAGGAGCCTGGACATATTTTCCTGGGACAGGGAAAGTATGCGGTTGATATTCTGAGGAGATTCAGGATGGAGGATTGCAGACCTATGTCGACACCGATAATCACCAACTAGAAGAAGCTTCATGCTTCTGAGGGAGAGTTGGTGGATCCTACTTTATACCGTCAGCTCATTGGGTCATTGATGTATCTTGTCAACACTCGGCCAGATTTGTGTTTTGCGGTGATCACTCTTAGTCAGTTCATGGTTGAGCCTAAGAGTGTGCATTGGGTAGCTGCAAAACATGTGTTGTGTTATCTAGCAGGGACAGTCGATTTTGGTCTCGACTACAGGAGATCAGATGGGATCAGATTGGTTGGTTTTACAGACTCAGATTGGGCAGACAGTGTGGCAGACCGGAAGAGCACTTCCAGATGTTGTTTCAGTTTGGGCTCGGCAGCAAAGTCATGGTTTAGTCGGAAGCAGAAATCTGTTTCATTGAGTTCTGCAGAGGCCGAGTATATGGCAGCCAGTCAGGCCCGCTGCGAGGCTTTGTGGCTTTGCAAGTTGCTGGTGAATTTATTTGGTCGGGAGCTGAAGCCTACGGTGATCTACTGTGACAATCAGAGTTGTATCCAGCTCTCTAAGAATCCAGTATTTCATGACCAGTCAAAGCACATTGAGATCAGGTATCATTTCATTCGAGATTATGCTCAGAGAGGTGCAGTATCTTCTCCATTGATGAGCAGGTTGCAGATATTTTGATGAAATCTTTGCGGAGGGGCAAGTTTGTCTTCTTCAGGGAAAAGTTGGGAGTGGTGCAAAACACCTTCCTCGGTAAGAGGGAGTGTTAAATTTATACCTAGGAAAGTGTTCTCCTAGGTGACTTTAGCCTTAGTCACTTAAAAGGTGAAATAAAGTGACCATTGCATTAAATGACTTAAGTGGAGCATTTAATTTGACTTTAGAGAGTAAAGTCACTTTTTGATAAATTTAAGTGGATGAGTGAAATTAATATTTATGAGAAATAAATGTGAGCATTTAATCTCATCCACCGATCTAATCTAATCTCCACCGTTAGATTAGATGAACCCTAGGGTTCTCTCAAAAAGGCAAGGGAAAGTCATTTTTCTCACTTTTGCAGATTGAAGTGAAGGACAGAGTTGAGAGAGAAAGTTTCCATTTTATTGAGAAAGAGACAAAAATTGCAGCACGCAAATCGAGGGAAAGGACAATAGCATAGAGGGCACGAAAATCGAGGAGAGGACAGCAGCATTTATTGATGGTCCGTACAGTCTGTACAGTACGGTTTTTGAAGCAGCTGACACAATTTTCAAGGCGATTTCTAGGCACCATTTTTGAGGAAAAATAATTTGGCCACGGATTTTGAGGTCCATACAGTACAGTCCGTACAGCGGCACGAAAATCGAGGCAAAAAACGGAAAAAATCTGAGTTTGATTTTTCCTGCTTGTCACGGAAAACAAGGCAGAAATTTTCTCTTCCGGGTTGAGATAAGTTGGTCTGAAAATTTCTGAGTTTTGCTGTAAATTTTCTGATGATAAAAATCTCTCTCTCTGACTGGTTTTCCCCTTGTGGGTTTTTTCAGGGTCATTAGCCAAAAATGTCTGAGTACTCTATTGAATAGCGTGCATATTTTTTATTTTCTGTGCATGAAAAAGTGAAGTTACAACAGTGTTATTAAGTCTGAAATTTATGTTTATTTCCAGCATTTAAATTTCTAGGTTTGCAATAAACCGAGACAAATTTTTTAACTTATAACCAGAGGCTGAAACTTGTGAAAAATCTACAAAATTAAGAGCCATAAATTTACATGAAACATGGAGAATTCAATAATACTACTCATAAATGAAACTACATGCACAGAGAAGAGGAAAGGCATTTAAGACAAGAAGCACAGAGTAAATATTTGCCCTAGACAATTGCCTTAGTAGCATTAAGAACTGTGGTTAACTGGTAAATAAACCTTGACAATCAAAATACTACAGCACTTCAGTTGCATATCAGAAAAGAAAACAGGAAAGCACAAGCTACAGATGATCAAATTGGCTTACAAATATCCATAGTAAATGTAGGAGCACCAATACAATTGAGGGCAATATCAGAACTTAATGTTTCAGTGAGTAAATGTCATTCAAAGAGAAAATAAACTAATCACACTTTTTTTGTAAAATGCATCTTATATTTCATTACTGAATAAAAGACACTCAATCCTAACTACATCATCAAGCCAACGTTTGGTTATACAAACTCAACATCTATTCAAGACAATGGATAAAAATACTTGAATGTAATCTTATTCAAAGCTCTAAAGTCAACAGATATTCACCATTTACCTCCCTTCAGTGCCAACGAGTTGGCACCACACAAGGACTCATGCCTTTCTTGATGAATACTCTATCCAACTCATCCTTGATGTACGTCTTCATTTTCTAATTCTCTCATAGATTCAACCTGTAGGTTGATTGTTCCTGAATCTTTGATCCTCTAACCAAATGGATGTAGTGCATAGTTATTAGTTCCACACATAGGTGGCAAACATGTTAGTAGTTTTGAAGGCATAATGCTTGCATATTCGTCCAACAACCTTGGCACTTCTATTGGCACATCTAATTTTCCTATGACTTTATAATCCTTTGGGAACAATAGCCAACAAGCCTTCTTATTCACATTACGTTGAAACTCATTCATCCCCAAAAGCACTACCAACCAGCTACACATACATGGTTTGTCCTCTTCCCTCGAGGGCTTCAAGATGTGCTTTTAGTTGTTGACCCACCACCTCATACATATAAGCCTCTCCATCATGCAAAACTTTCTTGTGAGACTGCCATGGGCTATCAAGGAATAAATAGAAAGCATACATAGAAACCACGTCATATAAGATGGGTTTTCATATGGACCAACATTAGAAGAGACAAAATTCACTACCAAGTTGAGACCTTTTGCAACCATGAAATTTAATATGGATTCAAAGTAGAAAACTCGATCAAATTCAACTTATGAACCATCTTAATACTTACCAAATTGTTCGGAAATTAACTACCCATAATAACCTTACACAATTTCCATGGCATTTTTGTAAGGTCTGTTAGCACTCAAAATATACCCAAGGTTGTGAAAGGTAATCTTAAGGTAACAGCAAAAAACCACTTTTAGAAAGAAACTAGCTTTTCTTTCCAGAGAGGGATCTCTCAGATATAAATTTAACAAGGCCAGATATTGGAGTCAACAATTTAAATTATGCGGATGGTTGAAACAACACATATAACCATTGGGCAATGGAGTCAAAACAGATAAAGATAATACAAAGCTTCATACATAGAATTTCAACAAAAGCAAGATAATCATTCATTTACAGTCATTCATTGATTTCATGCGATAGGAGAGAAACATGAACAGTCCATCAATATAGAGCATCACAAGATGATTTCCATATCAACTTTAGAAGAAATGTTTGTGGATATCTCAAACAATAGCCAGAGCATAACATGTATGAATTCTGAAACTATTAAACACTACGTTCAGATATAAAAGAAAACAGAATGGAAGGTAAACACTTCGAAAACATTCACAAGGAAAGAAGGTACAGACTGTAACATAAACAACACATGAATCTTTGAAGATCAGCTAGCATTCGGCTCTATAATTTTATTCAAAAATAAGTTCTCACAAAAACATCAGTCCAAACTTACGGGTTCCAACCCCCAATACATCAAATAAATTCAAATATATACAAAAATAGTTTCTTCCCAAGAAGATCAATAACCAACTAATCTGTTAATCATAAGTTTTTGTAACCATATCCCTAATAACTAGGAATAATAATTACATGCTTTGATTGAAATAACAGATTGCTTGATTATAGCAAACTCTGTAACTACAAGGCATCACGAACAAACAGCTTCCCGAACTGCAACACCTGTCTTCATGAATGTAGTATGTATTTGGTCTTCCCAAATTTCTCCACGATCTTCCACTGTTCCACATTTGGAGTGTCGTACTCTGTCATATCTCTTATTGACACCTCCAAATCCACATAAGCTTCATAAGACACGGCTGGTAATCCTTTTTTAATGATTAAAAACTTGTCCAATATCTCAAAGTCTTCTGTCAACTTTTCCACAATAACCTTTCCTGTTAACCCTTTGACTAAATCTTCAAATTTGGAATTATCCATGCGATTTTGTAGCAATAAGTTGTGATATTGTTCCTGGGAAAGCAACCATCCTTCGTCATCCCAAAAAGAAGGGAGACCATCATCAAATAAATCTTTAAAAGCAGTCCCGAAATCCTTTATTTGAGAAGACATTTTATTCGCCTTATCCTGCACCACTTTCATGAGTTGATGTTTATTGATAAACTTTTTCGCCCATAACACAATTGCTACCCTGTCTTTGATCCCAATGTCCTGAAAATTTTGATATGTTAAAGAATTCAAGAAATTCACAACATTGTGAGCAGTATTCAAAGGCTTCTTTTCCATAGTTTCATTGGCCAATTTCAACCTTTGAGTAGCCAAATTTACCAATGCGCTTTCATCATCAATAAAATTTAAATAATGCCTGAACTTAGTGATTTCCACAGAGAAATCATCCCAAATCAAATGTTTAGCTCCCTGTAAAGGAGCTCTTCCTGTATTTATTTCTTTTAATTCATTGAATTTTTTCTGTAATTGGCTTTTATCATTCCACGCTTTATTCTTCTCTTCAATGCTCCTAGCCAATTCTGACTTGATCTTTTTCATTCTCATCTAGAACTCTGCACAATATTCCTGAACCGTGCTCCTTCTCCATAATAAAACAACGGTAACAAGTCTTCAACAAAGTCTCATTGTTTTAAGGCTTACCTGGTAACTATTGGATACGTAGAAGTTGACTTTCGGAAAAAGATGGCGCACTGTCCCTTCTTTTCACCAGCAGCGTGCAAACAAAATGACTTTACCTAGGTCAACTCACTTTTTATACAACGGATCATTCCGAGACCCTCAACAAGTTGTTTTTCCTTTACCGCTTTCCTCAGCGAAACTCACTAAAAGTCACCACGTGGAAAGCGGTTTAAATTCCGCTACCACTCATCCTTTTTAATTATCTCACAGCTTTGCGCTCCGGAGTAGACTATGACCGTTGATAAGACTTCATCTCTTGTCTGAACCATTGGATCAAACCTGTTCTACACAATCCGCTAGCCTTTCTCATTTTTTCAACCGTGCATCTTCACATCGCAAACTACCTCATGACCGTAGATTTTATTTGCTTTATCTCTTGGTCATCGATCTTGCTATCTTGTTAACCAATTCCGCTTCTCCGTCAAAACTTCTTTCTCGTGCAACTTTTCCCAACGGGTCAATTTGCAACCGTAGATTTTCACACTCATAAATCTACACCTTTGAATTGTGCAATGGATTAACCAAAGTGCCCATTTTTAATAAGAGACTCATGACTACCAACCCTTTAACAATTTTTATATATGCCTTTATCATTTCTTGATCACATCCTTCCTCAATTGTTCAACATAGAGGGTGTTAACAAGGTCCTAAACACATTATTCCTTGTCCAATTGTCATGTCCCCAATTAAATAATTTCCAAATAAGACTATTTGCAAATAATGGTTCACCAACCTACTAGTTCCCTAGGTTGAGATGGAGACATAAATTTTGTAACAAGGGGATATGGGACCCAAAAGGATTTTAGTTTACCATATTCACATTTAAATGGGTCACATAAATTATAAATTCTAAGAAAATAAGGTGGCATGGGTTCATGAAGACACTTGGAAGCTTGTGGAGCCTTTGGGAGACTAGATTCCCCGCACACTTGGCATGATATTCATCCAAATTCGAACACATGGGTAATGTAACATTATTGGATGGTGATGTGGCCAAATATCATATAATGAGCCAATAAATTCGAATTGGTAAAGGACGGTAACTCCCATGGAAGAAGAAGAGACTAGAAGACAAGGTGTGCCACTTGGAAGGAGATTCTATGCACTCTACGACAACAAATGATGGAAGCTTCTATGACAATAAATGATGGAAGATTCTATGACAAGTATGACAAATTCATACCTGATTGCTAACATGTGACAAATCTGGCATGACAGGGATAAAAATAGGCACCAAGAGGTCGAATTTGGGAGTTAGAGGTAACCATTCGAATTGGGGAAAGAATTGGAGCATGAAGAGGAAGATAAGTGTCATGAAAGTTATTAAACCACTAAGATGAGTTGGAGGAATCCCATGGAGGGAAATTCGACCTTAGGTGGCCTCATAAAGTTAATAAAAGGATGTCATGAAGAAGGAGAATAGCTTTGGATCTAAGTTACAGGAAACTCGGGTTTGGCACCCGTTTCACCGTCGGAAACGCGTATGGTACTTCACGAAAACTCGTTTTCGTCTGTATGAAACGCGTTTCTTGTATGAGACACTCGCTCGTAGAGACGAAAACGCATTTCCTCTCATGTACGAGGCGTTTCCTATCAAATAAAAGCTTGTCACTTAAAAAAATTGGCCAGTAAAGTCTCTTTCTGCACACGAATTTAAGTAATTAACGGTTAATACATAACATTTTAAAATAAAATTTAATTCTAGATGTTTCTAATTAGATTGAAGGAAGTTAAAAAGGAGAACATCACTTCATTCTCTCCTCACACAAGCGCCTTGAGCACTCAAGGCCCAAAATATAGTAGTGGGCCTTGTACAAATTGGGATGTCAAGCTAGAATTTACTGACTTGGGCCACTCTCTTGCTACACTAGGTATTGAGAAACCTAGAAGTGGAATTGGAAATACTTCTTCCACTTTACATTTTGTTGTTGAGCGTTTTTCTTGTTCTATTTTTAAGGAAGACTAAGAAGATGAGGATGGCAATTAGTCTAAGCTCATCTTTTACTTTTATTTCTATGTTAGTATGTTCATTGTTCATAGTTTGGAACATTGTACTTGTAGCCTCATACGTAAAGACTAATTTTGGATATATACCATATAGCTTCGTTTACAAAGATTGTTTTTGGATATTACTACTTGCATGAATGAAATGATATAGACTTAGGTCCATGAGTTAAATGTAATGTTACATGTATGATTTAAATTTTATATGTAGCATTTATCTTTTATCATTGGCAACGTTGATTGCAACTAAATGTAATTAATAATTTATGGTTTATGTTCTATAATATTTTTGTCCTTGCTCATATCGCATTTCCCGTTTCCAAAATTTGGGGGGGTTGCATTTCCAACGTTTCCCCGTTTCGTGCAACTTAGCTTTGGATCATTTTTTAATTGGCCTTTGGCAATTTGGAGAGCTTTTGCTTGTCCATTGCATGGTGAGTGTTCACTCTCCCTGCTTGTGAACCAATTTCGAGGGAGTTGGATTCCTTTCCAAGTTGGTTGATGGAGGGGCCATTCAGACCTCTCATTGGAGCTTAATGAAGGAGTTTTATCTGTAGGTTGAAGGTCCATAGAATCGAATTCTCATCTATCTCCACATTCCCTCATTCCTTCTTCTCCATTCCCCCACACTCTCATTTGATAGCGCACTTGTTGGAGTGGTGCTTGCGCTTTGTCGAGTATAGTTGATGCCAAAGCTTTGATACATGATTCATGGCTCTGTAATCTCATGTCCATATGCTCTGTAAATCGAAATATCAGAAATACATGTATGAAAGGCTTGCATTCCCATGTTCTTGAATAACTAGTTTTCATGGATTTGGCTTCAATATTGAAGTAGCTTTATATGAGATTTGTATGAGAAATTTTCTCTAGGTTTGATGATGTTGGGGAAGCCATATATTATTTAATACTCTGTACTTTCATTCCCATATGCTATTCAGCTAGAAATTCAAGAAAATCCTATGTGAAAAGCTTGCATTCTCATGCCATTGTATCACTAGTTTTCATAGATTTTGGCTTCAATCTTGAAGTAGTTTTATACCAGATTTGTATGAGGGGTATTCTATGAATTGGATGATGTTGGGAAAGCCATATATGATTTATTACTCTGTAATTTCATGTCCTTATGCTCTGTGGCTCGAAATCCAATAAACTCATGTGTGAAAAGCTTGCATTCCCATGCCATTGAGTCACTAGTTTCCATGACTTTGGCTTCAATCTTGAAGGAGTCTTGTATCAGATTTGTATGAGGGATGTTCCCTGATTTTGATGATGTTTTGACAGCCATATATGACGTGTTACTCGGTAATTTCATGTCCCTATGATCTATGGGTCGAAACCCAAGAAATCCATATGTGAAACTCTTGCAATTCTATGCTACTAATTCACTAGTTTTCATGTATTTGACTCCCATACTGAATGAGTTGTATACAATACTTGTATGAGGGGATTTCTATGGTGTTTAATATTGTTGGGGAAGCAATTGCTATGGTGTATATGGTATCTATATGTCACATCTTGATCTGAGCCTTTAACTCTACCTTTCATATGTCAAAATCGAGCTAGTTATGCAATTTCCCCATAAGCAATTTCAATGAAAGTTATCAAACGAATGTGGAACTATATAACCAGTTTGCAGAAGTAATAACCATGTGGAATGACAGTCCATGAGGTATTATATTGGTCCCCATACTCTTCTTCAAATTTGGGAGGTTCGTACATGAGTTGGGAAGCCCAGTTGGCCTACACCCTAGGGGGAATTTGATCACAATTTCCTAGTAATTTTGGACTTTTTGTCATCGGCCCCAAACAAGGTTGCAGAGGTCTAAAGTCTAATACAAAGTATCCATAAACCACCTTGGGATGTTTTAAGACACCATACCATTTCCTTTCAAATTCGGGACCATTTGGTGAAAGTTGGAACCCTCTAGAGTCACAACTAGTTAAGCTCGAATTTTGCTCGAATTGCACTTTTCTCCAAAATTCCAAAAAATGGACATTAAACCAATCCACCCTCCAAGAGTCATTTAGGGTCACCAATACCTTATGCAACATTAAATCACCAATACCTTATGCAATATTAAGTTTAGGTAAGTTTTCGATTTCAATTCCCACAATAGCTTAGGTAAGTTTTATCCTTGTGCAATCAAGCTTTTATTGGCATTATTTGGGCTCAGCAAACAATGACAGGCTTTATGCCCTTCCATGTTGGAAATATAGCAAATTATAATCATTATAAGTTTTTATTTCTCGGTCCTCTTTCACCTTCTATCGTCCAAGCAAGACTTAAACAAGGTGCATAGAGAGGATATCTATAGACAATACATTTAGGTTACTTGGATCACCCTCCTAAGGGCCTCGTTGCTAAGATGGCATTCTACTCCAAGCACTTTTAATCTGCTAAGAGCCAATATTAATGACAAACTTGAGTTTACAAGGAAACATGGGATACACAGCCTTAATATTCCCCTTGGCCGATTCAAAGTGTGTTCTCATCAACATTGGTTTAAGACAAATCATCACATCCCACTCTAGAGAGGACTTTGCAATTATGTCACTTACACAAGGCTATGTAAGAGGAGCACTTCATTTTCAAATGACAAATCTATTATCAGATTACAAAAAATAGTCATTTCCACTACCAAGACTAAAGGGGCATTGTCTAAACTTCTTTTGATATCCAAACCAATGACACCTAGCGCTTTTCATGAAGGAGGTGTTGAAAATACATCTCAAATCCTGCAAGGGCCTCCTCATCCATATCCCATCCAACCAATCACCCCTTTCATGAGGTTTTTTACCACACTTAAGCATCCAAAATTTTGAAGAGAAGTTATTGTTCACGATCTAAATTGTGGAAGAGCTTGTTCCAAAGGATTGACATATGGATAACTAAGGAGTCAAGAGTTGTTTAAGGAACCCCTTTTGGACAAACATGAAACAAGTTATTAAAAAAAATTCTTAAGCATATGAATGAGCTCTAAGAGTGTTCTACAATAGCTTTAGAAGGAGGAAATGGTTGCACCTTTGTGACTCCACCAATAGATCCACGAGATTTGGGATTTCACAAGAAGAAGAAAGTGAAAATCCAAATAGGTGATCATGGATCACTTCATCCCTCGTATATCAGAGAAGGAAATGACAAAGGATATGTTCAATGCCCTACTTAGCCTTTAACAAAGCAAAAACATAAACAATAAGATAATATTGCATAATAGACTCAGATCAAACATAGTTACCAGTTACCTAATGAATTGATTCATGAGCAATTTGCGACATTTAGGGATAAGAATGAAGACAAAGACCTAGTGAATCGGGCAATGAATAGTTTCTCAATTCAATGGGAAACATTTGTCCAAGGTGTCTGTGCTCGTGAGAATCTTCCCTTCTCTAAAAGAATGGGGATAACTAAAGCTAAGAGGAGATTCGGACAAAGTTAAAGGCTAACAAGTAGGGAGGTGACAGTGACCATGACCTATTTGATCAAATGAAGAAAGGTAGAGTAAGGTAAAGAACTCAACAAGGGTAAGGAGAAGAGTGAGGGGTAAACCTCACAGCTAGGGAACAAAGCAACAACAAAAGCAGGTAGCAACCTCTCCTAAAATTTAGATGAACAATTTTGCCTCCTAGTTCAAGAAGGATTTCTCGATGGTATCTTGCCTTTCTACCAATGCAATTCTAAAAAATGGTTGGTATGTGGATAGTGGAGCATCTAGGAATATGCAATTAGCCCGAGAATTGTTTTCAAGTCTACAAGAGAACAACTCATGAGTCAAGTTGAGTTTGAAAATCATGTCAAGTATCCATAAGCAGAGATTGATACCATTCCCTTCCAACTCCAGTCAGGTACCTCTTTAGATTTTGGCGATGTTTTGTTTGTTCCAAGTCTTAGGAAAAATTTGCATTCAATGTCAGTTATGCAAGAGAAGGGCATTGTAGTAAAGTAAAAGAACCAACAAGTCCTTATTCAACTAAAGAAGTCTAGCCCAAAATCAACAAAGGTTATCGAGGTGAGGGAATGCACTTTATATAGGTTACAGGGTGAACCTGTTTGAGTTGTAATTCATATCACTGTGCAAGTTGTGGCACAAGAGCATGGGGCACCTGCATCATAGAGCATTAACTACTTTGAGAGAGATAGTCACAAGTCTTCCAAAGTTCAGCATTGAGTAGAAAGGAGTATGCAGAGGGTGCATGCTTATCAAGCATGCCAAGGCTACTTTCCCAAGCAACAAGCATTGATCTAAGGAGATTTTAGACCCAATACATTCAAATGTTTGAGAACCAATGTCATTAACATCAATCTTAGGAAGCATGTATTTTGTTTCCTCCATTGATGACTTCTCTTGCAAAACTTGGATGTCATTTTTGCATCTTTAGTTGTCTAGCTTATATCAATGTGCCAATAGAGAAGAGGACCAACTTGGAGCCTTCGAGTAGGAAGGGTTTGTTTGTTGGTTACAAGGGGATTTCAAAGGTTTATAGGATCTTTATTCTAGAGCAAAGAAAGACAATACTAAGCAAGGATGTAAATTTTGAGGAATACTTTGCATCCAAAAAGTCTCATGAGTCTATTTCAATGACAAAAGCTAAAGATAAAGAAATTCCAAAGGTTGATCCAAGATTAACCAATGACTTCTAGTTTAGGGCAACAAGCTTCAGCGCAAAGGAGGAGCCACCAGTTCATACCAATTCTATCAAAGAGTCCTCAATGGTTCACCCAAACATTGAGGGTGCTCAAGAATTAGTTGAGGCTCCTAGGAGCACATTCAGTGATAGAAAACCTTTGAAGAAGTTTCCTAACTACATGGCATGATGAGCAGCATCATAGATTCCGAGCCTTCAAATTTTCAAGAGGCATTAGACCAACAGGATTGGAAAGATGCCATGGTGGAGAAGTACAACTTCATCATGAAGAATGATGTATGGGATATAGTGCCAAGCCCAAAGGGGATATCAATAGTGAGCTCCAGGTAGCTCTAAAAGATCAAGCATGCAACAAGCAGCATTAAGAAGTGCAAAGCGAGGTTTGTGGCAAAGGGTTCTATCCCGAAAAGAGGGACTAGACTACGTGAAGACTTTGGACCCAGATGCTGGGCACACTACCATTAGAGCAATCATGTCTTTAGTTTCGAATATGGGATGGAGGATACATCAAATGGATGTGAAAACAACTTTCCTCAATGGGATAATTGAGGAAGAAGTGTGCATAGAGAAACTTTAGGGCTTTGAGGTAAGTGGGAAGGAGTCAACATGTTTGCAGGATGAAGAAGACCTTATATGGACTCAAGCAAGCACTGAGAGCATGGTATTCCAGAATCGATGGTTACTTGCAAAGTATGGGCTTCACCAGAAGTGAAGCAAATCCTAACTTATATTATATATTTCTTGAGATTGATCAACTTGTTTTGGTGTTGTATGTAGATGACTCATTTCTTATAGGTCATAAAAGCTTATTGCAAGGTGCAAAGCAGATATGTCAGTTGAGTTCAAGATGAAGGGCATTGGCATGATGCATTACTTCTAGGAGAGGAAGAGTTGCCAGTGTTGTCGGAGGTTGCAAACTTAGTGATAGATGTTGGGTTAGAGGTAGAGTCAATTGAAGAAGCTTGATTAGAGCAAGTCGACTAATTGAAGGAAAACCAACCATGAGAAGATCGACAACAAAGATCAACTAGTCAC
>LPNX011131616.1:1090333-1110771 GCA_001517045.1 Pseudotsuga menziesii | reverse complement strand
TCTCCTGGGGTTCTTGGTCTAGGACCAAGTAGGTTGATGCCATGGCAAAGCCCCTAGCATGTGGCTAGGGCCCCTATATGCCTCTAGGGTATTCTGGTTTGGGACTAGGGACACGATTTCCAAGTAGAGCCTGCAGGTAGAGGCAGAGATATATTCTGGTTTGTAACCAGGGACACGATGTCCAAGTAGGTCCTGCAGGTAGTTGATCAACTTTCACTGTGAGACTGAAACTCAGCTTAGTACTGAGAACCATTTTGTGAGAGAATGGAGGACCCTATCAGGGTCCAAGGATTGATCAACTTGATTCAGTGTGAGACAGAAACTCAGCTTAGGGTTGAAAGCCATTCGTCAAGAATGGAAGATAATGATGTCCTCCCTCCTAACCAGTTATTGCTAGGTTGCTTCTCAAGAGACTGGCCACCCCTTAATGATGTCCCTAATACCTAACCCTTAGGAGCAGTGTTAAGGACAAAAGGGGTGTACCATCCATTTGGATCTTCCCCTTATACAGTGATGACAAAATTATATAAAACAATGTACCTTGAGAGAGAGAAAAGTTTACTGGTCCTGTTGAGTTGTTCGTCCACCTTTTATGGTTCACATTATCCTGTGGGTATGTGGGTTGTTGTAACCCTTTTGGTTGACACTTGGTCCTGGCACTCTTACTGGTTTTCACCTTTGATTATGATGATTCCTACTTTATGGTTTTTTTATCCTAAGTATTTTTTACCTTATGGTTTATTAAAGGACCATTGGACCTTTCATTATTTTGGTGCCTTTATTTTTGATGAACCTTATGACCTTTTCTTTTATAAATTCATTAAATATTACTTTATGGTTTTATTTAAATAAAACCTTTTATGTAAAGGTTTTATTTTTATGGTTTTATTAAAACAACTTTGGACCTTTATTTTACTATGGGCCACTTTAACCTATCCTAAGTAAATCTAAGTGTTATCTTTCACCTACCATATAACCTATATAAGGAAAAAGATTATACGTTTCCTATCAATGGGATTTTGCTCTGCGGCTTACCTTCACGGGCTTGTTTTCACAACTTACCTTCACAGTTCTTTCACGGCTTGTTTTCACGGGCTTACCTTTCACAGTTCCTTCAGGAGTTGTCTTCACGGGTTTACCTTCACGACCTGGTCTTCACAGGTTTAACTTCACGAGCCTGTCACGAGTTCCTTTCCGGTGATCTCTGTCTACAGTGATCTCTATCTGCCTGTTGGTTTCTTCACGTGCTAGTGATCGCTGCTATCTGTATGGCTCTGCGATTTCACTTGACTGCTCCTGCCGGTTCCCTCACGTGTTTATCCTCTGTCGGTTCCTTCATGAGTTGCTTTGTTGTTTCCTTCACAGGCTGCTCTGCCAGTTCCTTCATGGTTATTGTCTACGATCTTTTACCCATCTAGTCTTGCTGGTTTCTTCACGTGGGTATCGACTACGATCTTGACTGTCTACATGCTTCCTCTGTGAGCTTTCCCTGCGTGGTGTGCTTTGTGTGACTCTGATTCACATCATCTCGTGAGGTTCACCTTTAGCATTGACTTTGGTTGACTTCCACCGTGATCATAAACCTGTCTTCTAATATGGAGAGTGTTTTTCCTTCACCATGACTGAGAGGTTGTTATTCTAAGTGTGACCCTGAGATTACTTTGTGTGAGTGTTGGGTTCTTTCCCAACGTAACCGTGAGGTTGCCTATCAAGTGTCAACTGTGGGTTTATCAATATGACTGTGTATCTCTATGCGACTGCATCTGACTGTGTGTCTCTATGTAACTGCATCCTCACTAGCATGACTGTGTGTCCTTCTTCAGCTTGACTGTACAAGGTATGACTATGTGTCATTTGTCAGCATGACTGTACTAGGTATGATTGTGCTTCTTAACTAAGAAGTCTAGGTCAGTATGCTTCTACCTTAACCATCTTAGGCTCTCTCTCAAGGTACGTAAAATTGTTTGCCTAGTTGACTTGTCCCTTCGGTGACAAGATCAAATCTGAGTATAAGGTTGATTCAAACATTGGTCACGATTCTTTACTGCTGATTTTTATTGTACGTTATTTTTTCATGTTGTTACTGCACATGGCATTTGATGGTTCTCGAGGACCAACGTTAACGCAGTAACTAAGGAAGCGTTAAGTTGAAAGAGATGAAAATTATGTTCTTGCTTTATTATAGTTTAAATTTTGTTAGCAGCACTATTCTGAATCTGAATTTATATGTTCATGCACTTATGCTTATTGCTTGTATTAAAACATCACTAACCCTTAAATTTCAACAGATTAAACTATAGTTGACTAGTGCACATATGTTGATGATAGGATAGAAGACCAATTAGATCATATGAACGACGTTGATGCTATTGGCGAGAAGTGTTGTCAATGATTCTCTAACAATTTAGACAGGTGCCAACAAAAAAAAAGATAGTGTGGCATTAATGGATTGGGAACTTGTTGACTAGACAATTGGCATCGATTAACAAAAGGGAAATCAAATCATTGTGTAATTAAAAGGATGCGAGAAGAAGATGGACAGTCATAACTAACGCTTGAAGATGACCCATAAGAAGGTGGACTAATGGATGAAGTGAAGGTTGTCCAATCATAAGAGGAAAGGTTAGCTAGGTTGAATATTGGGTAAATGACAAGAAAGGTTGATTGAGGGATCACATTCAATGAAGAGAGTTGTCGAAGAGAAGAGAAAAAGGATATCCTTGAGAAAAGGAAAGGCCTAGATTTTAATGGGCTAGAGCCTAGGAGTGCCAAGACATTGCAACTGAAACCATGTGGATGTGGAATCTCAAAGGACATGTGGAATTGTAGTTGTAAACATTCATTTGTTGACAAAATAAAATGGAGTTTCTTCCCCAAGAGGGTTCTCCTTAAAAAATTGTTGTACTGTGACAAATATTCTTTGTATGATTCTGTGGTCTATGTTTTGTTGTTGTTTAATAAGGAAAGAATTCTAGACCATAGTATTCACAAGGCATGGTGTTTGGTTTAATGAAATCAATGGTGTAGAAACAATTTTCTTCTATCTTCAATGCATACCAAAAGGATTCATCAATAGAACACAAACTCATCCTAAATCATGAAACTCAATCCATTATCTTGCTGCAACTTGCTCTTTATCTTCTTGTGTACTTATTCTAGTATGCAGCCTCATAAACTCTTCTACATATAAATCATTTCTACATTTTTTAAACTGTCTAAACAATATCTAATAACCATCTATATGTAAGAACTAATTCCACAAATGCTTCAAAATCTTCATCCACACTCTAATCTTTCCCTTTCCTCAACTTTCTCCATTCTTTTGCAATTGATCCCACCATAAAACTATATGGAATTCCATCTTCAACTCCTCAAACTTTACTCTTCTCATGTCATCTTCCAAACCTTCCAAATGTTCTCCATATCAATGTGTTGGTCCAACTATTGGATTCAATTGACCGACGCTTCAAGGTTGAAATCCCCTCAGAATTATGAGACCATACACTTCATTCAAATTCCTTAATTTGATATGGCTTCAATTGCCTTTCATTGGGGTCCAACATTCGACTAGGAGTTGTTGAAATGCTTGCTTCATTTCAAAATCTTCAATCCTCAATCTTCCCTATATGCCTTACAACTTTCTATTAAAGTCATCATCCACATATGTACTTTCCCTTCAATACAGCTCCATTTTCTTCATTGACCAAAGATGGTTCCTCCACAAATCGTCTATACATTTGTGATACATTTATGGCCCATTATAGTATTATACAAACCAAGTGTAAAAGAGAAGCCACTATCATTTAAAAATAATTAAGATAAAGTTGATGTTGCTGGACATTTAGCTAGTTCTGTGTCAGCAAGTGTCCAATTTGATTCCCCTAGGTGAGGCACACTGGTTTACACCAATGAGTCTACTAAGGATGCCATCTACAAATGTAGGGAAGCATCTATTGGGTTTTCCCACAAGGTTTTCCTTCAAAATAATATAGAGAGATATATTTGTATATGTTTAAATGTATTATATTTAGTTGTATTCGCTATTTTGTATATGTAAATAGATATAGAAATAAGATTGTATAGCTAGATAAATAGACAAAGAGAGTCTAGATAGACAAACAAATAAATTGAAATATTAAGTTTAAACAAATGGAAAGATAGGCAAACAATAGATAGAAAGATAGACTAGAATCAACTAAGGCCCTTTAGAATAGAAAAAAGCTAGAGAGGTACCCGTAGATATAATTAAAGCCTGAGCAGTATATTTAAGGTTTGCCTTTGCCCAAGGAATGACACGCACGCCTATTAACTGCAAAACAGATGTCAAACAACTACATGATGCTTTAAATATCCACAAGACACTAACATAGTTAAAATTCTTAAGAGAAGGATTGCAGTAACCATAATCAATGCTCGGATGCCATGCATTGATATTCAAACATCCATTACAAATAGAATTGTTTCTTTTTTAATTTTTTCAGATCTACCTCTGTTCAACAAGAAACAACGGACCAGGGGGTGCAATCTAGCTGCTAGAACACCCACAGTCCCACTGACCCTAATTAAATTGCTCTTACATAAAGTTATAAACCATTGGACTTTATTTTATCTTGCATGGACTTAAAATTTTAACATTTCTATTCAATGAGATAACCAAATGAATTACATCTATGACTTGTGGTACATTAATGGGTGCAAAATAAACCTCAGAAAATCCAACACAAAATATTACCTACGATCAACAATTATTGCAGTTAAGCTCACCGTAGGTATAGCGCTTGTTACGCATGCTATTCCAGCTGCCTTAACTCCTTCCCTTACTCCTTCTGCATTCCTGGAATTAGTATCAGTCGCCTAGATAGTACAAACAAATAATAATGACAATAATAATTTAACCTATTCCATCGCCATCTTGAAACACAGATAAGTAGATTCTTATATTAGACTACAAATAACCACCAATGAATCCATGAAAATTGTCAAGGTTAAACTAAAATAAACTTCGTTAAATTAAATTTAGCTAAATTTTTCCAAGTGTCAAGTAGCTAATGACGTACTTTAAGTAAATTACTAGAATTAAATGAGCTTATTCTGAGATCAAATGATTAGATAACGTCAGGACTTCTGTCAATGTCTATTATGTCACACATGAAATAAAGTATATAAAGTTTGTCAGAATATCATTTCAGTACTTTCCTATTTGAGATATGAGGCATAATGAAGTATCCATGTGTGCTGATAGATACATACATAGGCCCATGTGCAGCACACACACACACACATATATATATGCGTGTGTGTATGTTATATGTGTGTGCCATTTTGGTTGTTCCAGATTAAATTTGCTATTTATTTCTTCTCTTGTTGTAGGGTTAGGAAAGGGTTATCTTCTTTGCAAAAGACTCGAAAACCTAGGCGGAGAGGTGATCCAATTCTCAACACAACAGTGATGTGTGTGTTTATATAATAAAATGGCCATTTGGTTTGTATTAAATGTGGGGGCTGTACATTGTGCTTAGATACCACAATGGAGGGGTCTCTATTCTGTTAATGTTACCAAGGACTTGCACCTGGCCTTGATCCGTCCAAGATACATTGCCTAGACAAACATGCTAGGCTCAATTAACAATGAAATATCACAAGATAGCACATAAATTGATGTAGCGTGACCATGACCCCTGCAATATCTCACACACAGCAGAATTTCTCTATAGTTGTTGTGTACAAATTCAATTCCAGTATTAAACAGACAACCACCAGAGTTTGTAGTTAAATTGAAAACAGCATAAATATACCACAATAATAAACCACTCAACAGAAATAACCCAACAGTTCCACAAGTCAATTGAAAACGAGCAGAAGTACACAAACAAAACACTCAGAAGAATTTAACCACAGCAACAAACATTACTTATTAAATAGATTGACCAATGCTCTTAGGGCTCTTTGCACTCACAAAAGCTATACAAAGGTATCAGGACCACACAACCATCCACACTTGTTGATGCTTGGAAATTCGCAGATAACAACAGTTAGGGATTCTCCCCAGTAAACGTTCCCAACTAGCCCATTACTGTTTGGTATGGGAAATCCGTCCGGTTTACGGTCTAGCTACCGTAGATCAAGTAACAAAATAAAAGGTTTTACCGGTTACGGCCCAGTCCACCGTGTATATTTTAATTTTTTGAATTTAAGTATGATATGCAAGTGCCTATCTAAGAATGCAGATTGATAGAGAATACGAGGAGCGGTCACAATGTGATACGCAGGTTCTTACCTCTCGTCTTAACTCACTCGCATCTAAATCACGCACAGCAAGAAACTAAAACTAACTATCTAACTTATCCCTAGGGAGCAAGATTATCATTTATCAATGAGTAAAGTATTTCTGCACATGCATTAAGAAAAATCATAGATAGCTGTTACTTATTTCAAAACACATGAACATTAATAGATATATGAACAACAAGATAATAGATATATGAACAACAAGATAGCTTATTGTTTATGAAAAGCCTTCATTACTCACAGTGGAAATTTCATGGAATAAACTAGAGCGCATTCATAACAAGAACATAGGTTCAAAGAGTTAGAACGATCTCACAATTAATGGACACAAGCTGAAAACGAAATAGTTCGCATTCAACAAATCCATAGCACAGCATTTGAAATCTTCCACCAAGCTTTCTCCAACATGAAACTTGTAATTCTTATTGCAAAAGGAAATAGTTCTTCTTACAACATAATCTCACAAATCTATCTGGGAAAAAGTCATTCCCACTATCTAACTCTCCTATAGTTATACTACAAGCAAAACTCTTGGGCTGCCCCTCGGTGACCTTTGGGCTCCCCCCAACCGTTCAAACCCACCCTTTTGTCTCTTTGTGAGTGCTCATGATTTATACAATACGTTACATTTCAGATTAAGTTTTAAGAGCACTTTATAAAAAGGGACCAGCTTGGTGACTGACGAACTTTTCCCAAGCCTACGCCTTTGCTGCTATCGATTCTGCTCAGTAATCCGTTGGTCTTTTTGAGATCCTGTTGATCTCAGACCTTCACTCTCTTCTTTTTCTTGAGCAACATCTCTGCTTCTTTATGCTTCAGCTTCTTCTTTTCTGCCTTGTCCTTTAGCCATATCTTCTTTGCAGCAATCATCCTGTCATGAACATATCAGATTTTTAGACCATTTAGCGTTTAACAAAGTAAAACAAACTGTATCAATACATGCATTCTGTAAAATGAACTATAAACAATATTAATGCATGAAAAGATAAGGCAAAGGAAATCCTGCAAACTGGGTCTGAAATCCGCTAAATCCACTGTCCAAACTAAAATCACAAGCCCGATAAAATAGGCTCCCTGTCTCAATCCAGGCCACATCTGGACCAATTCGAAATCCTCCGATGAAAGCATGAATCATAACAAAGTAACCGCCAATCCAAAACCCCAAACTGCGCTCTTCATCTCGGAGAAAACCGCCATGGAAAAATAGAGTAGAAACACACAAAAAAGGCAGAAAAAACCCTCACCAAAGAAAAACACTCAGCATCGAGCGGAAACCTCCTCATCGGCGAACGAAACAACTATATGTCGGATGGTTAGTTCACTAAGCAGCCGCAACGGCAGAAACCATATAGACTAAGGGTTCCTGGGCAAAATAAAACGTCGACGAAATAAAGCGCTAAAAGCTGTCGTCCATGCATCGGAGATCGAAGCCACTACCCACTAAAACAAAGGCATCAGCGAGCAGAAGGACTAACCATAAAGCGTCGGCCAAACCATTCATTACACAGCCGAAACGGCAAAAAACAATCAGACTACGGCTTCCGATCAAAGTCATAAACCATTCCGATAGCGAAGAAACAGAACATAATGAAAAGCAATAAACCACGAAATCGGCAAGGACAAGAACTAATCCGTCGGAACGTTTGCCATTTGCCCTCCGAAATGGCGGCGACTTAGAAGACTAATGCTCCAACAGTGATAACATAAAATCGCCGACAATCCAAAAAACAACAAATAAAGGCGCATCGACGAAAATACAAACTGTCCATCGGGACGTTCATTACTTACCCTCCGCAACCGCGGCTACGTAGAGAACTACCGCCCCAATTCAAACTTTAATAAACTTTCGACAGGGAAAAATCATCGAAAACAAATCAAAGTTAAGCGTTTAAATAAAACCAAGACTCCACGGAATCGACGAAAGTAAAACTATCCATCGGCGGCATAGAGAACTAATGCCCCGATTCGTTGTTCACTGACTTCCAACAGCGATCATCGACAAAATCAAAACAAACGTTAAGTACTCAAATCAACCGAAATGTTTTTCAGCTGGGCAACGAAAATATTAGTTCACTTCACCTCCGAAACAGTGGCGGCAAAGAGAACTAAAGCTCCGACTCAACATAAATAGACTTCCGATAGCAATGAAGGAAATCATTCAGATCAAAAGGGCATCATTTTCAAATCAAACTTTAAACTCCACAGTCAAAAGCATTGGCAGACAAAAAACAGTTTCCGAAAAGAAGAAAAACAGTTTGACCTCAATTCAACTTCAAACAATCCAAAATGTAGCAAAGGGAAAAACAAAGTTCAGCAATCCAAACACTCCCAGGCAAGATAAAATCAAAAGGAGGGTCCAAAATTTTTCAAAAATTTGAGAAAAATTGTTGCAGCTGCAACAATTGGCGACTACCTGGTGAACCTAGATCTTTGGACAATTTCTTCCTTAAGCAACAGACTATTTGACAATAAAACCAACATGTTAAATTCTTCTAGATGTCTAGATTTCTCAAATGGCAAAGGTATGTACTTTTAATCATTGATGATAGTCCAATTTAGGAAAATGGAAACCAAGATTTCAAAGTCAAGATAACTCTTTTGAGGCCAGGAATATGACTTTCATTTTTACCTCTGTCTTCGGGTAGCTCCTAGCTTGGACACCACAGGATTGTAACATATGGTAAACAGAAATATTCATTTGTTCCTCATTCCCATGCCATTTTGCACTTTTGTGCTTTTGGACTTTTTTGTCCTTTCTGAGTCCTCCTGCATGCCTTTCTTTCTGAATTTTTATTCAGGCTCTTCTATCCATAGTGTCCTTTTGTGTGAGAGATGTATTTAATTTTCAGCTCACGGACGGAGAAGAACTTTGGCAATTTTGTACTCATATGGTTCAGTACTTCGTTTTGATACATATTGCTTTCTTAGGAGATTTTGACTCTTAATTTCCTTTTGGCTTTCAATTCTTGGCATGGGATCATTTATATATAATATACTATTTACCCTACTTCATTTCCATGGGTCTTTTGGTGTCACCCCCTAAGACATTTTTAAATGTGAGATGGATGGAGCCCCGAAATAGTATTCCAGACCTTTCAATCCTCAGTTATTTCACAAGGATTAAATAGGACTTCAATGTGTTCATAGCCATTTAGGAAAACTGCTAAACTAGAATAATTCTTTCAGATAAATCAATAATACACAGTCTTATAATCAAGGATTTTAGTTAATCCAGAATTTTGATGCTCTCCATGCAACCAAAAGTTTGCTTCTTTTATTGAAAAATCAAAATCTAACTAAAAGACAAACAGAAAATAAAATAAATCAAAGATAAACAACCAAAAGAGTTTATTTATGTACAAAACAAAAACAAAAAATCAGGAAAAATAAGGTTTGAGAACTAAACCATTAACTGGTAAGTTCTCTTCCCACCCCTGTAAATCTCGCAACTTGTAGGTTGAGGGGCCAAGCTTTGCTGCAATCTGAAAAGGGCCTACCCATAACTGTTGAAACTTCGTGTGTTTCCCCTTTTCATCATGCGGGTGATCCCACTTAAGAACCAGATCTCCCACTTCAAATTCCCTTTTTCCAGCTTTATGTTTATCAAACCACCGTTGCACTACTTCCTGTTGATGCTTAAAACGTTCTTTGGCTCTGGCCCTAGACTCTTCTGCCTTCAAGAGATTATAGATTATAATCTGTAGGATTTCGTTATCTGTGCCTCTGGACTCCTGAGCTATTATGGAAGATGGTAGCATAATGTTAGGAGGAAGAATAGCTTCTTTTCCATAAACGAGGGTATATGGTGACACACCTAAGGAATTCTTGGGTGTGACTCTATCAGCCCAAAGAGCATTTGGTAATGCTAAATGCCAACTTCTCTAGTTTTCTATCACAGTTTTCTTTAAGATCCTAATCAGATTCTTGTTTGTAGATTCTGCCAAACCATTTCCTTGTGGGTAATAGTTTGCAGAATAATGCAACTTGATTCCTCTTTCATGAGCAAATGCAGTTAATCTAATAGAAGAAAAATAAGTAGCATTATCAAAAACCAGGGAAATTGGAACTCCAAACCTGGTCATAATATGATCTTGCAAGAAATCCATGACCGCATCTTCATTCACTTTACGTAACGGAATGGTCTCGACCCATCTAGTGAAGTAGTCAGTTGCCGTCAAAATGCATTTGTGTTGCAATGAAGAATTTGGTTTTATCTCTCCAATGATATCAATCCCCCATTGCTCGAATGGTTCTGTTATCATCACAGGCTTTAATGGTCCTGCTGCTTTGGCTTGTCTTCCCCCACACCTCTGGCAAATATCACACTTTCTGACATGGGCATGCGCATCCTTGAACAGTGTGGGCCAATAGTATCCGGCTCTGAGAATCTTATGGGCTATCGTATCTTCGGAAAAATGACCTCCAGCAGGCCCATCATGTAACTCTGTTATGACCTTCTTTGCATCTTCTTTCTCTAAGCATCTGAGAAGAACTCCATCATAATTCTTTCTGAATAATATTCCATCAACGATCTGATATGAAGCTGATTTAAGGCGCAATGCTCTTCGTTGTTTGGAATTCCAATGTTCTGGCAACAATCCTTCCTGAAGGTAATGAACAAGGTCTCGGTACCAGGAATCTGGAGTTGTGAAAAGAGGACATACATCCATCATATGTAACTCAGCTTCATTGTCCCAATTGTTTTCTTCATTGTTTTTACCTTCAGCCATTAGTTTGCACGGTCCTTGCCCTTTAACTATGGATGTTGGTTTGAATTCGAGGTCATATTCTTGTAAAGTTGTTACCCAATTGCCTCTTCTTTCTCCTAATTCTTTTTGTACGAAAAGAGACCTTACAACTGGGTGTGGAACTATTACCTTCGTCTGGTTCTTAAGTATGTACGGCCTGAATTGTTTTACCGCTTTGAAAACTGCATAAGCTTGTTTATCGACAGCTGGGTAATTCAATTCGGCTCCCTGCAGACCAGTGCTCATAAATGATATGGGATACTCATCTCCCCCATCTTCCTTCTATGTAAGCACCGCTGCTAATGAATCGCCAGATGCGAAAGTGTACAAAATAAAATCCTGTTCAAAATTTGGACTTTTGAGAGATGGTGCATGAGCAATAGATGTCTTTATTTTACTGAATGCATTCTTCTCTACATCAATCCGCTTGAATTGTACACTTTGTTTCACCATTTGCTGCAAAGGTTTAACAATTTGAGCGAAATCTGGTACAAACCTTTGCACAAAATTAATTGTCCCCATGAATGATTGCATACCTTTTTTGTTATGGGGTAAAGGGATCTGTTCTATGGCCTTGATCCTTTCTGGGTCTATGGAGATCCCTTTTTTAGAAACAACGTGACCCAGTAGCTTTCCTTCTATAACCGCAAACACACATTTCCTAGGATTCAGTGAGATCCCAAATTTTTGACAACGCTCGAAAATTTGTTTTAGATGGAATGCATGTTCTTCTCTCTTCTTTGAAAATATCGTGATATTGTCGAGATATACTACAACACTATGGCCAATCAGACCACGGAAAGCTATATCCATAGCCCTCTGGAAAGTAGCTCCAGCGTTGATGAGTCCAAAGGACATTCTTCTGTAAGCAAAAGTTCCCCACTTTGTTCTGAATGTAGTTTTAAGTCTATCTTCTTCAGCTACTAATACTTGATTATAGCCAGAGAATCCATCTAGTAATGAAAATAACTCAAAGCCCGAAACCATCTGCAATATTTGTTCCATGGGTGGGACTGGATAGTTATCTTTATCCGAAGCACGATTGAGGTTTCTAAAATCTACACATAGCCTGATTTCTCCGGATTTCTTCCTCACTGGCACCAAATTCGACACCCATTCCGAATGTCTGACTTTGAGTATAATTTTAGCATCCAATAATTTTTTCACTTCACTCTGAATTAAAGGTTCCAGTTTTGGATGCATCTTCCTCAAAGGTTGCTGATAAAGGCTTGACTCCAGCTCTAATAGGGATGACATGTTGTATGATCTTCATGTCATATGTTTTAAGCTCTTCATATGTCCAGGCAAACACATCTTTGTATTGTTTGAACAAACTAATGAACTTATTTCTTTCACCTGGAGAACAACACCTTCCCAAATTTACATATCTGGGTTTAACTTCAGTTCCCAAATTTATTAGCTCGAATTGTAGGGACGAGCTGTGAGTTTTGACATTTGCTGGCCTTCTGAATTTGTTGTCTAGATCAAACATTCGCTCTAAGGTCCTGACTCCTTTAGGAATAAAGTTGTTGAATTTTAATTCAGCTTGGTGTTCTTCATCATCGATTATTGCTCCTTTGAAGGTTTCATCATTCATCAAACATTCCAAGATTTGTTGATCATCATCAAAAACTCGTAAATTGGTAATCATGTCTGCAACCGAAGGCCTGAAAAGTAATTCAATAGAACATCTGTTATTTGAAGGTACAAGCCTTGCAGCTAAGGTAGCTAACAAGTCAGCTGCTGCATTCTTTAGTCTAGGAATGGATACAATATTTAATGCATAAAAAATTTTAAGTAAATCCCACACTTCATTCTGGTAAGCTTTTAAATGAGGTGAAATGCAATGTATCTGATTTCAAATTTGCTTTACAATTATTTCAGAATCCCCATACACTTTCAGATTTTCTACTTTTAATTCAATTGTTTTTCTTAGTCCCTGAACTAATGCTTCATATTCAGCTGTATTGTTGGTACATTCAAACTCTAATCTACATGAAAGAAAATGTTTATTTTCCTTTGGATCAATCAGGACACAGCCAACTCCTGATTCTTCCAAAGTTTTAGATCCATCAAAAAAAAGTGTCCAAAAACTATCTACTTCTACTGTACTTGAATCAAAAACTACATCTGAAACTAAGTCTACTATTTTACAGTCAAATTCATCAACCCGTGAAAATCGAAGGAGATCGGGCTGTGTGTCTGGTGTACCGCTGGCTTCTTCTACTTGGTAATTTCTCGGTTCAAGTTCAATAATGTAATTTCCCAACACGGAATTCACTGGTTCATTCTTACCCTCCAACTAAGTAACATTGTGCTTCATGTGGGGCTCTCTTAATACTTTTATTTGATTGGGACTTCCCTTATAAGGCAACCACAGATGTGACCAATCTGATGCAAAATATCCATTTAGCTTTGCTGACCAATCTCGACTCAAAACAATTCCATAAGCCTCAGGTATGTCTACTACTACAATATCGATGAACTGACATACCTTTTCATTTGAAGATAATTGAATCAGAACATCCTCCATTTCCCCAATTACCTTCACAGTTGTTCTGTCTAACTGAATAACCTGCCAGGTAGATGGTTTGGGTTGTCCATTTATCTTCTTGCAGACTGAAAGTGGCATAACATTGACTGATGCCCCCGAGTCTACTAAACAATTGTGCACATTATGGTTGAAAATTTCAAAAGTTAGGAGAAATGGTGGGGTTTTGTATTTAGACTTACCTCCCACACTTGCTTCACCAATTTCTTCTTCTTCAGGTTGGTTATTAGTGGGAAGCTTTTCCTCTGGTACTTCAAGTGCTTTTAACAATTTTTCTTTCTGCTGAGGCACATTACACATTTCAAACTGTGAGATATTTACCTTAGCTCTTTTAATATCTTCCACAATATTATACTCCATCTTATGTTTTTCGAGATTCTTTTTTACATTATCAATCTTCTCTTCAATAGGCTTAACAGGCATGTTGATTTTCTTTGGATTTTGACTCATAATGGTGAATTCAGGTATTTTATCAGTTGTGGTGCTCTTCTGAATCTTCTTTACATTCTTTTAAAGTCTCTTAATTTTTGGAAGTATCAAATTGTCTTTATTTATCAAACCCTGACTTCTTGTTGTCACGTTTGTTTCTGATGTTTCTTCCTGTTTCCATGAACCTTCCTCTTCTATATCAAAAAGTGAGACACGGACCCATAAAACTAAAGCATCGTCTTCTTGTTTATCTATGGGTTGTTTATTTTTTTACTTCCTGCTCATCATCTTCTGTTAGTTTAGAGTCCAATAGCTGATTCATTACTAATGTCATCAAATTGATCCATTGAGGGCAATTTTTTTCAGAATGAGGCTGCTAATGAAAGGTGCAAAAATTATCCATCCCTACCTCAGTTAAATTCATTGATGCAGAACTGTGTGGAGGAAGTTTAGATTGATTGTTATCTTCTCTTCTTTTATAGTAAGGCTTGTATGCTTTATGAGCCTCCTTTTCTTTCTCCAAATCGATCACTCTATTGGATAGCTTCTGCATCATCTTCACCATCCCTTCAAAGTCATGTGAGTGCTCATCCTTAGGCTTAGTCAGTAACAACGCTTTCTTACCAAAAGTTTTTTCTCTCGACTGCTCAAGATAATCTTCTATGCTCTATTTTTCAGCTTCTACTCTCTCAGCTTCTTAATAAGTTTCTGACAATGTAGGTTTGACTGACATCTTGGCAAACATGGCCAATTCATGCCCTAGAGCTGAAGTATAGTATTCACTCAGAACTTTATCAGATGGTTTATCAGTTGCAGAAAAATTCTTTAGAGAAGCAGCAAACCTTTGAGTGAAACTATGCACTTTTTCCTTTCTTTCTTTCTTTAAAGCGCATAATCCTTTCATCAAAGCTGCATGAGTTTTTTGGACTGCATATTTACTTCTAAATATTCTTTCAAATGTATCCCAGTTTGTGATTGAGTTTGCAGGCAGAGCAAAATACCATGAGGCTGCTGCTCCTTTCAGGGTATGAGAGAACAATCTGCAGACTACATCTTCATGTTCTCCAACCCGTAGTCCTTCTATAGCCAAGTAAAATCTTTGCAAATGATCATCTACCAAAATCTTTTCACTTGGGTCAAACTTAGGCAACATTTTCTCAAAACCCTGAGGTAAGTCATGCAAAGGAGGTGCTAGGTTTAATGGTGATCTAGCCCTCCAAGCAAGTGGTGGATTTGGTGGGTTAAGTGGTTGATTTGTGTTTACATTTGCCATGATTTTAAGGAGAGTGAGGTGGTGAATGAATAGGGGTATGAACAGGTGAACAGTAAGGTGTATCTGGGTCCAACTGATTCAGAGGTTGAACAACTTCCTGTAAGGCTGTTTCTACCAGTTCTTCAAAATCTTCAACCAACACTGCGTCTTCCAATATAGGACGGTCTTTCTTCCGATATTCTCTTCTAGGTAAGGCAGGGATAATCGATAATCCTCCGATCTTCTTCACATAAGCCCTAGTAAATCTTCTCAAATCATTGACTACTTCATTATCGACTGAATACAGATGCTCTTTACCCTTTTCTTCCGGAGTTGGATTGGGAAACAAACTGCTCTCAAAACTGTTACTAGTGGAATAATCTTGAGAAAATGGGTTTCCTCAGCCAGCCATGCACTGATGGCCCTCCTTCTAGCGCCAAAAACTGTTGATGCCTGGAAATTCGCATGGTAACAACAATTAGGGATTCTCCCCAATAAATGTTCCCAACTAGCCCGTTACTATTTGGTATGGGGAATCCGTCCGGTTTATGGTTCGGCTACCGTAGATCAAGTAACAAAATAAAAGGTTTTACCGGTTACGGTCCGGTCCACCGTGTAAATTTTAGTTTTTTGAATTTAAGTATGATATGCAAGTGCCTATCTAAGAATGCAGATTGATAGAGAATATGAGGAGCGGTCACAATGTGATGCGCACGTTCTTACCTCTCGTCTTAACTCACTCGCATCTAAATCACACACAATAAGAAACTAAAACTAACTATCTAACTTATCCCTAGGGAGCAAGATTATCATTTATCAATGAGTAATGTATTTCTGCACATGCATTAAGAAAAATCACAAATAGTTGTTACTTATTTCAAAACACATGAACATTAATAGATATATGAACAACAAGATAGTTCATTGTTTATGAAAAGCCTTCATTACTCACAGTGGAAATTTCATGGAATAAACTAAAGCGCATTCATAATAAGAACATAGGTTCAAAGAGTTAGAATGATCTCACAGTTAATGGACACAAGCTGAAAAATAGTTCAGATTCAAAACAAATCCATAGCACAGCATTTGAAATCTTCCACCAAGCTTTCTCCAACAGGAAACTTGTAATTTTTATTGCAAAAGGAAATAGTTCTTCTTACAACATAATCTAACAAATCTATCTGGGAAAAAGTCATTCCCACTATCTAACACTCCTATACTTATACTACAAGCAAAACTCTTGGGCTGCCCCTCAGTGACCTTTGGGCTCCCCCCAACCATTCAAACCCACCCTTTTGTCTCTTTGTGAGTGCTCATGATTTATACAATACGTTACATTTCAGATTAATTTTTAAGAGCACTTATAAAAAGGGACCAGCTTGGTAGCTGACAGACTTTTCCCAAGCCTGGGCCTCTGCTGCTATCGATTTTGCTCAGTAATCCGTTGGTCTTTTTGAGATCCTGTTGATCTCAGACCTTCACTCTCTTCTTTTTCTTGAGCAACATCTCTGCTTCTTTATGCTTCAGCTTCTTCTTTTCTGCCTTGTCCTTTAGCCATATCTTCTTTACAGTAATCATCCTGTCATGAACATATCAGATTTTTAGACCATTTAGCGTTTAACAAAGTAAAACAAACTGTATCAATACATGCATTCTGTAAAATGAACTATAAACAATATTAATGCATGAAAAGATAAGGCAAAGGAAATCCTGCAAACTGGGTCTGAAATCTGCTAAATCCACTGTCCAAACTAAAATCACAAGCCCGATAAAACAGGGTCCCTGTCTCAATCCAGGCCGCATCTAGACCAATTCGAAATCCTCCTAAAAGCATGAATCATAACAAAGTAACTGCCAATCTGAAACCCCAAACTGCGCTCTTCATCTCGAAGAAAACCGCCATGGAAAAATAGAGTAGAAACACACAAAAAAGGCGGAAAAAACCCTCACCGACGAGAAAAACACTCAGCATTGGGCAGAAACCTCCTCATTGGGGAACGGAACAACTATATGTCGGATGGTTAGTTCACTAAGCCGCTGCAACAGCGGAAACTATATAGACTAAGGGTTCCGGAGCAAAATAAAACGTCGGCAAAATAAAGCGCTAAAAGCTGTCGTCCGTGCATTGGAGATCGAAACCACTACCCACTAAAACAACGGCATAAGCGAGCAGAAGGACTAACCATAAAGCGTCGACCAAACCATTCATTACACAGTCGCAATGGCAGAAAACAATCAAACTACGGCTTCCGATCAAAGTCATAAACCGTTTCGATAGCGAAGAAACAGAAAATAATGAAAAGCAATAAACCAGGGAATCGACAAGGACAAGAACTAATCCGTCGGAACGTTTGCCATTTGCCCTCCGAAACGGCGGCGACTTAGAAGACTAATGCTCCGACAGTGATAACATAAAATCGCCGACAGTCCAAAAAACAACAAATAAAGGTGCATCGACGAAAATAAGAATTGTCCATCGGGACGTTCATTACTTACCCTCCACAATGGCGGCTACGTAGAGAACTACCACCCCGATTCAAACTTTAATAAACTTCCAACATCGAAAAATCATCGAAAACAAATCAAAGTTAAGCGTTTAAATAAAACCAAGACTCCACGGAATCGGCGAAAGTAAAACTATCCATCAGTGGCATAGAAAAATAATGCCCCAATTCGTTGTTTACTGACTTCCGACAGCGATCATCGGCAAAATCAAAACAAACGTTAAGTACTCAAATAAACCAAAATGTTTTTCAGCTGGGTGATGGAAATATTAGTTCACTTCACCTCCGAAACAGCGGCAGCAAAGAGAACTAAAGCTCCAACTCAACATAAATAGACTTTCGATAGCGATGAAGGAAATCATTCAGATCAAAAGGGCATCATTTTCAAATCAAACTTTAAACTCCACAGTCAAAAGCATTGGCAAACAAAGAGCAGTTTCCGAAAAGAAGAAAACAGTTTGACCTCAATTCAACTTCAAACAATCCAAAATGTAGCGGAGGGAAAAACAAAGTTCAGCAATCCAAACACTCCCGGGCAAGATAAAATCAAAAGGAGGGTCCAAAATTTTTCAAAAAATTGGGAAAAATTGTTGCAGCTGCAACAACACCATAAAAACTAAATAAAAATAAAAGGAGAGCCAACAACCCTTTGTTCACTCACAAACTTTATATTTATGCTTGTGCTCCTTGGCATTTGGCCTTACAACTACTCTAGCCATTGAAATTCCAAATACAATGCTTCATATTCCAATGGTTCACAAAATTTCACTAAAAACAATAAATATTTTAGAACATTACAATTTTTTTAATAAAAAAAAACAAATAAGAAAATGTGCAGGATAGCTACAGTGCTAGGGATGCTCCGATATCATAATCGAAGGCAATAACATGGCAACATGTTATGAGGGTGGACTGTCTCTGCTAAAATAGATCACTTAATTTAAGACCGACACACAAACACATATAGTGCAGTGCCAATCGACCCCGTGACTACTTTCTTTAGTTGTAGATTGATAAATGTGAGTGTCTGTCATCCAAAGAAGGGCTCAACGAATAATATGAAAAGATTATTCATTTACTGTCGCACAAGGTGACCATGAATTACTAAACAAAATGGGCGTATAAGCCGTAATTAGGGTTTTCAGAAAGCCTGGTTCCACTAAACAAGCAAACTGCACAATGTAAAGTAAAATTCAAAAAATTTAACAATAGTAATGAAGAACAATATTAATTACCATCGGTGCAGTGCTTTGCCCGCAAAACTTTCTCCTCTTCGTAAGTTAATTGTCGTTGTGCGGTATTATTATTATTCTCGTGCGGTGATGGAATGAGGAAGGACTGTCTCTTGACTGCCCAAAAGTCTCGAGCATCCCTCGGCAAGCCCATGATTTACACAGTAAATGCTCCGTGAACAGCGAGTGAACGAACAAATTAAATAAACTTCTGCCGTTGCTGAGGAACCCGTTAGATTCGTCTCTGCAAAATTTTGTTTTCAAGAGTGGGTTAGAATTTGAAGGTAAACGGCTAGAGTATGGATTAAAGATTTAGGGTTTGTTGAAATTTTTGGCTCTTTTGGTTCGTAAGCCTTGGTGGATTTAGAGGTGTCCAATAGGGACATACTCCTTAGCCCACATATTGGAGACGTACTTGGAGGTACACCTTTTGGATTAACAATCCCTTTGGACATATATGGGGTAGATGTACTTGAGGCAGCATCCTAATTGATGGGTTTGCCAAGCCACATAACTCCGATGGTATAGTAAGGTACGTACATTTGACGGATCAAGTGGCCTTGCCACTAGAGGAGCCTCCACTTCATCTGCATTTTTATGATTCTAGTTATTAGGATGATAGTCTATTTAATTCAAATCCCTTTTCCTCGTTTTTGGTAGGTTCATCTATTGTTTCTCCTTTGTGAAGCTATATGTTTGAGATTATTGATGTTCCCTTGCCCTTCTTTGACACAAAACTCTGTGGAGTTGGTTTTCGACATCCTTTGTTGATGATCTATGAGGGTTTAGTAAGGAGGTCACTAGATCTACAAGGATTGGAGGTTTCGAGTCTTGTTGATCCTAAGGAAGCCTATGTGAAGAATCCTTGTGTAATGTCAACGAAAGCTAAAAAGCTCATGAAGATAAAAAAGGAGAGGATTAAGATGATAGTGGGGGAGGATATTAAGGTTGACCAAGTGTTGGAGTATGCAAGGAAGATGCTCATTAGGAGATTTTTTGGCTTGCATTTGTCGAAATATTCCTTTGGCTTATGGATATCATCAAACCGACATTATCTTTTGTGTTATTAACCCTCTTTCCATATTTTAACTTGGGGTTGACTAAGTTTCAAATTTGCATCGGAGAAAGACGAAGTTAAGATTTTGAAAGGTCGTTGGTTTTGTGGTTCTTGTCTTCTAAATCTAAAGTTCTTGCACCCTTGTTTCGACCCAAGACATAAGGTGTCAAAACTAACTCTTATCTAGGTCAAAACTTTGGTATTACCGATTGAAATCTGGCACGAGAAATTCTTATGGGACCAAGGCAATTATATAAGGAAGACTATGATGGTGGATATATCTTATAAGTACAACGTTTATCAATTAGTAGCAAAAATCCTAGTAAATATTGATCTCTCCAAGGGCCTTACGAAGAGTATAGATATTGAAGTGGGGG
>LPNX011131616.1:1072603-1089306 GCA_001517045.1 Pseudotsuga menziesii | reverse complement strand
ATTTCTTAAGGAGACAGACAAGGCTAGAGTTATTCTGAACATATCCAGGGGGTTGTTCCATGTAAATTTTCTCATGTAAATCACCATGTAAGAAGGCAGACTTGACATACATGTTAGGGTACACAGGGTACTCCCAAAGGACCGAACACCAAGAATAGCCGCTTCACACAAACAGATCACAGATCAATACACCAATGTTTGTCACGTGGTTAAAACCCTCGAGAGGGAAACAGTCCACGGCCCCGGCCAAATAGCTACTTCGGAGCAATTTATTATGCAAAAGAAAGAAAGTTACATGAGCTTCTCATAATCGATCAACTAGCCAAGGACCCTCTATGCTCTTTAAATAGAGATCATAGACCAATCGGGTGTTAAGCCACGGATCAATGGTAGGTATGATCTAAGAGAAGTTGAACCGTCGGATCACTCTATGTCTAGAACATATCGTGGCCGTCGGATTAGAATATTTACAAATGCATACTAATGCATACTAAAGAAACACACTTTTACCTAACGGATATATTACACAAGTTGATCTTAACTAACTCCTAAGTGTCTAAATATCCTAACAGGGGGCATCACAATCAAATAGGTTTTGGACCATTGTAATGTCCCTTTTAAGATGTCATTGACTGGGACATGTTGTGGAGGATTGCACTAAAACTTTCTTTATAAGTTTGGCAAGTGAAAACAAGTTCCTCCACAAGGAACTTCTCTTATAGAGGAAGCACAGGTGGTGAATCTAAGGACAATACAATGGTTTCATATGCAGGCATGCAAAAAGTCCCTTTAGGAATTCTTGGAGAGATAATCTTTGTTTTCATCCTCATCTTTGGGCTTTGATAAAAGTCTTACTATCATTAAATAGGTTAGCAACTTAACCCTAATCATGAAGTATTAATCTCTCTTTAACAACCTTTTAATTACATTGCAGTTGTAAGATGGTTATTTGTAAATCTTACATAGATATAATATTGGTGAATATGAAAATTGCTTGGACTTGAGTCTTCTTTCAAACATCTTCTTTTCATGGTCTTCTTGATTTACTTGTTAATCTACTTTCTATCCAGTGGTATCAGAGTTAATGAAGATCCAAGGCAAAGTATTGTTGTGTGTCATCTTGGAACTATTACTACAAGTGTTGGTTATTGGAAGTATTACTAGTCGTTGCTGCAAAACAGAATCTGTCACCCAAATCAAAGCCCACATGAAGGAAGAACACCCGAGAGGAAGAAAATGAATTTAAATTGAGCCTCCCAAACAAATAGCTGCCAAAACACAACACCTGAAAGAAATGTGAGCAAAGGCGAAAAGAAACAATTTGATTGATTCACCCAAGGTTTACAACAATTATAGTATGGAAAGAGTAGTTTGTTGTCTTAAGAGTAGAGAGGTGCTTTATAGCTTAGTATGAGGAAGATGTTGTAACTCGTAGAAATGTGAGCAGAGGTGGAAAGAAACAATTTGATTGATTCACCTAAGATTTATAGTAATTAAAGTATTGAGAAGGTAGTTTGTTGTCTTAAGAGTAGAGAGGTGCTTTACAGCTCAGTTGTGATACCCCGATTTTGACCCCATGGTATTAAAATTGTACATGATGTAAATATTATTATTAAATCAAGGTGAGGAGCTCAAGGCCAAGGCCCTGCCATCTATTTGGTGTTTCACGTATCGGCGATTAAAATCAATTTCGATGGTTCTCATGCTAGCCACGCATAGTATATTTTGAGACATCATGTAAATATACAATTTAATAAAATACCCACAACTAGTTATGCAATGCAACAAGAGATGGGGGCATGATTTCACAAGGAATAGGGAGGGGAGTTATTCAAACCCTCGATCCAATAGGGTTAAGGCACATGTCAATGAGAGAACCCATAAGCTCTCAACTACCCTTTTTGTCCCACGCACTCAATTGTTCAATTCTTCCATAAGTTGGTTGAGGCAGTTAATGCCTTGGGAAGGGAGAGGCATGGCAGTCAGTTTCATGCCTGGGCAATCCTGCATTCTGGAAACTCGTATTCTTGCTTATGGGACAAGAAATAACCAGAAAGGGGTTCCAATTCCATATTCCTTAGTCACATAGAACGTTTCATCACACGGGAACCCTATCCTCACGTGGAAGTTTTCACTCCCAGATGCAGCGAGAGATAGCAGGGGCGTTCGTTTCACGTTCTGCAGTGTTTCTCTTCATTTATCCTTGGCTAGGAACCCTAGTTTTGGGGGTTACATAGTGGAACCCTATGTTGTTGTGTCAGCTCCTGGTATCAAGGAGAGTCATTATTTAGGTGTTCATGGGGGTCATTTTCTACCCTGAAAGTCTTTAAACGTTTTCTAAACTGAGTTTGCTCTCCCAGGTTTGTTTTCCCATCTGCCATGTTCGTTTTGGTTGCCCAACGTTTTCCTTCACGCCCAGTACTTGTGTTTTGTTGCTATATGTATCCTGGTTTTGCTCTAAACTGTATATAAGACTTAAGAGTGGAAGAGGCCCATAATTGGCTTGATAAACCTAATGGAGAGAGGAACCTCACATAAAGATAAAAGGGGTTGGTTACTCTTCTATGCACACCTGAGAGAACACTAGAAGGGAAGGTATGGCCTGATGGACTATGTAGCAGAGAAGGGAATACTTACTTGTGTTGGGTGTGTAGGCAATCTGGAGGCCAAGCTAAATAGATATTGTGGAGGTGTCCATAGCTCTATGGTCGAGCTCACTAGCTTAGCAATTCCTCCTTTCCACTGCCTTAACAGCCTGATAAACCCAACTGTAGGTTGGCTTGGCTGAACAACCTGATAAACCCAACTGTAGGTTGTCTTGGCTGGGTCTTGATATGTATTTGGCCATGTGTGAATTGTTGCCTTGACAACTTGATAAACCCAATGGTAGATTGGATTTGTTGAACAACCTGATAAACCCAATTGTAGATTGACTTGGTTGGATAGCCCAATAAACTCAACTGTAGGTTGGCTTGGTTGAACAACCTGATAAACCCAACTGTATGTTTCCTTGGTTGGACCTTGTTGTATATTTGGCTATGTGTGAGCCTGGTGTTCCCTAGTTCCTTATGGAAATCATGCCCAACTCGGGGGTGGCAGTTGTGCTGAGAGATTAATGAGCACAATTGGCCTATGGTTGGGTGGAACGTTGCAGCGACATACCTAGTTACGGGACAACTCATTTTCAAGATAAGTATTCTCTGGTTTTAATTCTACAATGTATTTGTGTTGAGGCCTGAAAAATCGCAGGTAACAACAGTTAGGGATTCTCCCTAGTAAACGTTCCCAACTAGCCCGTTACTGTTTGGTATGGGGAATCCGTCCGGTTTACGGTCCGGCTACCGTAGGTCAAGTAACAAAAATAAATGGTTTTATCGGTTACGGCCCGGTCCACCGTGTGTATTTTTAGTTTTTTGAATTTAAGTATGATATGCAAGTGCCTATCTAAGAATGCAGATTGATAGAGAATACGAGGAGCGGTCATAATGTGATGCGCAGGTTTTTACCTCTCGTCTTAACTCTCTCGCATCTAAATCACACACAGCAAGAAACTAAAACTAACTATCTAACCTATCCCTAGGGAGCAAGATTATCATTTATCAATGAGTAATGTATTTATGTGCATGCATTAAGAAAAATCACAGATAGTTGTTACTTATTTCAAAACACATGAACATTAATAGATAGATGAACAACAAGATAGCTCATTGTTTATGAAAAACCTTCATTACTCATAGTGGAAATTTCATAGAATAAACTAGAGAGCATTCATAACAAGAACATAGGTTCAAAGAGTTAGAACGATTTCACAGTTAATGGACACAAAGCTGAAAACGAAATAGTTCACATTCAACAAATCCATAGCACAACATTTGAAAAGTTCCACCAAGCTTTCTCCAACAGGAAACTTGTAATTCTTATTGAAAAAGGAAATAGTTCTTCTTACAACATGTTTTCACAAATCTCAATGGGAAAAAGTCCTTATTACATCTAACTCTCCTATATTTATACAAAACAACAAAACTTTTGGGCTACCCCCGTGGTGACCTTTGGTCCCCCCTTGAACCGTTTAATCTCACAATTTGTCTTTTAGTGAATGCTCATGATTTATACAATACGTTACATTTCAGATTATGATTAAGAGCACTTTATAAACTTTTACCAAGCCTAGGCCTCTGCTGCGATCGATCTATTTGAGATCTTAGACCCTTACTTCCTTCTTCTCTTTCTTCATCTTTGCTTCTTCATTTTCTTTCTCTTCCTTCCCTACTACCTCCAACCTTCTGCTTTGTCTTCTAAACATGTCTTCTCTACAACAACAATCACCCTGTCATGCATAACCAGTTCTTAGATCACTTAGCATTTGACAAAGTAACACAAACTGCATTACAACATACATCTTGTAAAGTGGACTATCAAAATATTAATGCATGAAGAGAAAAAAATATGATAATGCAAAGAAAATCCTGCACGTTCGTATCTTGACCTCCGCTAAATCCACTGTCCAAACTAAAATCACAAGCCCCAAAAACAGACTCTTTATCTCAAACCAGGCTGGATCTGGACCACTTTGACATCCTCCGATGGAAGCATGAAAGATGACAACGTAACCGCCACCGAAAAATAGAGTAAAAGCACACGAGAAAGGCGGGAAAACCCTCACCGGAGGGAAAAATACTAAGCGGGCGAAAACAAAACTCTCATCGGCGGGCGGAAACACTACAAGTCGGATGGTTAGTGCACTAAGGAGCTGCAACGACGGAAGACATAAGGACCACGACTTCTGCGACAATAAGACATCATCGGCGATCGAAAGAATGGGGAACTAGCTAGAAATGCATCGGCAGAAAGTTCAGTATGCAGCCGCAATGACGGGAGACAGACATACTAAAAGTTCCGCAGTCAACATAAAAACACCGACGATCGGAGTCTCGGAAGACTGTGAATCGGCGACCTTAGAACTAAACAACTCCGCAACATCGGCGAGACAAAACACTAAGCGCCGTCGTAGTTACTCATTGGATATCAGAGCCACTAAAGTGTCGGAAGATGAACGAGCTAAAATGTCGAAAAGATAGTGCGAACAACCGCCGCAACGGCGGATGCAAAACTGACTACGGACCCCGCAAATCACGAAAACGTTGACGATCGGAACAACTAAAGATCATGCATCGACGACGCAAAGGACTAGTCCTCCGATCAAATGTCAAACACTGTTCCGATAGCAAAAAGAAAGCAAATCCTTTTAAAACAAAAAAAAATCGTGGGATCGGCAAAGATATGGGTTTTTCGTCGGGGTACTTGCAATTTGCCATCCGAAACGGCGGCAACACAACAAACTAATGCTCCGACCGTGATAAAACAAAAAACGCCGACAGTAAAATGAAACAAAGAGATAAAAGCGCATCAGCGAAAAACAGGACTTTCAATCGGGTCATTCATTGTTTAGCTTCCGCTACGGCAGCTGCGTAGAGAACTACGGCCCCGATTCACTGTTCAAATGTCTTTCGACAGCGATAGATGAAAACATCCATAAATTAAAACTTCAAGTTCCACAGTCGAAAAGCATTGGCAGACAAAAAGCAACTTTCCGAAAATAAGAAAAAATAGTTAACCTCAAATCAAACTCAAGAAAATCCAAGTTTGTAGTAGAATGACAACAGAGCTCAGGAATTCAAAACAAATCCAGGCAAGATAAAATTAAAAGGAGGGTCCAAAATTTTAAAAAATTTGGGAAAACAGTTGCAACTGCAACAATTGGCGACTACCTGGTGAACCCAGATCTCTGGAAAACTTCTTCTTTGAGCAACAGACTGTTTTGACAATGAATACTAGCATGCTGAATTCTTCTAGATGTCTGGATTTCTCAAATGGCAAATGTATGTACTTTTAATCATTGATGATAGTCCAATTTAGGAAAATGGAAACCAAGATTTCAAAGTCAAGATAACTCTTTTGAGGCCAAGAATATGAGTTTCATTTTTTACCTCTGTCTTCAGGTAACTTCTAGCTTGGACACCACATGATTGTAACATATGGTAAACAGAAATATTCATTTGTTCCTCGTTCCCATGCCATTTTGCACTTTTTGTGCTTTTGGACTTTTGTCCTTTTTTGAGTCCTCCTGCATGCATTTCTTTCTGGATTTTTCATTCAAGCTCCTCTATCCATAGTGTCCTTTTGTGTGAGAGATGCATTTATTTTTCAGCTCGTGGACGAAGAAGAACTTTGGCAATCATGTACTCATATGGTTCAGTACTTTATTTTGATACATATTGCTTTCTTGGGAGATTTTTTGACTCGTATTTGCCTTTTGGCTTTCAATTCTTGGCATGGGATCATCTATATATAATATACTGTTTACCCTGCTTCCTTTCCATGGGTCCTTTGTTGTCACCCCCTACGACATTTTTAAATGTGAGATGGATGGAGTCTCGAAATAGTATTCCAGACCTTTTGATCCTGAGTTATTTTACAAGGATTAAGCAGGACTTCAATGTGTTCATAGCCATTTAGGAAAACAACGAAACTAGAATAAATTCTTTCAGATAAATCAATAGTACACAGTGTTGGGGCGCGCACCCTAACGGTCCTTAGGATGGGTAACTCTACGGAGTTACGGGAGGTTGTAAGCGGAGTCATGACCCAAAACAGTCTTAGGGGTGTCGGGGTTGAGTAAAAACCTTCTTTTTGTAATAAACCCATGGTTTAAGTCCAGGGTTTAGGGTTCGGGGGTGCCCATGGTGTTGTAATAAGTGCACTGTATAAATAGGCACTCTTGTAAATAAGTTAGGTTAGGCCTTTTGTGTAAGAGGAATTGTTGCGAAGCTAAGGCTATTTTGTAAAAAAAGGTTAAGTCCCAGTTGTGTGCGTGGACGACCTCTGCAGCTGTGTGCGTAGAGGGTTTTGGGTGAATAAGGAAATCTGCAGCTGTGTGTGCAGAGGCCTGTAGCTGTGTGCGCTGCTTTGAGGACTTGAAGGGATCTGCAGCTGAGTGCGCAGATCAGAACTGTGGTTTTTGTAGAAAGTTGAATAAAACACAGTTCTATGGACGTAACCCCTACACTGGGGGTGAACCACGTTATATCTGGTGTCGTGGTTCTGTGTGTTGTTTCTATTGTGTCATTTTATGCATTAAATCTATATATCTGATAAGTAAAGATCACTGCTAGATAATAATTTCGCTGTGAATTCCCAGTAAAGGGTTGCACAAGGCACTGTTTGTTTATCTAACTACGAAGCTAAATAAGTGAATGTTAAGCTCTGTGATTTACATTTATAATCTGTTTGAAAGCTAAAGGTACAGTAATATCCCTCTTCTGCTTCTAGAAATCTGGTTATGCAGCACCCCATAGCAGTTTCGGGTGAGACTGCAATCTGTTCGCAGGTTGTTGCCGAAAGGGCCAACTCTGTGGGTCTTTTGTTGGTGCGAAGTTAAAGGTATAAAACCCGGGTCTGCCCTATAGCCCAACAAATTGGTTCCGTTGCTGGTTGAACTCAGTATCTGCTCAAGAGGGGTTTACGTCGTACCTCGAGGGCTATGTTCTGGAGACCCTCTGTAAAGGAAATCAGTGATTGGCTTGACGAGACTTATCTGAAATTCGCCACGCAAGAGAACAAGGATCCGCGTCGTAGTGCAAATGACTTTTTACAAAGGTATGTTTTTTGTGATGTTTATGAGATTTTCTTTGGTAGTATCCACATAGAATTTCACCAGTGGTTATCCAGGTTAACAGAGAGAATAACGAACTTCCAAGAACGTCAGTTTCCTGCTTGGACCCCCGCGAGAATTAATATACTAAAAAGGGTGAACAACGAGATATCCCGCGCTGTTGATTTCTGGACAACGCGAACCCTTGAGGCATTCGTGACGGAGTTCACCATCGACACGAGTACCTCCTTTAGTGAAGCTAAGCGGCAATTTTTCAAAGGACCAAGGGGTAAGTTTTTGAATTCATTTAGTTTAAGAATTAAAATACTATTGGCTGAAAAATGTATATTGCTAATCGAATCAGACTGTTAGAGTTAGTATTACTAACCTATGTTTGCAAGTGAAAATACCTTCGACGAGCAAAGTAGTTTGCTGCGAAGTGGCAAAAGGTACAAGAGAGATTTTGGATCCTATTACCAGGGTCAGCATACCGAGTATCCCCCTGTAAATCCCGCAGATTCCGAAAAAACCCCTTCTGTTGGAAACCCTCCGGTAACCCCGCAGCGAAGACCTATTATCCCTGAGAACCCGTCGCAGTCTGAAAGTAACCCTAGCCCGAGTACTCCTGTCACAGGTTGGTCTACCCCAATAAGTCCCCCCCCGCCTACTTCCAGTCCCCCTCCATCCCCCCTAGATCCACTATGGCCCATATGCATGATGACATTAAGCTACTTGTTTTCAAAGGAACTAGATCAGAGGATCCAGAACAGTTCTAGTTTTTATGTGAAGCAGTATGGACTGCTAAGTCCATTATGGATCAAGATACAAAAAGAGCGCAGCTGGTTACTTCTTTCAGAGAACGTGCTCTGACCTGGTTCATGAAGTTCCCCAGCACTCAGAATCATGCACTGGCTGATATAAAAGCCGCAATGATAAAGGAATTTAAGAATCCGAAATCTGAGTCGCAGTGTATCACTGAATTGAAAGAGATTCAGCAGAGGCGTGGAGAATCAGTGTGGGACTTTGATCAGAGGTTCAAATTCCTGCTAGACCAAGTCAGTTTTACCATTAGACCTGCGCAGCACAAGGAATGGTTCATTGCAGTGTTGCTACCGCATATACGAACTCCACTCATGCAATAGAAGGTTGCTGACCAGTAGGAGGCTCTGGAAATCGCGATGAAGCTTGAAACCGCCCCTGTCGCAGACAATTCTGGTATTGCTCAAATCCAAGCACAGTTGGCAGCGATGGCTCTGGAGCTTCACGATATGAAACAAGGAAAGACTGGCCGCGAAGAGGTTTGGTGTACACAATGTCGCACAGAAGGTCATGCCAAGGAACACTGTCCTGTGGTAAGAAATCACCTAAATACTGGTGTGCCAAACCCGTTTAACCTGCAAGTTCTTTATTGTGAGCTTTGTAAAACAACAGGGCAGCATCGCCCCGAAGACTACTATCTACTACAGAGGTATGGGCAAGTACCTAAAAACCCCTATTGTAAATTCTGTAAGTCTGTAGGACATAATGAAGATGAGTGTCGTAGTTATGACTTCATGAGAGAGCGCACCTACGATGCCTATCGGGTACAAAATGAGGGACTGAGAAAAGATGGCTATGGGCCCCACGGTGGTGCATCAGGCCCCACAGTGGTGCATCAGGTAGAGGTGCTTTTGGAAGCCGTGGTGGTGGCGGTATGGCTAGCAGAGGACGCGGTCAGGTGGTGTGTTATAATTGTAACCAGGCCGGACATCTGGCTCGCGACTGTCGGAACCCCACTATGACATGTCAGTATTGCCGAGCAGTAGATCATGTGATCGAGCAATGCCCGCAGTTGATAGCTAAGATTCAGGAAAGAAATAGTGCCCCTACTCAGAATCTTCAGATGATTTTCGTCGAGCAAAGCCCTGCCCCAGCCATTAATGTTGTTACCAGAAGTGGAGCTACGACACATATACAACCTTCCGAGAATCAGCCTGCTGAGGCTTGGGTTCGTAAGGCCCCCATGAAAATCCCCGCCTTTGATATTGAAAGAGAAAAGGAGACATTCATGGAAGCCAAGAAAGATTTTGTGGATTCTAGCCCAACTGTAGCACATGCGCAGCCACATCAGCAGCAGTCGCAGCCGCATGAAGCTTCGACGGATAACGTAAGTACCCTGTCCTCCTTTTTACAGAGTTGTCTGAAACTTTTAAGAAATCAAAATGTTTTAAGTGAATTGCAGAAAGTTATTGCTTCCTGCGAACCTCAGCACGGTTCTGGTCAGGCAAAACCTGTTCATAGAGTCAGAACGCTCAGATAGGAGAGTATGAGATGACTGATGTGATCCTGGACTTAGGGTCAGAAGTCAATGTCCTAACCAAGCAGACTTGGGAACAAATGGGAAAACCTACCCTTGACTGGTCCCTGATACAGTTGAGATTAGCCAATCAGCAGAAGATTGTGCCCCTCGGACGATTCCCTAATGTTCAAGTAGATATTGATGGCTTCTGTACTGTAGCAGACTTCAAAGTTATTGAGATTATTGACAACATCAATCCCTATCCCGCCTTGTTAGGTATTGAGTGGGCAATGGCAAACGCTGCAGTTATTAACCTTAAGAAGAGACAGATGACTTTCGAAGGGAAAGATTTGAGAGTCATAGTCCCATTGGATCCTTCTCAAGGAGAAAGGTACACAGAACCCCTTCGAGAGGAGGATCAGGATGTGTTGGACCATATCTACAATATCACAGCGAAGGAAGAAGATTATGTTGATCCTAATGCCGAAGGTATTATGGATTGGCAGTGTGACAGCTCCTGCATGACGGATTCAGATGATGGTCTAGAGAATTGGCAGAACAGATTGTATGAGTTACATGGCCACCGTTGTGCAAGAATTACCAAGTCTCTTAGATGGCTTGGCTCGCAGACCAGACCCTTACCTGTTTTTGATGGTTCGACAAACCCAGAAGAGTTTATTGAGCAATTCTCAGCCCAGATACCAGACTCACAGAAAATGGAGACTTTGGACTCAGTCTTCAGAGCTACAGCAGCCAGATGGTGGAATGGTCACAAACCGTACATTCATAGTTGGGAAGTTTGCCAACAGTCCCTTCGCCTGAGATTCACGGATCGACCACAGGAGGTCTGCAGCAGGTTTAATGGTAAGACCAACCCTCAGAAGCATTTGGAGCAATTTTACGAAGCCTGGAAGCATGTACCTCGTGCAGAGTGGGTACATAGGTTTGTGCACACCTTGGATCCTATTGCAAAGAATTGGTATGCGGAAGTCGAGCTTCGCCGGGGTATTGTAAGTTGGGATACTCTTGTTGACAGTTTTGTATTGACATTTTCTATTAATGAGGTTTGCCCTGCTTTAGACACAGCTATTAGGTTGATCCACACTAAGGTGTTTGATGATCAAGAGATAGCAGAATACCAACCGGATTGGAAGGCCCAAGAAGCCAACGCAGTCGAATGTTATAACCTCGCAATTGACGAGGATGCCGATCTGCGCAACATTGATATTCCGGAGTCAAAAGGCCACTGCGAAGTTCATGGACCAGCAGTCGCGGTACCTAAGGTGACATAGCCCCTGAAGACACGGACCGTAAACATTGGCTCAGAAGAACAGCCTAAGCATGCTACCATTGGAGATTATTGGGATGACGAAATGGTAAGCAAAGTGACCCAACTTCTCCATGAATATCAGGACCTATTTCCCACAAAGTTTTCAGAGATGAAAGGTATCTTGGGTGATATAGGAGTCATAAAGATCCCCTTGAAACCTGATGCAAAGCCTGTGAAACATCGTCCTTATAGGTTGAACCCTAAGTATAAGGAAAAAGTTAGGATGGAGCTGGATAAGATGCTTGCTGCAGGAATTATTGAGCCCGTCGAGGAATATGAGTGGGTCAGTCCTATGGTGGTCCAAGAGAAGAAGACTAAGGGTGAAATCCGAATCTGTGTTGATCTAAGAAAGCTGAATGATGCTTGTCTACATGACCCTTTCCCCACACCCTTCACAGATGAAATGTTAAATAATGTCGGGGGTCAAGAAGTGTACTCTTTTACTGATGGATTTTCAGGTTACCATCAGATCAAAATTGCTCCAGAGGATCGACATAAGACAACCTTTGCTACAGAAATGGGATCCTTTCAGTATACAGTTATGCCCTTTGGATTGAAGAATGCACCTGCTATATTTTCTAGAGTAGTCTTCTCTGCCTTTAAAGAGTATATACATAAATTCTTAGAAGTTTATTTCGATGACTAGACTATCTTTGGGCTACTCGAAGACCATATAACTAGCTTAAGACTTATGCTGGATAAATGTAGACAGCACCAGATTTCCTTGAACTTGAAAAATTGTATCTTTTGTGCACCCTTTGGGATTCTGCTAGGTCACATTGTATGTAAACAAGGCTTGATGATGGATCCGACGAAGATAGCTATTATTGTGAACCTGCCACCTCCAACATCTGTTAGACAACTTCGCACTACACTTGGTCATACTGGATATTACAGGAAATTTATCAAAGGATACGCTTAGATTACTGCTCCGATGGAAAAGCAATTGAAGAAAGATATTAAGTTCGAGTGGACACCTGAGTGTCAAGCAAGCTTGGACATTCTGAAGGAAAAGATGGTAACTGCTCCTATCTTAGTATTCCCTGACTAGAATAAGGAATTTCATGTGCATGTCGATGCATCCTCCATTGCTCTGGGTATAGTATTGGCCCAGTCAGGTGAAGGTAATATTGATCACCCCATTTATTTTGCAAGCAGGAAATTGTCCACAGCAGAGAAAAATTATACTACAACAGAACGAGAAGGTCTAGCTATGGTTTATGCATTGCAGACGTTTCGACATTATCTGTTAGGATCTCATTTTAAGATGTTTACTGACCATTCTGCTTTGAATTATTTGGTTAACAAGCCTGTGTTAGGTGGAAGGATATGCAGATGGCTGCTTCTGTTTCAGGAATATGACTTTGAGATCATAGTCAAACCAGGAAGACTGAATCTAGGTCCTGACCACTTGTCGAGGCTCGAGTCGGGAGAAGAACCTATCAGCCTGGACTAAGGTCTTCCTGATGCCCAGTTGTTTGCCATCCAGATGGTTGACGAATACTTTTAGGATATTGTTCAGTATTTGTCTACAGGTTTTCCACCCGCCGAGATGACAACACAGCAGAAGAAGAAGCAAGTGGTTCGAGCAGCTGACTTTACCTTAATAGCAGGACAATTATATAAGATGGGACTAGATGAAATACTGCGCCGATGTGTCCTAGAACATGAGAAGCCGCTAATTTTGGCTGCGACACATTCTGGGGCAGCAGGAGGTCATTACGCAGGAAAAGCTACAGCACAGAAGATTCTGATAGCCGGATTGTGGTGGCCCACAATTCACAAGGATGCAAGAGAATATTGCCACAGCTGCGACATCTGTCAAAGGACAGGAAAACCATACAGGAGGGATGAGATGCCTCTGGTCCCGCAGGTAACGTTACAACCCTTTGACAAATGGGCTATTGATTTTGTTGGACCTATCAACCCCCCCACGAATAAGTCAGGAGCAAGATATATTATTACAGCAACTGATTACCTCACCCGATGGGCCGAAGCTCAACCAGTCAAGAACTGTAGCGCTGCTACAGCTGCAAAGTTCATCTTCGATAACATCTTGTCCAGATTTGGGTGTCCTAGAGTCCTTATGAGTGATCAGGGGTCACATTTTCTAAATAAGACTATTGAAGTATTAACTGAAGAATTTTAGGTATATCATCAAACGAGTACTGCCTATCATCCACAAGCAAATGGGACTGTCGAAGCTTTTAACAAGATCCTTGAACAAGCTCTGACGAAGGTTTGCAATGTTAACAGAAATGACTGGGATCTTAGAATTCCAGTAGTACTATGGGCTTATAGGACTACCTGCAATAAATTGACAGGCCATACACCTTTTAGGTTGGTCTATGGGCAAGAAGCAGTCATGCCCATGGAATACATTGTTCCTAGCCTTAGAATATCTGCTTTCACAGAGATGGATGACCCAGCAATAATAACAGAAAGGCTGACAAAGATACTAGAACTTGAAGAGGACAGATTTATTGCAGGGTTCCAACAGCAAGTGCAGAAAGCTCGAGAAAAAGCATGGCATGATAGACATATCAAGAAGAAGCAGTTCCAGCAGGGTGATCTTGTGCTCTTATATGACAGCAAATTCATGAAATTCTCGGGTAAGTTTAAGACACATTGGAAAGGACCATACATAGTGCAGAAAGTTACTGATGGAGGAGCAGTCCAGTTAGCTAAGTTGAATGGAGAAATTTTACCTTCTATGGTAAATGGCAGTCGTTTAAAGAAGTATAGGGACAGGCCAGGACCTCCTAATCAGAAGTAACCCCAGGAAGGACAGTCTAAGCACCAAGAACAGTTGAAATTGGGTGCTAGACTATAATGAAGCTTTCCTCAAAACTACGGAGTGTGGAAGACTGTCAAAGTTCGAAGGTTAATATTATGTCGAAGGTTCTATCCAGGCGAAGCTGAAGCCAGTAGTTATGTCGGAGATTACAAGTGTGTCGCAGATTAAAATGTGACAGATGGGACAAACTAGACTTGGCGGCGCCGCCACGCGAACTGTCCTCACTGCCCGCAATAATGAGATCTTGGGGAAATCTGGCGCCGTGTGGACAGGATTTCCGACACTTCATCAGATTCGGTGTCATTAATACACCATGATGACAGATTCTGTTTCAGGATTCTATAAGAAGCTACATCGGCCTGCGACTCATGCACTGTGCATGTCTTTGAGTTTCTTCAGTTAGCACTATGTCGAATGACTATGAAGTCCAGAAGTTATTACGAGTGGTCAGGGAGAAAGGTCTGCTGAACCTTCTGAGTAATCCCCCCAGGTAGCCATGCTCGACCAAGGTACAAAGAAAGGCATAAGTTCGCTCTAAGGGGTCGAAAGAAAGGCAGAAGTGCGCTCTATGCCGCACAAAGAACAGCACCGGTCTTCATAGAAAAACTTTGAAATATCCCAAGATGTATCCTCCTGGTTTGACAGAACCACGACGACTGTTTATCTTATGCACCTTGACACGCAACTCCGGGGACCCTAAGTTGTGGATGGTCAAATGTTCGGCAAGCAGCTCGAAGGATGGGGTCGCTGATAGATCCAGAAGGCCTTAACCAGCATTTCACGAAGGAGAGGAACAAGTAGCCAGCAACCGCATGTATGGCTTCAGCAAGCAGCGCACCAGGCTTCGCCAACAAGATTCTACCACCAGAAAAGCAGCTGAGTGTCCCGGGACGGGCCACTGGTGAGTCTTAGGGGCCTGTTGGGGCGCGCACCCTAACGGTCCTTAGGATGGGTAACTCTGTGGAGTTACGGGAGGTTGTAAGCGGATTCATGACCCAAAACAGTCCTAGGGGTGTTGGGGTTGAGTAAAAACCTTCTTTTTGTAATAAACCCATGGTTTAAGTCCAGGGTTTAGGGTTCGGGGGTGCCCATGGTGTTGTAATAAGTGCACTGTATAAATAGGCACTCTTGTAAATAAGTTAGGTTAGGCCTTTTGTGTAAGAGGAATTGTTGCGAAGCTAAGGCTATTTTGTAAAAAAAGGTTAAGTCCCAGCTGTGTGCATGGACGACCTCTGCAGCTATGTGCGTAGAGGGTTTTGGGTGAATAAGAAAATCTGCAGCTGTGTGCGCAGAGGCCTGCAGCTGTGTGCACGGCTCTGAGGACTTGAAGGGATCTGCAGCTGAGTGCGCAGATCAGAACTATGGTTTTTGTAGAAAGTTGAATAAAACACAGTTCTGTGGACGTAACCCCTACACTGGGGGTGAACCACGTTATATCTGGTGTCGTGGTTCTGTGTGTTGTTTCTATTGTGTCATTTTATGCATTAAATCTATATATCTGATAAGTAAAGATCACTGCTAGATAATAGTTTCGCTGTGAATTCCTAGTAAAGGGTTGCACAAGGCACTGTTTGTTTATCTAACTGCGAAGCTAAATAAGTGAATGTTAAGCTCTGTGATTTACATTTATAATCTGTTTGAAAGCTAAAGGTACAGCAATATCCCTCTTCTGCTTCTAGAAATCTGGTTCTGCGGCACCCCATAGCAATTTCGGGTGAGACTGCAACCTGTTCGCAGGTTGTTGCCGAAAGGGCCAACTCTGTGGGTCTTTTGTTGGTGCGAAGTTAAAGGTATAAAACCCGGGTCTGCCCTATAGCCCAACACACAATCTTATAATCAAGGAATTTTGTTAACCAGAATTTTGATGCTCTCCATGCAACCAAAAGTTTTTTTTTTTAATTGAAATCAATCAAAATCTAACTAAAACAAGCAGAAATAAAATAAATAAAAAATAAACAACCAAATCAGTTTATTTATGTGCAAGATAATCAAGAAATAAAAACCAGGAAAAATAAAGTTTGAGAACTAAACCACTAACTGGTCAGTTCTCTGCCCACCCCTTTAAATATGGCAGCTTGTAAGTTAAGGGTCTAGGCTTGACTGCAAAATGAAAAAGGTCTACCCATTATCAAAAACTTCATCTACTATTTTACAATCAATCTCACCAGCCTATGAAAATTGAAGGAGATCGGGCTGGGTGTCTGGTGTACTGCTAGCTTCTTTTGCTTGGTAGCTTCCCGGTTCTAGCTCAATTAGATAATTTCCCAATACAGAATTCATTGGTTCATTGTTTTCTTCCAATTGAGTAACATTGTGCTTCATGTGGGGCTCTCTTAATATTTTTATCTGATTTGGACTTTCCTTATGAGGCAACCAAAGATATCACCAATCTGATGCGAAATACCCATTTAGCCTTGCTGACCAGTCTCGATTCAATACAAGTCCATAAACATCAGGTATGTATGCTACCACAATATCAATGTACTGACATATCTTTTCATTGGCAGATAAGCGAATTAGAACATCTTCCATTTCCCCGACTACTTTCACATTGGTCCTGTCTAGCTGAGTAACCTGCCAGGTAGTGGGTTTAGGTTGTCCATTGATCTTTTTACAGACTGAAAGTGGCATAACATTGCCTGCTAAC
>LPNX011131616.1:1059973-1072567 GCA_001517045.1 Pseudotsuga menziesii | reverse complement strand
TGGTTTAAAATCTCAAAATTCAAGAGGAATGGTGGGGTTTTAAACCTAGCCTTACCTCCCACACTTGCTTCAACAATTTCTTCTATAGGTTGGTTGTTAATGGGAAGCTCTTCTTCTGGTACTTCAAACGCTTTTAACAATTTTTCTTTCTATTGAGGTACATTACACATTTCAAATAACGAAATATTTGCCTTAGCCCTTTTAATGTCCTCAACAATATCGTACCCCATCTCAGGTGCTTTGAGATTTTCCTTGACATTATTAGCCTTGTCTTAAATAGGCTTAACAGGCATGTTGACTTGTTTCGGATCTTGACTGGTAATGGTAAATTCAGGTATTTTTTCAGCTGTGTTGTTCTTCTGTATTTTCTTCATATTCTCTTGAAATTTCTTAATTTTCGGAAGTATTGAATTGTCTTTATTTAACAAATTTTGACTTCTTGTTGTCACATTTGTTTCTACTTTTTTCTTCCTGTTTCAGTGAACCTTCCTCTTCTGTATCAAAAAGTGAGACACAATCCCATAAAACTAAAGCATCCTCTTCTTGTTTTTCTATGGGTTGATTATTTTTTTCTTCCTGCTCATTATCTTCTGTTAGTTTAGAGTCCACCAGCTGATTCATTACTAATGTCATCGAATTGATCCATTGAGGGCAGTTTTTTTCAGAATGAGGCTGCTGATGAAAGGTGCAAAAATTATCCATCCCTACCTCAGTTAAATTCATTGATGCAAGACTGTGTGGAGGAGGTTTATGTTGATTGTTGTCCTCTCTCTTTTTATAGTAAGGCTTATAAGATTTCTGAGCTTCTTTTTCCTTCTCCAAATCTATTATTCTGTTGGGTAGCTTCTGCATCATCTTCACCATCCCTTCAAAGTCATGTGATTGCTCATCTTTAGGCTTATTTAGTAACCATGCTTTCTTACCAAAAGTTTTTTCTCCCGACTACTCAGGATAATCTTCTATGCTCTCTTTTTCAGCTTCTTCATAAGTTTCTGACAACGTAGGTTTGACTGTCATCTTGGCAAACATAGCTAAGTCAGGCCCTAGAGCTGAAGTGTAGTATTCAATCAGAACTTTATCAAATGGTTTATCAGTTGCAGAAAAATTCTTTAGGTAAGCAGCAAGCCTTTGAGTGAAACTATGCACTTTTTCTTTTCTTTATTTCTTTAAAGCGCATAACCATTTCATTAACGCTGCATGAGTTTTTTGGACTGCATATTTACTTCTAAATATTCTTTCAAATGTATCCCAGTCTGTGATTGAGTTTGCAGGCAGAACAAAATACCATGAGGCTGCTACTCCTTTCAGGGTATGTGGAAACAATCTGTAGACTACATCTTCATGTTCTCCAGTCCGTAGTCCTTCTATAGCCAAGTAAAAGCTTTGCAAATGATCATCTACCAATATATTTTCACTTGGGTCAAACTTAGGCAACATTTTCTCAAAATCCTAAGGTAAGTCATGCAAAGGAGGTGCTAGGTTTAGTGGTGATCTAGCCCTGCACGCAGGTGGTGGATTTGGTGGGTTAGGTGGCTGATTTGTGTTTACATTTGCCATGATTTTAAGTGGAGAATGAGGTGGTGAATGAACAGGGGTATGAACAAGTGAACAGTAAGGTGTATCTGGGTCCAACTGATTCAGAGGTTGAACAACTGCCTGTAAGGCTCTTTCTACAAGTTCTTCAAAATATTCAACTAACACTGCGTCTTCCAATATAGGACGGTCTTTCTTTCGATATTCTCTCTTGGGTAAGGCAGGGATAATCGGAAATCCTCCGATATTCTTCGCATAAGCCCTAGTAAATCTTCTCAAATCATCAACTACTTCGTTATCGACAGAGTACAGATGCTCTTTACCCTTTTCTCCAAGAATTGCATTGGGAAACAAACTGCTCTCAGAATTGTCACCGGTGGAATGATCTCGAGAAAATGGGTTTCCTTGGCCAACCATGCACTGGCGGCCCCCCTTCTAGTGCCAAAAACTGTTGAGGCCTGGAAAATTGCAGGTAACAACAGTTAGGGATTCTCCCCAGTAAACGTTCCCTACTAGCCCGTTACTGTTTGGTATGGGGAATCCGTCCGGTTTACGGTCCGGCTACCGTAGGTCAAGTAACAAAAGTAAAAGGTTTTACCGGTTACAGCCTGGTCCACCGTGTATAGTTTTAGTTTTTTGAATTTAAGTATGATATGCAAGTGCCTATCTAAGAATGCAGATTGATAGAGAATACGAGGAGCGGTCACAATGTGATGCGTACGTTCTTACCTCTCGTCTTAACTCTCTCGCATCTAAATCACACACAGCAAGAAACTAAAACTAACTACCTAACTTATCCCTAGGGAGCAAGATTATCATTTATCAATGAGTAATGTATTTCTGCGCATGCATTAAGAAAAATCACAGATAGCTGTTACTTATTTCAAAACACATGAACATTAATAGATAGATGAACAACAAGATAGCTCATTGTTTATGAAAAACCTTCATTACTCATAGTGGAAATTTCATAGAATAAATTAGAGAGCATTCATAACAAGAACATAGGTTCAAAGAGTTAGAACGATCTCATAGTTAATGGACACAAAGCTGAAAATGAAATAGTTCACATTCAACAAATCCATAGCATAGCATTTGAAAAGTTCCACCAAGCTTTCTCCAACGGGAAACTTGTAATTCTTATTGCAAAAGGAAATAGTTCTTCTTACAACATGTTCTCACAAATCTCAATGGGAAAAATTCCAGATTACATCTAACTCTCCTATATTTATACAAAACAACAAAACTTTTGGGCTGCCCCCGTGGTGACCTTTGGGCTCCCCTTGAGCCGTTTAATCTCACAATTTGTCTTTTAGTGAATGCTCATGATTTATACAATACGTTACATTTCAGATTATGATTAAGAGCACTTTATAAAAAGGGACCAGCTTGGTAACTGATGAACTTTTCCCAAGCTTGGGCCTCTGCTGCGATTGATCTGTTTGAGATCTCGGACCCTTACTTCTTTCTTCTCTTTCTTTATCTCTGCTTCTTCATTTTCTTTCTCTTCCTTCCCTACTGCCTCCAACCTTTTGCTTTGTCTTCTAGACATGTCTTCTCTACAGCAGCAATCACCCTGTCATGCATAACCAGTTCTTAGATCACTTACCATTTGACAAAGTAACACAAACTGCATTACAACATATATCTTCTAAAGTGGACTATCAAAATATTAATGCACGAAGAGAAAAAAAAATGATAATGCAAAGAAAATCCTGCACGTTCGTATCTTGAGCTCCGCTAAATCCACTGTCCAAACTAAAATCACAAGCCCCCAAAACAGATTCTTTATCTCAAACCAGGCCAGATTTGGACCACTTTGACATCCTTCGATGGAAGCATGAAAGATGACAATGTTACCGCCACCAAAAAAATAGAGTAAAATCACACGAGAAAGGTGGGAAAACCTTCACCGGCGGGAAAAATACTAAGTGGGAGAAAAAAAAACTCTCATCGGTGGGAGGAAACACTACAAGTCGGATGGTTAGTGCACTAAGGAGCCGCAACGGTGGAAGACATAAAAGGACTACGGCTTCCGCGACAATAAGACATCATCGGTGATTGGAAGAACGCGGAACTAGCTAGAAATGCATCGACAGAAAGTTCAGTACGCAACCGCAATGACGGGAGACATACAGACTAAAAGTTCCGCAGTCAACATAAAAACACTGGTGATCGGAGACTCGGAAGACTGTGAATCGGCGACCTTAGAACTAAACAACTCCGCAACGTCAGCGAGACAAAACACTAAGTGCCGCCGTATTTACTCATCGGATATCGGAGCTAGTAACTAATAAAGCGTCAGAAGATGAATGAACTAAAAGGTTGGAAAGATAGTGCGAACGACTGCCGTAACGATGGATGCAAAACTGACTATGGACCTCGCAAATCACGAAAACGTCGGTGATCGGAACAACTAAAGATCATGCATCGGCGACGCAAAGGACTAGTCCTCCGATCAAATGTCAAACAATGTTCTGATAGCGAAAAGAAAGCAAATCATTTTAAAACAAAAAAAAATGCGGGATCGACAAAGATATGGGTTTTCCGTCGGGGTACTTGCAATCTGCCATCCGAAACGGCAACAATGCAACAGACTAATGCTCCAACCGTGATAAAACAAAAAGCGTCGACAATAAAATGAAACAAAGAGATAAAAGTGCATCGACGAAAAACAGGACTTTCAATCGGGTCATTCATTGTTTAGCTTCCGCAACGGCGGTTGCGTAGAGAACTATGGCCCCGATTCACTGTTCAAATGTCTTCTAACAGTGATAGATGAAAACATCCATAAATCAAAACTTCAAGTTCCACAGTTGAAAATCATTGGCAGACAAAAAGCAGCTTTCCGAAAAGAAGAAAAAACAGTTAACCTCAAATCAAACTCAAGAAAATCCAAGTTTATAGCAGAATGACAACAGAGCTCAGGAATCCAAAACAAATCCAGGCAAGATAAAATTAAAAGGAGGGTCCAAAATTTCAAAAAATTTGGGAAAACAGTTGCAGCTGCAACAATTTGTTTAAGAATTATTATGAATGTGTTAAATGCTTGCTAGAGATTAAAGTAGAGATTACTTCAGTTGTATTTTCCTGCATTTTGCATCTGCATATGTCTTTTATTTCCAACTATGATGCGTAACTCGGGAAGAAATATCTGAATTTCAGAAATTTCACGTGTCATACCAGTGAAGGATCTAAGCATTGTGGGGCGGCCACCTGTTTTGCCTCACCACGAACTCTGGTTAAGTTTACTGAATCCGGTTGTTAGTGGGGACATAAATTTTATTAATAGCTGTAATTTTGGGGGTGTTAGTGGGATATAGAGTGGGAATGCACTCGTACTTTCCTCTCTTATTTGGACATAGATTTTGTTGATAATTGTTAGTTTGCGGTGTTAATGGGATTGACAATTGGAGTGTATTTATTTTTTTGGTTATGTAATTAGTATAGTTATTTAACAATATTGATAGGTTATAATTTAATGTCATGAACAAGTTACATATTACTTGTTTTTAGTATGTAGTTGTGATCACTTTTTATGTATAGTTGTAATCAATTGTTCGCTATGCTTTAGCTACATTTTATTATCCACCTTCTTGTTAAACTCGTTGTGCTATCAATTATTTTTTATAAAATAAATCTGATAATACACTTGTCTCATCCTAGTACAATCTAGGAAAAACATACTTGATACTCTATCCCAAATTCTAAAATATAAACACCTATCAGTCTAATGAAGGTTTATAACCTACTCTATAATTTAATCAAAAACGTTATTATGGCATTGTGAGGATATATGGTGATCCTCTTTTCAAGGTTGACTTATGGTGGGTTGTCTAGACTAGTTCGAATTTGAAGGTAAATAGTTAGAGTATGGATTAGAACATTTAGGGTTTGTTGAAAGTTTTGGCTCTTTTGGTTCGTAAGCCTTGGTGGATTTAGAGGTGTCCAATAGGGACATACTCCTAGCCCACATCTTGGAGATGCACTTGGAGGTAAACCTTTTGGATTAACAATCTTGTTGGACATATCTAGGTAGATGTACTTTAGGAAACATCCCAATTGATGGGTTTGTCAAACCACATAACTCCGATGGTATAGTAAGGTAGGTACATTTGACGGATCAAGTGGCCTTGCCACTAGACGACCCTCCACTTCATTTGGATTTTTATGCTTCCAACTATTAGGATGATAGTCTATTTAATTCAAAGCTCTTTTCCTCAGTTTGGTAGCTTCATCTATTGTTTCTCCTTTGTGAAGCCATATGTTTGAGATTATTGATGTTCCCTTGCCTTCTTTGGCACACAAGTCTATGAAGTTGGTTATTGACATCCTTTATCGATGATCTATGAGGGTTTAGTAAGGAGATCACTAGATCTACAAGGATTGGAGGTTTTGAGTTTTGTTGCTCCTGAGGAGGCCTATGTGAAAAATCCTTGTGTAAGGTCAACAAAACCTAAAAAGGTCATGAAGAGAAAAAAGGAGAGGATTAAGATGATGGTGGGGGAGGATATTCAGGTTTATCAAGTGTTGGATTATGCAAGGAAGATGCTCGTTGGGAGATTTTTTGGCTTGCATTTCTCGAAATCTTCCTTTGGCTCCTAGATATCTTCAAACCAGAACTATCTTTTGTGTTGTTGACCCTCTTTCCATATTTTAACTTGGGGTTGGCTAAGTTTCAATTTTGCATCAAAGAAAGATGTAGTTAAAATTTTGAAAGGTCATCGGTTTTGTGGTTCTTGTCTTCTAAATCTAAAGTTCTTGCACCCTTGTTTCGACCCAAGACACAAGGCGTCAAAACTAGCTCCTATCTAGGTAAAAACTTTGGGATTACCGATTGAAATCTAGCACAAGAAATTGTTATGGGGCCAAGGAAATTATATAAGGAAGACCATGATGGTGGATCTATCTTATAAGTACAATGTTTATCAATCAATAGCAAAAATACTAGTAAATGTGGATCTCTCTAAGGGCCTTACGAAGAGTATATATATTGAAATGGGGGATATCACGATCAAATAGGTTTTGGACCAATAGAATGTCCCTTTTCATTGTGTCAAATGCCATTGAATAGGACATGTTGTGGAGGATTGCACTAAATATTTCTTCAAAAGTTTGGGAGGTGAAAACAAGTTCCTCCCCAAGGAACTTCTCTTCTAGAGGAAGAACAGATGGTGTATCTAAGGACAATACAATGGTTTCATATGCAAGCCTCCAGAAATTCCCTATGGGGATTCTTGGAGAGCTAATATTTGTTTTCATCGTCATCTTTGGTCTTTGATAAAAGTCTTATTATCATTAAATATATTAGAAACTTAACCCTAATCATAAATTCCTAATCTCTCTTTAACAACCTTTTAATTACTCTACAATTGTAAGATGGTTATGTGTAAATATTACATAGATATAATATTCATGACTATGAAAATCGCTTGGACTTAGGCCTTTTTCAACCATCTTCTTTTCATGGTATTCTTGATTTACTTGTTAATCTACTTTCTATCCTCTAGTATCAGAGATAATGGAGATCCAAGCAGTACGACGTTATTGTGCGTCATCTTGGAAGTATTAAACAAGTGTTGGTTATTGGAAGTAGCCAGACATCACCATGAGTTTCCTAGCTACTGCTACAAAGGGCATTTGTCGCCCAAATCAAAGCCTGCATGAAGGAAGAACACCTGAGAGGAAGAAAACGAATGTAAATTTAGAATCCCAAAAAGATAGCTACCCAAACACAACACCTGAAAGAAATGTGAGCAGAGGCGAAAAGAAACAGTTTAATTGATTTACTCAATATTTACAACAATCAAAATATGGAAAGAGTAGTTTGTTGTCTTAAGAGTAGGGAGGTCCTTTACAGCTCAGTATAGGGAAGATGTTGTAAGGCATATCGTTATATAATATGGAAGATGTTATAATGTGTAACTTTATGTAACATGGATCTATGTTGATGGATAATGAAGAGGTGGTGGATAATGAAAAGGACGAATTACTTCTATTGATCAAAGGAATTCAAGGAGATAGGAGGGGCATATGGTCCATGGTCGTGGTTCTTCATTAATTACCTATCAGTGGCTTGTTGAAATTCCCAACCATTAGCTGCAGAGAACCAACTGCAACTCAACACCCATGAACAAGGTATGAATTTGTTGCAGCCAGCGTAGGACTTTGAAATTGAAACAACCCGTCAAATTTGATGGTTTTAACAACTCTGTAAACTGTTTTGATGATTTGAAAGAATAATGATGACAATTTTTTTTTGGGGACCGTATTTGACAGGAAAATCACCTCATGATGGGAAATTTTCCCTTCAAATTCCTACCCTAGTTGCAGCACTTCAAGTACTTCATGCTCTGTAGAACCAGTAGGAGCAAGTCGCATGAGTTGTTCAAACTAGAGAACTTGAACACGTCCCTTCGATGACAACATTGCAAATCGTTCTCCATGTGGCTTGTGTGAAATGGTACTTGAAAGTCTTCAATGTCAAGCATTTTCTGTCAAAATTCGCCTGTTACAGGACTATCAATACCATGCGACTCCAATGGAATCCAAGGTTCTTCCTCGATTAGTTTCTTCAATTATGCATATAATTGTTATCTCATTTTCTCTTGGCATTTTTTTACTTTCTTCATCTCAACTTGCAAAGGAACTAGTTTTGGTTTGGACTGTGGAGCTTCTTTCTCATTTTCTTCGTGGTCGGAGTTGCATAGCTGCATGCACAACATTCAATGTAACTTATTTTGACTTAATATCCCAAGAGCATACCATCCGAAAGAGGTGCCCTTGTTGAAGTTAATGTTTGCTTTGTGATTATAATGTTTCTTTCCCTTGTGAGTCTCTGGTCATAAACTTCAAGTCTTGATTGCTTAAGTTTTACTGTGACCTCTTGAAACTTTTCTTCTAGTCCATAAGAATGACTGGTGACCATTGACATAACTTATGATCATAGATTATGACCATAAGAAAACAATTGTTGACAATTGACATAATTGTCCCAACGCTATGCTTCAATTAGTACATGAATTGACTTTTCCCACCAACCTCACACATGTATTCAATGATTGAGTTAATAGTCAAAGGGAATTAATTGGCTAATTCAAAGTTAGCATGGTATAATTTTGGATGATTTCTAAGGTTGACACTTGGAAAAATATGATTTAGTTTTCCATAGGCCCCCTTTCGTCTTTCCCTCTCGTGGAATCATAGCCCCTCTAGTGCTCTTTTACATAGCCTTATTGGACCATTTTATTAATTTCCAACATAATATTTACATACATTTCGAATTAGCATGATAAGCCAATCATAGGGTACTCATAAAAATATATACATCATACATGCCTAGACATTCAGTGATGGGACTTTGGCCTTGAGCTCTGCACTAGGAAATCCATATTAACATATTACATCATTTTAATTAAATACATTCCACGTCAAAACTGGGGTATTACAAGTTGACTGGTAACCCTCGGATCACGAACAAACTATCACCGGTAATCATGGATGCCATCCATGTTCGGATAGTCCCCCTCTTCAGGCATTTGTATCAGCTAGGAAATGAACCTATGGCAATGGAAAAAAACCTAACCTAGGAGTTGGGACGGATTCATTCATTGCAGCTGCATTGAGGGTGAGACTTGTTTTTTAATTTGTTTCGAGCTCCTGGAGTTGACCACTTATCGCTGCCACCTAAGCAACAATATTAACAGTCCATTGTCTCATAATGTTGCGATATTGTAGCCCACAAGCCCAAAGCCACAGTCCAGTGGAGTGCCCTAGCGAATGTTGCGTTGTCTTTTGCTAGAGTGCATTGCTAATCTGAGGGCCAATTTGAGGAAGCACCAAAAGGAGAAGCCCATGGATGCGAATCATTTATTCCTATGCATTTGTTTAGGTAGATTCTGGGTTAATTGATACAGAAAACTGTGTATATATGCTTTCTTTATATGTTTTTAGTTTTATACTCTGTCAGAAAAGGCTTTGTCCTTGTCACACATATTATGTCTATTTATGTAATTCTTTTGTGGAAAAATTCTCTACTAAGGTCTCGTGGCCAATGAATATAGATAAATGAAGTTGTAAACCCTTGATCTCATTGCGCAGGTTGCTTGTAGAATTACAAAGGATGATTTCTTGATTTGATTTTGGCGCTTTCATTCGAAATTTATAGTTTGGGACTTTTATTTCAGCTTGTTATGGCATGTTTTTGTGCAAGTTGGGTTGATTCATGTATCAACAATTGTTTGGAGGGTGATGTAGTTCGAGTGTTCTCGTGGAGCCCGGAATGTGATGAAGAGTTATACAGTGTGCCTTTGAGCTTATGTATAAGTTTTTTTATTATATGGTAGATTTTGGTTAGGATTTGCAGGTAATATGAAAGTCTCTGTCCTGGTCAAGAATGTTTTTTGCTGTGTTAAACTATTCTTTGCAATTTCTGGTGCAATGAGTGAATGTTGGGTGTGCATGCCTTGTTATTTTTGGGGTTTCAAAGATTTATGTTTGTATTTTTTTAATGATTTTTTTGCATTATTGGGTATTAAAGGATGTATGTGCCAATGTTGAATAAAGTATCATCCCTAATTCCCTTCAGTGTTTGGATTCAACTACCCAGATGTATACTCAAAGTTTCGGTGTTTGTATGTGAGATTGAGAAATGCATCCAAATGATAAATGCAAGTCAAGTTGCATCAAAAAATGCATCCAAGCAATTGATTACTAAAACCAAAAATAAAACGAAAGGAGAGAAAAATCTAGAAGTGGGTTTCTACTTCCATTATGTAAGTGTTGGATGTGTGAGGCTTGTTAATTTTGAAGTTTCGAATATTTTTGTTTGTTTTATTTTTCCTTTATAATTCTAGGTTTTTGATTTATTGGGCATTCAAGGACGCTTGTGCCATTGTTGAACATTTTTGTCTGTTTGGGATCAACCGCCCAGATGTATACTCAAAATTGTATATGAGACTAAGAAATGTATCCAAATGTTAAATGTACGTCAAGATGCACCAAAAAATACACCCAAGCAATTGATTACTAAAACTAAAAAGAGAGAAAAATCTAGAAGTAACCTTCTACTTGCTTCTCCTTCCTTCGTAGGAGCTTCCTTGCTCTAAATGCCCCTGGTCTTCTTTTCTCCATTAAAAGTTGCAAGTGTTTGTGCGTATCTACTATTTTGTGATTTTTTAGAATTCCATGGAAGACAATGGTCTGTTTTTAATATTGCTCATCTACAACCTATTTTGGTTATACTTATGTTTCTTATGATCACGTGTGAGCAATGTAGATAATTACGGGTTGAATTGTGTAGAGGAAGAAGTTTATGATGACCAAAATTCATATAATATGCTTGATTTCAAAATTTTCAAAAATTTCATGTTTGTTGAGAGTCTTAAACATAACGATATCAATGTATTTATTGTCATGGATTCATCAATTTTGAATATGTAATTTTTTAAGCTATGTTCAAAACTCTAATGATTATTGATGTGCTTTAGTGTTATGTAAGCTTAATTGAGTCTATTTACATAACTAAAGAATTGTCCATGGTGTTTTTGTGAATATGGGCTACATAATGGGTTTTAAGGTGTAAATATGACATATGTTATGCTTTCCTTTCTTGATAATTTCAAGGGTTATTGATTCCTTGTGAAAGTTAATGGGACTTCCATTTGAATGGTCTATCAGCAAGGGAGGGAGGGTTCTAGGCGATGCTATTGTAAAAATAGGATGTAAAATGGAAATTAAAGCAAACATTTGGTCATTCTTTCATTGTATTTGATATTTGTTTGAGGTGGTTGATTTCCTTCATATAACTTAGAAAGGTATAATGGTAATTGCATTTTGGAGTTTGTTTGGGAGAAGAGTAATGAGGTTATTATTACAAATACATTATGGAAATCTAGATGGAAGTTTCTTAGTTGAACAATTGTCACACTTATTTTTCTTAAACTTTGTGACTTATTGATGATCTATCTATTCTGACTAGGGGTTGTAGTTGTCGAAATTGGGAAACATATAGTATTGGAAATTGGAATTATACACTCGACACCGCCTCCCATTGAAATTTGATCATTTAATGCTCACCAAACTAGGGAGAAACTCTCCTTGAAACTCCTTCACGCAGCAGAAAGTCCAAGAATCCTTCACCCAGTAGAAAGAAGCTGAGCTTGGGAAAAAGACTACAACTCACGATTTCAATCTGCCAGATGCAACCCTGCTGTTGCAGCTGCAACTTTTCTCCCCAAATTTCTTAAGTTTTGGGCCCCTCCTTATCATTTAAAGTTGTTTGATCTCGTGAGGTCTTGCTTTAACTTTGGTTGATTTTGAATGTTAGATTGTGGCTTGTTTTCAAAGATCGTTTGGGTTTGATTTTCGTGTTGGATTGAGGGTGTGATTTTGGAGAAGTCAAATCTTTGTCCTTTAAGGCCGCCATTTCGAAGAAGGAACGACTTTAGCTGTTGCTGGTCCTTAACTGTTCAAAACACTTAAGTTTTCTTGAATCGGGATTCTTTTTATGTTGAATCGGAAGCTCCAATCCTTCTCCCTTCCGCTGTTGGGGCTGCCAAAGAGGTTTGGCGTCCGAAATATAAATTGCTCCGACTGCCGACGCGCATTGATCTTTATTCGCCTTCCGCTGTTGCGGCTAGGAAATCCATTTGACTTCCGATGTCCAAACCGTGCCGACTTCCGATTGAAGCGTTTCCCGCCTGCGTCGAGTATCTTTAGCCTTCTCTTGTCCACCGTTGCGGCCAAGAAAGTCTTTCCCCGTCCGATGCCAAAGCTTTCCGACTGCCGATTTATAACCTTCCCGCCCAAGGCTTAATCGAGACTCTGTCCGGACGCACCTGGCTATTTTCTTGTGGATTGACCGTTCCAAGCAGATAATTTTAATGTTTAAAATCCCATTCCAACGAATGATGCACCGTAATTGTTTGCAGGAGGAATTCGATGGATTGTTGAAGCGACTCGGAGTGAAGGCTTAGCTTGGTCAAATCGAAATCGGCAGGGTCACAAGGAAGACAAAGCGAAGAAAAGGACAAAACAAGTAAACGACAGAGGTACAGACGA
>LPNX011131616.1:1000510-1059891 GCA_001517045.1 Pseudotsuga menziesii | reverse complement strand
GAACGCTCACAGAAAATAATTGGGAAGACAAAACGGCCAGAAGAGGAAGCTGAAACGTTTGGAGAGACTGGAAAGTCAGACGTTGGGGGATCCCTAACGATCGGGGGTTTATTTTAAATACTGTAAAGATAGGACTGATGAGGGGGGCTTTTTCCCTGAAAAATTTGTAAACTCTTTTGCTTGTAAGAGGAACTACTTCGTTTTACAGTCAGAAAGTGCAACTTTTGCCTGCTGGAGAGAGCGAAAGGTGGAATGTATCAATGCGACTAAATGAATAATGTTGAAGAGGAACTATTTCATTTTCAGCTGTGTTTCATTTACTGTGAGAGTATTTAACTTCCTGAACCTATGTTCTTGTTGAGTGTTCTTCAGTATCTTTTGGGATGTCTTCCACTGTGAGTAATAAATGTTGTTCATAAAATAATCGGCTATCTGGTTGTTTAAATATCTGTAATTGTTCATGTGTCTTGAATGAAGTATCAGCTATCTGTAACTCTTCATAATGCACGTACAAAATGTATTACTCACCAATGAATGATAACTCTGCTCCCTAAGGATAGTTTAGGTAGTTAGTTTATTTTCTGTGTTGTATGTGTTTTGGGTGCTCGTGAACCTTAAGACGAGAGGTAAGAACCTGTGCATCACATTGTGACTATTCCTTGCATCTTTAGCACCCTGCATTGTTAGTTAGGCACTTGCATATCATACATTAAGTCAAAAAATACCAAATTCACGGTGGACCAGGCTGCAACCGGTAAAGCCTTTGTTTTGTTACTTTGACCTACGATAGCCGGACCGTAAACCGGACGGATTCCCTATACCAAACAGTCAATGGGCTAGTTGGGAACGTTGATTGGGGAGAATCCCTTGCTGTTGTTTCCTGCGATTTTCGGGGCCCCAACACCTGCAAAACAGATCTACGGCTTGCACTTCTATCTTTGTCTAAGGACAAACTCTTCTTGAAACTCCTTCACGTAGCAGAAATTCCAAGATTCCTTCACGCAGCAGAAAGAAGTTGATCCTGGGAAAGACTGCAACTCACGATTCCAAAATCTGCCAAATGCAACCCTGCAAAATAGATCTGCAACTTGCACTAGCATATAGAACGCGATCCAACCTCCTGTTAGAAAGATCAAGCTTGTCTTCACTGAACCAGGGAAAGTTTAAATCTTCTTTTGAGCAATAGAGTTTTAGCTTGTATCGATGGAGAGAGATAAATGTAAGTGACTGCAAGTTTGTATTGGTGTCTTCTAGAGGTCAAATGAAAACATGAGAGATCGTTGTCTCTTTAGAGGTTTAATTATAAATTTAGTAAATATCAAAAAGTCCTATAAATTAAGTAAATTTTGAAGCCATTCTCATTTAGGTGTATAGAAAATTGTTTAAAATAATCATGCTATTTTTATACTCTCAGTTTTGTGTATGCAACAAAAAAAATTAAAAGGGACAATAGTACAGATTTTAGGTAAATAACAACAATGAAACCTAGAAACCATATTTTTGGCGAAAAATTATAAAAGAAAAAGATATTAAAAAATTTGCTAAAAAGAAAGCATAGAGAAGAATTATGATAAATGTATAGTAGAAAAAAAATTGCTAAGATAATTGAAATAATTTTCCTTAAAAAAATTAAAAGTTAGAAAACATCTTCCGCTTTCATTTTTTTTGTAGATTGTAAATGGGTCAATGTGCAACCACTTAGAATAAGTTTTTCAAAGCAATTCATGCATCCATGTCCCACATACATATATAAAATGCATGCGAACACTTTAAATATACAAAAAACATGTTTTATTTATTTATTTTAGAGATTGTAAATGGGCCAATGCGCAACCACTTAGAACATGTTTTTCAAAGCAATTCATGCATCCATATCCCCACATACATATATAAAATGCACGCGAACACTTTAAATATACAAAAATATGTTTCTTTATGGTTGTAATAAATCAACTATACATATACCTTGTTTATATTCATTTAAATTATGTACCATCCACGCGATGGATGTAGTTAACTAGTCAACCCACAAATTTACAATGTTTTTAAATGTGCAATGATATATATATGCTCCATAACAATAGTTATCTATTTGAATTGAATTGAATGATTAAAAACAAAAACAAAAAACTTGGTTATGGTTGTAAGGAATTAATCATGCATATAGCTGTAATTAATTGGTCAAACACACATGTTTAGGGAGAGCAAGTTCTAGGGAACAATCAACATTGGCTCTGAGGTTGTTCAGTGGGATGTAGCATGCTATTACTTAGTACCCAATAAAATCAACTAATAAAAATAATCATTAACTTAATGTTGAAAAGTATGCGCTTTGTTATATTCATTTAAATTATGTTCCATCGATGTAATGGATGTGTTTAACTGCTCAAGTCACAAGTTTAGAGTGTTTTTAAATTTGCAACGATAGATATACAATGTGCATACCAACAATTATCAAATTGAATTGAGTTATTAAATATACAAATATACTTGTTTCTGGTTGTAAGTAATTAACCATGCATATGGTTATAGTTAATTGGTCAAACACACATGTTTAAGGAGAGAAAGTTGTAGGGAACAACCAAAATTGGCTTTGTGGTAGTTGCTTAGCATGTAGCATGCTATTACTTAGTATACAATACAATCAATAAAATAATCGTTACCAATATGCCCAAACATATGGCTTTTGTTGATTAGATGTATGGCATTAAACACTTGGTAATGCTAGGAGAATGTATGGGTGTAGGTGAATGTCCATTCACCTCCCCTTTCCTTTACGATGAAATGCAAATGATAATGCTTGAACATACAAAAATTATTAAAATATTATTAAGAAAAAATAACATTGTTAACTTGTTCCATATATGAGCTATATAAACTTTGAAAGTGAGCCTTATCTTTCTTGACCATAACTTTGATACAATGGATTACTATGTCTATATATTATAGATTTGAAGATATACAATTATTGCTGGCTTTTAGTGCCACAAGCAAAAATGGAAGTTCATAGAACAAAGTCTTCATTTTTTACCATAAATTTGATGCAAGGGTCATTTAAAAAAAAAACTTCTTCCAAGGCATGATAAATTACATTTTTTTAACTACTTTATATATTACAATGCAAGAATATTTTTGCATGTACGATTTGCATTCCTTCCTACTATGTATAAACTTTCATTTATACTTGTGGAGTTGAAATCCAACAACCATTGCCTATCTTCATATTTATAATATATATAGACATATCTTTGTTGTCTCGTCAACTTGTCAACTCACAAGTTTACAATGTTTTTAAATGTGCAATGATATATATATATATATATATATATATAGCATTGCAATAGTTATCTATTTGAATTTCCTTGAATGATTAAATAAATAAAAAATGGTTATGGCTGTAAGGAATTAACATGCATATGCCTTTACTTAATTGGTCAAATGCACATGTTTAGGGACAACAAAATGTAGGGAACAATCAACATGTCCTTTGAGGTAGTTGCTTGGGTTGTAGCATGTTATTACTTAGTACCCGGGAAAATCAATTAATTCATCAAACACACATGTTTAAAGAGAGCAAGCTACATGGAACCGTAAAAATTGGATGCATGGTAGTTTCTTGAGTTGTAGCGTGCTATTACTTAGTACCCAATACATTAAATAAAATCGCCATTACCAATATGCTCAAATCTATGCCTTTTGCTGACTAGATGTATGGCATGAAACATAAGCTAATGCTGGGAGAATCTAAGAATATAGGTGAATGTCCAATCACCTACCCTTTTCTTTATGATGAAATGCAAATGTGCATGCTTAAACATACAAAAATCATTAAACTATTCCTAAGAAAAAAATAACACTGTTAACTAGTTGCATATAGAAGCTATATAAAATCTAAAAGCAAACCTTATCTTTCTTGACCATAACTTTCATGCAATGGGTTACTATGTCTATATATTATAGATCTCAAGATATACAATGCTCACTGGGCTTCAGTGCCACAAGGAAAAAAAAAATCTAGCACAAAGTCTTCATTTTCTTGACCATAACTTTTATGCAAAGGTCATTTTGAAGGAAAAAAAACTTCTTTCAGGGCTTGATAAATTACATCTTTTGTTGAACTACATTATACATCACAATGCTATATATACATGTCTTTATTGTCTTGCCTTTCTTTCCATTGATGTACTTTACTAGGATGATTCCATAATATAATGCAATTTTTTTCTAAATATGCTATAACTTATTGTTAAAGTTAAGTCATTCAAAGACATATTGAACATTCCACATATGTATTATAGATATAAGTAAATACAATTCTCACTTGATTGCATTAAACATTGGAGATGAAGTCTTAATAGATTCCTCGTATGTCTAGCAAATGATTTTTTGACACTTGCCCCATGGTTTTCTTGATCGGGTTTCTCAGAGGTTTATTTGGTCCTTGCATTTTTATTTGGTCATGGAGGTTTATTTGGTTTCGCAGAGGTTTATTTGGTTTTGGCAAGCTGTGGTTGCGGTTTTGTTAATCGAGTTTCAATCTTAGGCTTCTCGTGGTGGTTGCGCATGTACTACAAATTACCTTGACCCCCAAAAAACAAGTTTTTAAAATAAAGTCTTTGCTTTCTTGACGAAATTTTTTATGCAAAGGCTGCTATGCAAAAACAAAAACTTGATAGTGGGTTTATTGCTAGTTTGAATTGCTATATGTTTAGTTTAAATTTGAAAGTTTAATTGTGCAAACTGTTCATAATTGTTGTTGCCAAAATATTTTTGTCCAACAATTAAAACTGAAACAACTCATTAACATGACAAACAAATACACACATCTCTCTACATGGACTCATGTAGAGCAATTCTCGTTTTTTTATTTTTCCTCTGTATCAGTGCACACAATGGATTGTTGGAGTTAAAGAAAAAGTTGGAATTCAGAGAATTGATGTACCACATTATAGGTATGGGTGGTGTCATGCCATCATTTTCTATCCCTTAATAGCTAATATAGGTAAAACTCGACAAGGTGTAATAAAACTTGGCAAATCCAACCTATCAATATAACCTTGACTTGCTATATGTTTAGTTTCAATTTGAGAGTTTAATTGTGAAAGTTGTTCATAATTGTTGTTTCCAAAAGAGTGTTGTCTAGCAATTAAAACCAGAACATCTCTTTAACTTGGCAAACAGATCCACACATCCCTCTGCATGGATTCATGTGGAACTATTCTTGGTTTTTATTTTTCCTCTAGATCAACGAACATAAAAAGTTGTTGGAGTTAAAGACAAAGTTGGAATTCAGAGAATTGATGTACAACATGATAGGTATGGGTGGTGATATGACATAATTTACTATCCCTTAATAGTTAATATAGGTAAAACTTGACAAGGTGTAATAAAAGTTGGCAAAGCCAAGCTATCAATATAACCCTGACTTCAATTTATGGAGGGCATATAAAATAAACTTAAAACTAAGGGCATAGATTTTTAAACTTGTCCATATCGAAAAGAATGCATAGCTGAAAGCCTTAGTAGAGCATAAATGAGCTGCAATTATTTGCAAGGGATGTGTTAGCTGAAGGCATACGATTTAATGCTTGTCCGTATTTCTAAGGATACATAGCTCAAAACCATAGACTTTGATGCTTCAAAAAGAGACCCGTTCTACTTGTAACAGAGGTAATCAAACCAAAGTAAGCAAGCTAAATCTCATTAGAGAGAAGCAAAGCTAAATGAACACATGTCTCTAGTGTGCTTGCCAAACCTTCCACCCATAATACTTACAACTTAATTTGACATACATGCTTATTTTATACAACCATTTCATTGCAACTATAGTATCAAAAAGGCTATAGCTAATTTACCTAAATTCACCTTAAATTAGATATGGATTTGTATAATCTTATTTCTTACATTGAGAGCTAACTAAAGAGAGAATGTTACAAACCTTAGATCATCCACATGGATGTTGACTTACAACTTCATGCAAACTCTGTTAGGACAATTCCTAAGACAGTGGAACTACCACTGGAACTCACGTCATATTCATAGGTCAATATTTTAGCCTTATTTCTATGAATATACAAATACTTCGTGAGTCTCGAAAGTTATAACACAAATAATGTTTAGCTTCATGGTTAAAAAAAAGAAGCATTGTATACAACAATTTTATGTGTAAAATAATCATCCCTCTCAACATTGATATCATTTTTTTCCAGGTCCATTTTCACTCCAAAAAAAATCACCACCTTAAGGAAGCTATGTTGACTGATGACGTTGTTTCACTCATGCTTCATGGCGCTGTCAAGATTTCCATTGTCATAGGTCTTTTCGCTAAGCCAAGTTAACTCGCTAAACTCATCGAATTTTCACTTCTAGATTTCTATATCAGATGGTCGTCACAAGCATGGAACATTACTTCCAATTATATATAATAGCATTGTAGAGGATGGCCAATTGAAAGAATGAACTACAATCAAGGTCACCAAGTGTACATGCAACGTTATACACAATACATCGGATGCTTTAGTTTCCCCTTTACTATTTTATACTAAATGTATTATACACCCTTATTGGTTCTACTATGTTTTTTACCCTTGTTTTCTAACATCCTTGTTTCTACCATGAGTATCACATTGCTCACGCTTGAGGTTGTCACATTGGATGCAACGATTATTGGGGAACCTTTCCCTTAACACTTCACTACATAAATTCCCTCTCAAAGTAGTTCCTGTCTTCCAGACAACATCCTACTTGACCCCTACACCCCTTCACTTGCCATGCCTTCCTTGCTAAATTCAAACCCAGCCCTTGTTGCATCTACTATACCATTCACATTGCTTATCCCTTCTAACAAAACTTAGGCCATTCAAGGTCGAGTCATTAGTAAGACAAACATCCACGAATATAACAATCAAAGAGGCCTTGGAAAATTGTTTGAATTTGACCTTGTTAGTGTTTCGACGGTGAAATCCATATCTCTGTGTTGAATGAATTGTTATCTTATTTGTATGACCAAATACAAATTGGTCTTGTCTACATAGTCTCAAATGACACAATCAAACTATTCAATCCAACATACAACCACTTGAAAAACCATCATGAGATTTTCTTAAGATCCTCCTCAACCATCCAACCATGCATAGAGGAATACCCCTCGATCCATTTACATTTCTTCCACTTTAATTATATCCATGACATTCAAACTACACCTGTAAATTCCATGGTTGACCTTGTTGGACTTGTTATTTCTGTTTTGCCTGCATCAACATACGAAAAAGAGATGGCTCAAAGACAATCCGACGTGCAGTTGGACTAAGGGACATGTCGGGATATATCATTGACATAACACTTTGGGGAGAGAAATTCCAAATTGAGTGTGCCTAGCTTGATAACCTTCTAGGTTTAGATAGTCTCCCAACCCAAGCAATCAAAGGTGGTCGTGTTACAAAATTCAACGGGAGGACTGTTGGAACTATCTCCAACACTAGCCATTTTATAAATCCAAGTATTGAATAATCTGTTCTACTCCAAGCATAGTTTCATAACAATGGATTTTGCTCAGCGTCACCTTCTTTGAGTCAAAAATTCAATTCCTCTACTTCTGGCCTGCACAAACGCATTACTATCAATGAGATACAAAATCTCCAACCCTCTGAGAAGGAAATTTGGTATTTAGTTCTTGCAACCATCACAAATGTTAACATGGAATGCTTTCATTTCCTTGCATGCCCTCTTTTTGTCGACGACATATAATGTATGAAAAAAATTTCCCACAAAGTTGCCAACATTTGGCATTGTGGTAAATGTGATGGGGAGTTTCCTAAATGTGACTACCATTATATTCTAAAGCTTAACCTGCAAGATGTGATTGGGAAACTGTATGGTGTCATAGATTTTGATGATGCTGCAAACCAACTCATGGGGGTCTTGCAAAAGACTTATGCCTTCTCTCAAATGAACCACCATCAATCTCTGAAATTTCCCAACATGTATGTTCGCGGCAATTCATTTTCACCCTTTCAATTAGAATAGAGACCTTTTGTGGAAATGCAAGGTTGAAAGTCATAATTGTTATGTATGAGGAGGTTTCATCATCGAATGCACCTATTTCTCCTCCTTCCTAAAAATCATGGCATTTTCCTCACTAAACATCCAGCTGCACAAATGCTTTGTACTCCATACTTATGCATTCATTGGATTCTATGATGGTTCCCTCACCTTTCATACTTCTCCTTCTTTCATGTTTCATCATATATTCGTTCTTCTTTTACCCCATTGATGCTTTTCCTTTTCAACATTTCTTACTTGCTTTGTCACACTTCTAATGTACAGACTAGCATTTAGAATTTTTTGACTCAAATGTTATATGCAACCAATGTGGCCACTTTTGAATATGATACTATTTTACTATTATGTTTGTTTATAAAAATAAGTTCATTACCTCTACTATTTATTGCAACAACTTGTCATACTTGTGTACAAATAATTTATTACATTGAGTACCTATTTTTGTTCACCAAAGGGTTTTTTTTTCATAGCCACCTAACTTTATGGGCTTACATATTTCTTATTTCATACATGCCTTTGTCATAAAAAATATTGTTTTTCTATATTCTTGCTTTTCTAGACTTAGCAAGTTAGAAGTTTCAAATTACATTTTTTCCTTAAATGCTTTTTTTAACCTGCATAGCTTTGAATATGCAACTATTTTACATTTCCTTTAATTGTCACAATATATATTTTTGTACTTTCCAATTGTTATATATACAAAATGTGTCCCTTCCACCAAAGTTACCTTTTAGCTTTGTAGCAAACTTACACTTGTATCCTAGGCATGCTCCCAAGTCATGACAATGAACAAGCCAATGCACGAAGAAGACTTGTATATCCATAGAACAAAAAAGAAAACAACAAGAACTAATGTCTTCTTTATATATATACTCATCAAGTTGTGCACACCCCTTCTACATTCTATGTTGGCCAACCTTCCATGTCAATGTCCCCTGCATCCACACCTTCACATATCGCTTGCCCATTCCAAAATGATTAACCTTCCATGACACCATCCCTCTCATCCCTAGTCCATAATCCATCCAACACTGCCCTTAATGATGCACATCAATGTTTTCGTAAAATATTGGACCAACTCTCTCAAATAAATGTATGCTTAATATGCATTGAATCTTACCCTGACATTATAACAAAAAAATTCCATGGTGCTTATGCACGCTCTCATTGTAGTTTAGAAAGAAAAGGCCATCGTTTTTACTTGACAAATAATATGGACCCAATCAAACAACCACTTGTTCTTGCAATACTTACTCAAGTCGAGGAAATGCTCATTTGCCATGTCATCCCAATTCTACAAATCACCCATGATCGTGATGGTGAATATAAATATTATGGCCATACTATTAGCTTCCCTCAAGACATTTCCAATGTCGCCACATTCCTCCCTCGATTAATATCAAACCTTGACATCCTTGTTGTTCGCAAATTCAACCCTACAAACAAACCATATTTTTTCTTTGTTATTCGAACACATGTTCTTGCTGCTCTTGAATACAAAATGGCCAACGATCCCTACTACAAGGATGTTCAAATTAATCCATCTTCATTGTCTTCTTTGCCTCTTGAATCAACAGATATATCCCCTTTGCTTCACCATGTCAATCCCCATGATACACCATTTCATGAATATATTTCACCTGCTACTGTGCAATTACAATCCTCCTCCTTTATTTCTACACAAGCAAAATATAGAACCGAGGTTGAGGAAATAAGAGATTTCTTGCACATTGCAGAAAGTCCACTACCACCTTTCTATGTTTGGAAACTTATAGGAATTTCACCTATAAATGTGTACAACACAGAAGGCCTTTTATCTATCGCCTTCCCAACCTTATTCACCACAGGTGCTGCAATGTTCAAACAACCACGTCTTCATCAGGTTGAGATGCACAAGTATCCACTTCACCTCATCTACTATAATGACAACAAATTTGGGCAACACCCTCATTTTTTCTACTTCATATACAACCTCATTATGTGCCATCGTAGCCATTCTTTTTCTTTCATCTTTGTCAAACTTAATCTTGAAGATACACTCCCCCCCACAATACCTGATCTTGTCAATCAATTAAAAAAACTACTTGATGACAAGATTGCTGAAAGGGTGATGCACTTTGACTCTACACTTCTTGGGACACGTTCCTATTGGAACAAAAACATATATGAACTCACTAATATGATCACTCTACAAGGTAAACCAACCATCTTCTTCACGCTTAGTGCAACTGACACCAAATGACAATATTTGCATGCTCTCATGCCTATCCAAGCTCCCACCACTTCAAATCAACACCATAATTGGAAGATTAAAAAAATTACATCGAACCCACATATTGCATCACAATACATGCCGAATAGATTCAAAATATTCCTTGAAGAGGTGCTTCAAAAAGGACTTCATATAACAGACTCTTGGTGTAGGTCTGTAATAGCTCACGTTGCCTATCCTTCTCTTCATGTTCGCCAATTCAAAATTTCCCTATCTAACATTGTTATTTTTTTTCCAATGTAGGTATGAATGACAACATAGAGTCTCCACACACATTCATAGTTTCATATGGTTGGAAGATGCACCAAATATGGATAGATTGGACTGGGGAGATGCTATCATGCTTGAACATGCAAAACATTGTTATCGAAAATTATCAATCAGTGCAGACAAAGATTGTTTCCCTAGTCTACATGGGGCAGATCTAGAACAAAAATTCATAGCGATGCATCCTTCCCCTAAATAAAAAAACCACTTGAACGCGGAGCTTTCTTACCTCAACGACGAAGGTGATCCTTGTCTTGTGGCTCTCCTACAGTCAACTATATCTGCAAAATAATATAAAGAAACAAGATACAATAGTGAAAGCAATAAGACAATTCAATAATCTATACCAATGGTTAAGGAGAAAAGTAATGAACAATCAATATTGACACAAATAATTCATGGGAAAGGAGAACATGTTTTTATTAATAACAAAAGAAAAGAAAGCTACAACCAAAGCCTTTATGTTGAAGTTTTGTTCTCACAATGACTTTGAAATCACTTTTACACACTCTCTACAAGATTTACAAGGCCCACTCACAACCACACTCTTTTCCTCCTATACCAGCAGTGATTTCAGTAGCATAAAAGTTCTCTCTTGGCTCTCTTTCCTCCCTTTACCCATGAGGGGAAGCTTGTATAAATAGGACAAAGGAAGCCCAAAGGGGTTGAGATATTTTGGGAGGGAGGTAAGGAATGATCCCTAGAGGCCAGGGGCGTGAATTCCACCTATTTCAAGCAGTTGGGATAAGCCTCCACAAGGACTTTCCTCTAGAAGGTTCTCGAAATCTTATTTTTTTAACCTTTTTAACAGTGCTGACACTCCTTGTATATGGGAAAGCTGCACCGACATCCTTTGTCTTGAGGAAACAAGTGTCACCGGCACTATGCTAGTAGGAAATAGGTTTCAGGCAGGTCTAACTCCCTATGTCAGAAGACAAGGTGAGTCAGACATCCTATAACTGGGAAAAAATCTCTCCAAAAGATGTCTTGGCCATGTCACTTTAGGGGATTAAGCATATAAAACAATTTCAGGTGTAACAAACATTACTTTCATAAATTTGTTACAATGTGGGATCCTCGTTTCATCCACTTGTGAACCCCTGGGTTCCACCACTCTGCTATAAATGATCCATGTGCTCTTGGATCAAAATCCATATTTGTAGCAAACCAATTGGACGACTATGAAGAACTTGTCAATTGTGTTCAAAGACAGACAAAATGTTCAGAATCTTCTTGCCTTTGCAAAAGAGGAACATCTCTTAAATGTTGTTATGGTTTCCCCTTTAACCTACAAGCTACCTCTTCTTTGTTCATTGATGCAAATGGACATAAAACATACAACCCTGCAAGAAATGATTCCCTGTTAAACATTCACAACTCAACCATGCTTTCAATATGGAGGGCTAATATTGATTACCAACATGTTCTTTCTAAGCATGTTCTCCTCAAATACGTTTCAAAGTATGCATCAAAAGCATAGACAAAGTAAAAAATCTACAACTCTATTCTTTATCATCTTGTACATGAAACACTGACTAATGGTACTATAATTCAACCAATCAGGCGATTCCTTTCACAAAGAGTGCAGATCAAGACATTAGCATATAAGAAACTTGCACATGCTCCAAAAAATCCCCCTTGTCCTTTACAGACACTCCTTTATTTCCTTGAATGTGAGGTAAAGCGTTTTTTTGTCGCATTTTTTATGACCCCGCTAACAATCCTCCAATGCCCCCCTTCATCTTTGCATACATGCAAAGAACCCTTGCCATTGAACAAATAACCCTTCTTGAAGCTGATCGCTCTTGGTATTTCTCACCTCGTGGAAAAAAAATTCAATGGAAACCAATATCCCCTCCCAATATTGTTCAACTCTTTCCTCAAATCACTTCCATCCCTCCCTTTGATTCTGATTCCTTTATACCATTCTATCGAAGAGAATTTATCCGATACAAACCTTTTCGTGCCCTCCCTGATGACTTTGGGAACATAAATTATGAAATAACTTGTCATTGGAATCACATTTAAGACACATACATTGTATGGCATGTTGATTTCTTGCCAAAATATCCCTCCTAACCTCCATTTGATAATTCCACCTCTGATGCAATTCACTTTCCCTTATCCCCTAACATGGTTGAATGGGAACTCCTTTCTGTACTTCGCCCTGGAAACTACATCCGTGTTAACGATCTTGACATGCTTGGACATCGTGATTTTTATAAAAAAACATAATTGGACACATAACGATATCCCTTCACATTTGCATGAAACGACCATATCGATCATTTACTTCAATTAGTTATGCACCCAACTACACCAAGACACCTCTTCACCTGTCAATTCACCTGACTCATTGTTTCCCACACAAAACATAGTCTTTGAACTTGTGCTTTCCCACTTCGGAAATAATACAAACCCTACCCCACTCAAACTGGTCATTCAAGATACTGCAGGAACATGCAATTCTTACTTGATTTCTTTCCTTAAAATTGCACTCCAAAATTCCTTTGCCCACAATGTCTTCCCCTTGCTTCTCCTTGCTCCAACTGGTGTTGTTTCCTTTAAAATACATGTGTTTGCAATACATTATACTCTTTGAATAACCATTTCTGAAATTCACCCTCTTTAAGGCAAATCTGTAATGTCCCTTTTTCAAAATTTTATTAAAATGACCAATTCTTCACTTTTTCTCCTATTTCGACCTTTGACTAGTTTTGATGTCTAGGTCTCCAAATTGACCCAAATGCTCCCAAATATTCTAAGAAGGTGTATGGATGATATTAACACTTGAATATGATTTTCATGGATTATTTATGGCCCTTCTATTACTTCTACAAACTTGTTTAATATTCTGGCCAAAGTAGGAGTCTTTACTAGCAAATTGGGGTTCCAATTCCCCATGGGTAAATGCTGGAAATGACTTCTCAAATGCTCCCAAAACCACTCTATTTTATGAATATATGTATAGGATGTTTAAGGAACATTGTTAAGGTATCATATCCATCATTATTCATTTTATACAGGATGTTATGACCCTCTCCCAAACAACTACAAAATCACTAATTCGACCCTTGGGGAAATGACACCAAATCTTTTCCAAATGCAATTAAACTGAGTAAAATGACCTCAAATTCTTAAGTGCTGAACATGAAACTTGTAATACTCATAAATTAAAATACATCTATAATAAATATACTAGATATACATTCTTCCATTATAAATAATCAACATTATCATGACATACATCAATATAGTGGGGAAATGGTCATTGGTTGCTCATTAATAGTCACTTTTACATACAACCCTTTGATATTTAGACCTGATACTTTATTATAATGAATAACTGAGTATATTTATATTATTACAATCATAAATGGACAATGCAAAGATATTCCAATTCAAAATCATCAGCATTACAATGGTTCACAATAAGGTAGTGGGGAAATGACACTATTTCTTCAGTGTCTAACATTTTTACATGAAATATTTTGGTATTTTGACCTAAGATTATTCTGAAATTGAAATACAGAGCATTTGAATTATAACATAAAATAATGGGGCATTATAAGATTCCCCAAATATATCAATAGCTTACCCAAAGTGCAATCCCTCCATGAGCAAGAATATGCAATAAAAACTGGAAATGGTTGAGAGAACATGCTGCACTAGAAGGAACCATGAGATTCCCTGTAGCTTAAACCTGTAAATAAAACTCTATTAAAGCTCCATGAAATACCTGAGTGGCCTCTCCAAACACCAACTTGGATGGGAATCTTTCACCCTCGAAATTGGCTAAGGTAAGAAACTAGTCATCCGCTGGCTCTCTCAATTCACAAATGCAAACTTCTCAAATGATAAAAATATATTCCCTTGGTTCCTCCCTATATTTTATAAACATCCATATCCTTATAAGTATTCCAATCCATCCACAAACTCAAGCCAATTCGAATTAGGGTGTGTGCTCAATATTTTCTATGTGTCCTCCCTTTCCTAGCCTTCCATCTTCCCCCAATTCGAGTGGGAACCCATTGAGCTTTCCAAACTCACCTGAGCACCCTCTTGGATGCCCTATTTTGACCTGACATGTCATAATGGTCATATTTCATCCTTCAGGTCTGCAATATGTCATAAATGTCATAGTATCTTCATCATTGGTGTCATAGATGTTAGGGAATCTAGCCCAAGTGTCCAAGAAGCTCCCATTTGACTCTTCCTCTCCCATGGAAGTTAAATTTACTTCCCAATTCAACCTATGAGTCATATGGCCAAGTGTATTAGCCTTCTAACTCATCCAAGAACATTAGGATTCCCATGGATTTGAAATTGCAAGAGGNCATAATCTCCATGTGTCTCCATGCTCCATTGCCACTTCAATTTTCTCTTGTATTTATTTAATAAGCTCCATTATTAAATATTTATTCCATTCTAATGTCTGAAAATCATTTATTATCTCCCTTATTAAAATTCCAAATGTATCCATCCAACCTAGGGAACTAGTAGGTTAATGGAATTGTCCTGCTATGCAATTATTTGAATGGGGACATTACAGTCCTCCCCACCCAAGATTTCTTGTCCTCAAGAAATTATATATTTTTATGCTTCAATATTTTTTTCATATTCCCAAGTGGCACCCTCAATTGGTACTCTTTCCTTTGCACCAAGTGCTCCGTCATGGTTCTGCTCATTGATTTTCTTTAGCTAGAACTTGAGTAGTGGCACTCATGTTCTGCAATTTTGTGTTCCCAAAAGTAAAGAGACGTGGATTGTGAATATTGATATATCCTATAACATCAAAACTAACACAAAAAAGATTAATAAAATCCAAAAAAACCAAAATTTGTGCAAATAATCTTTACCTCCATATTTTGGAAACCTTTTCTAAACTTTCACCCCTTTTTGCTTCTGTATAATTCTTTGAAGTTGGTGTTGAGTTACCAAAATTTGATCTTCTTAAGATTCCAAGATGTTTAAGAGAGGAACCACCATGCTTGCTGCTGCACTACTCTGATTACAATCATCTTCTCAAGTGGTGACTAAATCTCCAATGCTGCTTGTTGCCCCCACAATTGAAACCAATGAGACAAAAAATAATCCCATGGTCCCATATGATCCTGATACATGCATGGTGGGAAATGTCTATGATGAAATGCCATGAAAACAAAGCATGTGAAAATTGAATCCATTTCTCAAAATTTCTCCCATATAGGAAATTGGAACATTGCTCTACAAAGATGAACTCAAATAACTGAAGGTTGGTTTGCTTTCTCAAACGAACAATCAAGCTGCTACTCCAAGTGAGATGAAAGCAAGCAATTCCGAGATCCCATTGCTGTTATTGCACCCTTCCAAACATCATGAGTACAAAATATATATCATGAGAGTACATAACAACACCATACAAATTTACATCAAGAAGGTACCTCATCAAAGAATAATGAAAGTGCTTGTACATCCAAGTAAGTAGATCACCATGTGGAAGATCACTACTTTTTTTTTCATAATTTTGCAATAGTTTCTCTATCTCCTTTGGGTGTTAAAAAATATTTATGTTTGGCCTGGGATATGTGATATGCCATTCAGCAGCCCATTATATGTCCCCATGTCTCAATATAGCTATCATACTATTGCAATTCACTACTTGATTTGGGTAAGTGTGCTTCCCTCTTACAACCCTTAGTGCACCTTTCAAATCTTGTAATTTAATCTTAGGAATTTGATAATTTACTGTATGCTACCCTATAGAATAAAACTATTGTACTCCCAAAAACACATTAGTATCAGCAACATCAACCACATAAAAACTATCAACAAAAGTACAGTTACCTACGGTGACTTGCAACTTTGGAACCCATGTTTTGCACTGCATTGTTTTGTGACCGGGAATGACAACTGTGAAGCCATCGAATGGTTCAATAGGTATATTCCTTTTCTACACAATCTCTACATAAATGAAGTTATGTGTATCTCATCCATCTACCAAAACTGAATCTCTTTTTCCTAGTATCACACCCTTGCATCGAATAGTGTGATAGCGAGGCACTGCTGAAAGTACTTCCATTCTTGCTTTGTCTGGTGAATGATGATTTTCTTCTTGTATTTCTTCGTCAGATTCTATCTCATATGCATCCTCTTGATCTGAATTGTGTCCTTATTCATCCATACCCCCTTCATACTCATCATTATCATAAAATACTTCTATGTATTGAGCTTTTCCCTTAGTGCATTTATGCCCTGGTGTCCATGGTTGAAAGCATGTGAAGCACAAATTTTTTCTTTGAAGTTCATCCATGTTTATTCAGTATTTATTATTATTTTAAAATGAATCTATTTGCTCAGGCTTCTTATCAGGTGCATCTCTTTTCCAATGTTTCTTTTCAAATCTAAAGTTAGGCTTGGGAGGAAATCTTGTTCTAGGAAGCACATTTTGGAGATCTCTAGTCAAGCTCATTGCATATTTTAATGTAGTGTGCTTGTGGGATTTGGCCAAAACTTTTAAGGGTTCATACAAACCTTCAGTGAAGAGCAATACTAACCTTCCCATAGACACATTAGCCACCTTGACTGATAATTTTTGAAACTCCATCATATAATCAGTAGGGGTCCCGACTTGCTTCAATTGGCTTAGTTCTTTGAAAAACAATTCTGGATATTTTTGCTCAAATATCTCTAGTACCATGTCAATAAATTCTCCATAATTTTTAACCTGATCATGAACCAATTTTTCCAGTCCATGCAACCACCATTCATTGGCATCTCCTTCCAAGTGCAAAATGGCCATTTTTAAGGCATCTTCTTCCACCATCGGATTTAACTGAAAATACACATCTAATTTTTGCACCCAAGTGTTAGCAGAACTTTGAGAGGAACCATCAAAGTAGGGAGTGGCACTTTACCAGTGGAACAATTTAATTCTTTTTTTTGGTATAGAGACCTATTATCTTCCTTCTTTTTTATTTGTTTGCAGCAAGAAAATAATGATCAAATGGTACACTTTTCTTACAATCTTCATCCAATTTATCCCATTCTTTTGCCATTGTAGCAAGTTCAAGCTGAATGTTAGGCTCTTATTTGGGTATAACAAATTTAGGTGCATTAGGCCTTGGTGTGCTCTAAAATTCATGGGGTCTATTATGGGGTCATGTTCTTGAGAAAATATGCCCACTCATTATCTTCTTTTCTTATGATTGTGAACTATTGTTATCTCCTATTACTCCTTTGCTTCCAAATTGGCTAGCTAACAATTAGAATCCTTTCATAACCTGCTGGGTCATGTTCTTGGTTATGTCATCAAATATAGGTTCCATGAGTTTAATATATTCCTCTTTATCATGATCAGTGTATCCCTTCCCCTTGTTAGTCATAGTTTCAACATAATGTACCTCTTATTCTTCTATTTCAACAAAAAACACCTTCAACTTCAGGTTCTAAGGGTGGTGGATTATTTATTTGAATCCTAGTTAAGACCATAAAGTGCCAATACCATGCTCTGATACCAATTTTAATGTCCCTTTTTTGAAATTTTATTAAAATGACCAATTTTTCACTTTTTCTCCTATTTCGACCTTTGACTAGTTTTGATGTCTAGGTCTGCAAATAGACCCAAATGCTCCCAAATATTATGAGAAGGTGTATAAATGATATTAATATTTTAATATGTTTTTCAAGGATTATTTATGACCTCCAATTACTTCTGAAAACTTGTTTAATATTCTGGCCAAAGTAGGAGTCTTTACTAGCAAATCGGGGTTCCAATTCCCCCTGGGTAAATGCTGGAAATGGCTTCTCAAATGCTCCGAAACCCACTCGAATGTCTGAATAGAGGTATAGGATGTTTAAGGGAAATTTTTAAGGTCTCATATGCATCATTATTTATTTTATACAGGCTGTTATGACCCTCTCCCAAACAGCTACAAAATCACTAATTCGACCCTTGGGAAAATGGCACCAAATCTTCTCCAAATGCAATTAAACTGAGAAATATGACCTCAAATTATTAAATGATGAACATGAAAATTGTAATAATCATAAATTAAATTCCATTAATCATAAATATATCATAGATACATTCTTCCATTTCAAATAATCAGCATTATCATGGCATACATCGATATAGTGGGGAAATGGTCATTGTTTGCTCATTAATAGTCACTTTTACATACAACCCTTTGATATTTCGACCTAAGACTTTCTGAGAATGAATAAAATAGTGTATTTAGCTTATTAAAATTATAAATGGACAATTAAAATCTCTCCCAATTCAAAATCATCAGCATTAGAATGGTTCACAACAAGGTAGTGGGGAAATGGCACTATTTCTTCATTGTCTAACATTTTTACATGAAATATTTTGGTATTTCGACATGAGAGTATTCTAAAATTGAAATAAAGAGAATTTAAATCATAATATAAAATAATGGGGCATTACAATATTCCCCAAAGAGATCAATATCTCACCCAAAGCGCAATCCCTCCATGAGCAAGAATATGCAATAAAAACTAGAAATAGTTGAGAGAAAATAATGCACTAGAAGGAACCACGAGATGGCATGTAGCTTACACCTGCAAATAAAACTCCATTAAATCTCCATTAAATACTTGAGTGACCTCTCCAAACACTAACTTGGATGGGAATATTTCACCCTCGAAATTGGCTAAGGCAAGAAACTAGTCATCCACTAGCTCTCTCAATTCACATATGTAAATTTCTCAAATGATCAAAAGATATTCCCTTGGTTCATCCATATATTTTATAAGCATGATTATCCTTCCAAGTTTTCCAATCCATACACAAACTCAAGCCAATTCGAGTTAGGGTGTGTGCTCAAGATTTTCCATGTGTCCTCCCTTTCCTGGCCTTCCATCTTCCCCCAATTCGAGTGGGAACTCATTGATCTTCCCCAACTCACATGAGCACCCTATTGGATGCTCTATTTCAACCTGACATGTCAGAATGGTCAGATGTCAGCCTTCAGGTTTGAAATATGTCATAGCATCTTCATCATTGGTGTCATAGATGTCATAGATGTTAGGGAATCTGGCCCAAGTATCCAAGAAGCTCCCATTTGACTCTTCCTCTCCTATGGAAGTTAAATTTACTTCCAAATTAGACCTATGAGTCATATGGCCAAGTGTATTAGCCTTATAACTCATCCAAGAACATTAGTATTCCCATGGATTCGAAATTGCAAGAGGAGGATGCCATGTGGCACATAAATCCTAGCTTGTGTGGGCCCCATAATCTCCATGTGTCTCCATGCTCCATTGCCACTTAAATTTTCTCNTTCCATTCTAATGTCTGAACATCATTTATTAGCTCCCTTATTAAAATTCCAAATGTATCCATCCAACCTAGGGAACTAGTAGGATTGATGTAATTGTCCTGCTATGCAATTATTTGAATGGGAAGATTACAAAATCTCTTTCAAAACTTCAAGAAAAACTCCACCATATTCAATTTATTCTCTTTCATTCCCTCAATTAAATAATTTCCAAATAAGACTACTTGCAAAAAATATTCCACCAACCTACTAGTTCCCTAGGTTGAGATGGAGGCATAAATTTTGTAATAAGAGGCTATGGGACCCAAAAGGACTTTAGTTTACCACATTTCACATTTAAATGAGTCACATAAATGATAAATTCTAAGAAAATAAGGTGTCATGGGTTCATGAAGACACTTGGAATCTTGTGGAGCCTTTGGGTGACTAGATTCCACGCACACTTGGCATGATATTCATCCAAATTCGAACACATAGGTAATGTAACATTATTGGATGGTGATGTGGTGTCAAATATAATATAATGAGACAAGGAATTCGAATTATTAAAGGAGAGTAACTCCCATGGAAGACGAAGAGACTAGAATACAATGTGTGCCACTTGGAAGGAGATTCCATGCACTCTATGACGACAAATCTTGAAAGATTCTATGACAAGTATGAAAAATTCAGACCTGATTGCTGACATATGAAAAATATGACATGACATGGATACAAATAGACACAAATATGTCTAATTTGGGAGTTATAGGCAGTCATTCAAATTGGGGAAAGAATTGGAGCATGAAGAGGAAGACAAGTGTCACGAGAGTTACTAAACCACTAAGATGAGTTGGAGTAAGCTCATAGAGGGAACTTGACCTTAGGAGGCCTCATGAAGTTAATAAAAGTATTTTATGAGGAAGGGAAATATATCTTGATCATTTTTTAATTGGCCTTTGGCATTTTGGAGAGCTTTTGCTTGTCCATTGCACGGTGAGTGTTCACTCTCCTTGCTAGTGAACCAATTTTGAGGGAGTTGGATTCCTTTCCAAGTTGGTTAATAGAAAGGAAATTCATACATATCATTTCATATTAATGAAGAAGTTTTAGTTGCAGTTTTAAGGTCCATATAGTCGAATTCTCATCTATATATGTATTCTCTCATTCTTTCTTCTCCATTTCCCCACACTCGCATGTTGAGGGCGCACTTGTTGGAGCGGTGCTTGCGATTTGATGAGTATAGTTGATGCCAAATATTTGATATATCATGTATGGATATTAAATATCATTTAAATATTATTTGTAATTCTAAATATCAGAAATACATGTATGAAAGGCTTGCATTCTCATGCTCTTGAATAACTAGTTTTCATGTATTTGGCTTCAATATTGAAGTAGTTTTATATCATATTTGTATAAGTATTTTTCTATGAGTTTGATGATGTTGGGAAATACATATATTATTTAATACTATTTAATTTGATTCCCATATCCTATTCATATCTAAATCCAATAAACTCCCATGTGAAAAGCTTGCATTCTCATGCCATTGTATCACTAGTTTTCATGGATTTTGGATTCAATCTTGAAGTAGTTTTATACAAGATTTGTATGAGGGATATTATATGATTTGGATGATGCTGTGAAATAAATATATGATGTATTAATATTTAATTTCATGTACATATTCTTTGTGGCTCTAAATCCAATAAAATCATGCATGAAAATCTTGCATTCCCATGCCATTGAATCTCTAGTTTCCATGACTTTGGCTTCAATCTTGAAGGAGTCTTGTATCAGAATTGTATGAGGGATGATATATGAGTTTGATGATGTTGTGACAGAGATATATGATTTGTTACTCTGTAATTTCATTTCTCTATTCTCTGTGGTTAGAAATCCAATAAATCCATATGTGAAACTCTTGCAATTCCATGCTAATAATTCACTAGTTTTCATGTATTTGACTCCCATATTGAATGAGTTGTATACAAGAATTGTATGAGGGATTTGTATAGTGTTTAATACTGTTGGGGAATAAATTTTTATGTTGTATATGGTATATATATGTCACATCCTTATCTAAGCCTTTCACTCTACCTTTCATATGCCAAAATTGAGCTAGTTATGCAATTTCCCCATAAGCAATTTCACTAAAAGTGATCAAATGAATGTGGAACTCTATAACTAGTTTTCATAAATAATAACCATGCGTAATGAAAATAAATGAGATATTATATCAGTCCCCATAATTTTCTTAAAAATTTTGGAGGTTCGTACATGAGTTGGGAATCCCAGTTGGACTACACCCTAGGGGGATTTCATCACAATTTGCTAGAAATTTTGGCCTTTGTGTCATCAGAAAAAAATAAGGTTGCAGAGGTATAAAGTAAGATAAAAAGTGTCCATGAACCACCTTGTTATGTTTTAAGGCTCACCATACCATTTCCTTTCAAATTCGGGACCATTTGGTGAAAGTTGGAACACTCTAGAGTCATGACTAGTTAAGCTCGAATTTTTCCCAACTTATAATTTTCTCCAAAATCCTAAGTAGGTACATTATAGTGGTATCAGAGCATGGTATTGGAACCTATTGAATTTTTGGATTGTAGGGATGAATTTAAGAAAATCCTGAAGTCATATTTTGATGATATGGCCAAGCAACTTATGCAAGGGTTCGAATTGATTGCTAGTCAACTTAGGGGTAAGCTGGCATCCAAGGGTAATAGTAGTTCCCATAATGGAAATAAACATAATAGCATTCATTTTGAATAATTTTATGATTGGGTGAATGTATTTAGGAACAAGAATTCAAATGTGATTTCATTAAGGGACAATCAACAATCCACAAGTTTGGAGGAATATAAAATGAGAAAAAAACAGCCTACTTGTGAAAAGAGCCTCGATACACCATTAAAGGAAGAAACAAAGAATCATGAAGTGGAACATTAATTACCTAAAGGTGATTTCAGATAAGAACATAAAGAGTAAAGTGAATATAAGCACACAATAATTACTCACGGGGTTTGTGCAAATCAAAGAGAATCTGCCGATGGATCATTGAACTATGAAGGAGTACCTATTCATGGGTGCTCACAACTCTATGTTGGTGACATAGAGATCAGATTTGAAAATGTTGCTGCAATAAAATTTTATCATAAGCATGAATATGAGTACCTTGTGACAGATAATGAAGAACCAAGATCAACTTCCCCATCAACACTTGAGCTTCAAGAAGTTGGTCAAATCAAGAAGAAAGAAGAAGAGGCGGTTCGCTCCCATGAACCATCCTTCATTGAAGGGTCTTTGAAGATGAGTGAAAGGAATATCCATGAGGACCTTAGGATAATCAATGACACTAAATCATTGGTGTCAAATTATTGTTGAAAAATTTCTTCATTGGAGGATCCATCCTTCTTTGAAGACATGGAGAAGATTCAAAGAGTAATGTGCAACACCGAAGGTAATTTAATGTCTTTTATTTTTGATATAAATAATTTGGTTGAGCTTAATAAATGGGTACATGAAGCATACTTGAATAATAATGAGGATATTCATAAGCTGAAAATTCAAAATGAGCAACTTCTTGAGAGGTTGCAAGATACTTGTTCTTCCTCCTATCTTTCAGATTGTCATATGGTAGATTGCTTGGAGGATTCTCATGACACGAGGGATCGTGAGAGACATGGAAAATTGTAGGTTATTGATGTTTTTGAATATTATCTTGATGATATACAATCACTTGTTATGGTGGAAGAGGAACTTGAGTTGCCTCTTGAAAATGCTTACACAGTTTTTGAAGAAGTGCATGATTCCACTACCTTGGAACCAACATATCAGGAAAGTGTCACACTTTTGAGGGAGATTAATAATCATACCCATATGGAGCCTTCACATAATGAAAATTTTTCTCTTTCTAATCGTTTGGGTGAGTTGGTTCTTTCTCCTACATCCTACACTTCCATATTTTGCAACATTCATCCTAATGAAGTATGGGTGAAAGGTTGTTTTTTTATGGTGCCACATGAAGAGTATGGACTTACTATCTCTCCTTTTGATGATTAAATGACTAGAGTGCCATCTTATTTACATTTTCAACAACATCCTTTGTTACATTATGATGATACACATATACATGGATGCACCTATGATGTTCACGTGAGTCACGTGGAGACTTGTGATTTTCCTTGCTCCTTGCCTAGTGCATTTGATGTTGGAGGAACTTCATCCCACACTTGGGTGAAGATATATATGATTTAATAACATTATTATTGGCAGAAAATTCCTTTGTTATTTCATGTTGATATAAATATTCATGGGTGTATTGAAGAGACTTCTTTGAGCCACTTGAAGTCTTCATGTTTCCTTTGCTCCTTATTTGGTTCATATTTTGGTGAAGGTTCTTCATTCACTTATTTGATGAAAGAACAAATGATTTATTATTGTTTTGATACATATTAAATTCTTTTGGATAAAAATTATAGGACATGGGATCCTCACCTATGTCATTGGGGAATATCTGATATAATACTTGATGCTTGTGTGTATGGGCCACACGATGATCTACTTACTTGGATGTACACTCACTTTCATGATTATTTGATGATGTACCTTCTTGATGTACACTTGTATGTTGTTGTTATGTGCTTTCATGATATGTCTTTTGCACTCATGATGTTTGTAAGGGTTCAATACAAGCAATGGGATCCAGGTATTACTTGGTTTCAATTTTGGGGGCAACAAGCATTACGCGATGCCGAGTTGCCACTTGATAAGTTGATTGTAATCAGAGTAGAGTAGAAACAAGCATGGTGGTTCCTCTTTGAAACTATTTTGGAATCTTGGAAATTCAAGTTTGGCAACTCAATACCAACTTTAAAGAATTATACATAAGCAAAAAGGGATGAAATTTCAGAAAATATTTTCAAAAGATGGAGGTAAAGGTTATTTGTGCAAATTTTTTTTTGATGGATTTTATTAATCCTTTTGGTGTTAGTGGTGATGTCACAGGATATATCAATATTCAAAGATCCACATATATTTACTTTTGGAAACACACAATTGTAGTACATGAGTGCCACTACTCGAATTGGATCTAAGGTTTGAAGGAAATTTTTGGAAGGAACGAAGGTTATTCAAAATACACGTTTGAAATTGATTGAGGACAATCAATATTGAGTGGGGAGGAATGTCGTGTCCCCAATTAAATAATTTCCAAATAAGACTACTTGCAAATAATGTTCCACCAACCTATCCCTAGGTTGAGATGGAGACATAAATTTTGTAATAAGGGGATATGGGACCCAAAGAACTTTATCTTACCATATTCACATTTAAATGGGTCACATAAATTACAGATATTAAGAAAATAAGGTGGCATGGGTTCATGAATACACTTGGAAGCTTGTGGAGCCTTTGGCTGACTAGATTCACCACACACTTGGCATGATATTCATTCAAATTCGAACACATGGGTAATGTAACATTATTGGATGGTGACATGGTGTCAAATATCATATAATGAGACAAGTAATTTGAATGAGTAAAGGAGATTAACTCCCATGGAAGATGAATATACTAGAAGATAATGTGTGCCACTTGGGAGGAGATTCCATGCACTCTATGACAACAACTAATGAAAGATTCCCTGACAAGTATGACAAATTCAGACCTGATATATGATATATGAAAAATATGACATGACAGGTCTAAAAATAGCCACCAAGAGGTATAGTTTGGGAGTTATAGGAAGCCATTCAAATTGGGGAAAGAATTGGAGCATGAAGAGGAAGACAAGTGTCATGAGAGTTACTAAACCACTAAGATGAGTTGGAGGAATCTAATGGAGGGAAATTAGACATTATGAGGCCTAATGAAGTTAATAAAAGGATATAATGATGAAAGGGAATAGGTTTTGATAATTTTTTAATTGTCCTTTGGCATTTTGGAGAGATTTTGCTTGTCCATTGCATGATGAGTGTTCACTCTCCCTGCGTGTGGCTCGATTTCAAGGGAGTTGGTTTCCTTTCCATGTTGGTTTATGGAGAGGCCATTCATAATTATCATTGGATATTAATGAAGGAGTTTTAGTTTCAGTTTCAAGTTCCATATATTTGAATTCCCATCTATATCCCTATTCTCTCATTCCTTCTTCTCCATTCCCCCACACTCTCATGTTGAGGGCACACTTGTTGGGGTGGTGCTTGCGCTTTGCTGAATATAGTTGATGCGCAAGATTTGAAATATGATGTATGGATCTGTAATCTTGTTTCAATATTCTATGTAGGTTTAAATATCAGAAATATATGTATGAAAGGCTTGCATTCCCATGCTCTTTAATAACTAGTTTTCATGGATTTGGCTTCAATATTGAAGTAGTTTTATATCGGATTTGTATAAGGAATTTTATATGAGTTTGATGATGGCGGGGAAACAATATATTATGTAAGAATATTTAATTTCATTCTAATATCCTATTCATCTTGAAATCCAAGAAACTCATGTGTGAAAATATTGCATTCTCATGACATTGTATCACTAGTTTTCATGGATTTTGGCTTCAATCTTGAAGTAGTTTTATAGCAGATTTGTATGGGGGATATTTTATGAGTTGGATGATGTTATGAAAAACATTATGTATTAGTTTTTAATTTCATGTCCATATTCTTTGTGGCTCGAAATCCAATAAAATCATGTGTGAAAAGTTTGCATTCACATGCCATTGAATCACTAGTTTCCATGACTTTGGCTTCAATCTTGAATGAGTCTTGTATCAGATTTGTATGAGGGATTTTCTCCAAGTTTGGTGATGTTGTGACATCCATATATGATGATTTAATCTGTAATTTCATGTCTCTATGCTATGTGGGTCGAAATCCAAGAAATCCATATGTGAAACTCTTGCAATTACATGCTACTAATTCACTAGTTTCATGTATTTGACTCCCATATTGAATGAGTTGTATACAAGACTTGTATGAGGGGATTTATACGGTGTTTAATACTATTGGGGAAGCAATTTTTGTTCTGTATATGGTATCTATATGTCACATCCTGATATGAGCCTTTAACTCTACCTTTCATATGTCAAAATTGAGCTAGTTATGCAATTTCCCCATAAGCAATTTCATTGAAAGTGATCAAACGAATGTGGAAATATATAGCTAGTTTGAAGAAATAATAACCATGTGTAATTATAGTCCATGAGGAATTATATCATTACCCATATGTTTCTTACAAACTTGGTAGGTTCATACATGAGTTGATAAGCCCAGTTGGCCTACACCCTAGGGGGGATTTCACCACAATTTCCTAGTAATTTTGGCCTTTTTGTCATCAGCCCAAAATAAGGTTGCAGAGGTATAAAGTCAGATATAAATTTTCCATAAACCACCTTGGTATGTTTTAAGTCTCACCATACCATTTCCTTTCAAACTCGAGACCATTTGGTGAAATTTGGAACCCTCTAGAGTCATGATTAAGCTTGAATTTTGCCCAATTTGTAATTTTCTCCAAAATATGAAGTAGGGAAATTACATTATCATTGATGAAATGAGCTTAGCCCAAATTTTTTAACCTGTATTGATTGCAATTCACGTGAAGCTTTCCCTTCCCAATGTATAATCCCCTTTGGTGGTTGTTCTATAATCCCTCTTGGTGACTTTGGACAACTGCCCCCCTGTAAAGGACATTCCCATGTATGCAATATCATCATGTGGAAATTCTCTTTGGAAAAACTTTAACAATTTTTTCACACTTTCAACCATATTTCGCCATCAAGGCAATATCTCTTCTCAAATTTCCTTTCTCCAACTTTTTCTCAACCTTCGAAATGCAATACCAACTGTTGAATATTGGACACTCCTCATGACAAGAACAACCTCCTCCCTTTCACCTAAAGAGAATTGTGCATTTGAAAATTCCACCCACTTGTATGCAACTAATAAATATGTTGCATTGCACAACAAACACATGTTAAAACACCTTAAGATGCTAGTTGCACATTGATTTGCAGAACAAAGGAATCAACATGTCCATCAATCCATAGATGATGAACAATTGGCCTTTAAGGTTCTTCTTGGTATTGGTCAGCATGTCATGTTAACTGCTAACTTGTAGGTTGGAGCAGGCCTTGTTAACAGATCACTTGGAAAAGTCATTTCCAATGCCTACAACTCCAACAATCACCCCCTACCTTACCATCCTTTGTTGTTATTGAATTCCTACTCTCCAAAAGACCCCCATGGGATGCTTCTAAACCAAATTATGTTCCCATTCCTCTCATAACAAGAGGTTCACACAAGAAAGTATCGCTTTGTATGGCATGGGATTTAACTATCCATAAAGCACAAGGAATGACCCTAAAAAATGCAACAATAGATACTAGGAACATTGATAGACACAGCCTCACATTCACTGCAATATTTAGAGTAAAATCTCTTTCAAGCCTTTGCATATCTCCAGATTTCTCGTTTTCTAGATATTCTCGAATGCAAAACAATCCCTACATCCAACGAAGGAAACAAGAGGAAGCTTTGCTTGCTTCAAAGTCTTTGCAAGAAGATTTTCCTTAAAGGTTGCAACATTTTCCTTTATTCTTGGTGTGTATTTGCCACCAATAGAATTTTTTATATTGCTCACATCTCTCTTGTTCCCATTATTGAATAGTTTTCTACACCAGGACAACAAATACAAACATATCTTTCTTTTCGTGGAAAACATACATAATCTTTTCTTGTCTTCATTATTCGTTTACACCTTCCACTATTTATTGTTTCAATGCAACATACAAAATCACATGTTTCTCTTTTTTCCAACAATTATAAAATGTTTATTTGCCACTCTACATTATTTACTTCTACGTGTTATCTTTTATTGTTTCAACATGTCCATGTTGTATTAGCTATATATGTTTATTTGTAATAACAACCTATGTTTTCTTCTCAAACAAGTCTCCGTGACATATGCTATGTATCTATTATTACTTATGACATGCAAAAGCTTTGCAATTGATCATATATATTGTTTTGTTCTTGTTGTAAAACAAAAATCACTATGGCATTTCTAAGCACACTGCCCTACTATTATCAACAAATAAAAGAACAAAGGGAAGGATTACAAGAGAAAGAAACATGCTTCGAATCATTAGTTGTGCTTCTAATTAATTACATTTGGCCAACTACTAGGTTGCTACTTAAATTGAGGATCCAACTTCAACGTCTTCTTTGTTCCTCCTACTTACCAAAGTTAGATTTAGCATACCTGATCAAACTTTCATATTAATGTCAACAAATAAATGGAAAAAAAAAACATTACAACAAATGGCAACATACTTTGAAGCATCATCCGTGCTTGTGATTATTTGCATTTTTCCAACCACTCAATTGCTCTCTAAATTGAACCAGTTGCTTCAACGTGCTATGCATATACATGAAAGATATGTAGTTAGACATATATGACATGATTTTGTACTATGATATCCATATCTTGGTCCCTCCATTTATTGTACTTGGTGTTGTTGTTTCCATTAATCCTTCTGTATATATGATTGAATTGTACTAACTTCTTAGAATTTAGTATTCTAGACACTTCCCTACTTTGTTTTGGTGTTTTTTTTTGTAACAACTTATATTTCTGCGCTTGTTATATTTGATATCCCCCATTTATATCCCTACATAACATGTTTCAACTATTTCTATACATACTATGAAACTCTTAAGTCAACCTTGTTTTGTTGCACCTTCACTTTTGTTATTATATACTCGTATGCACTGATATGTTTCCTATGGTTATTGTTACTTCAACTTCATAATGGAAATTTGTTTATTGTATCACAATGTGTTTTTTTTACTATCATTTACCTTCACAATCTACCCAAAAAAGGTGGAAGTTTATGGAATATGCTTTGGGACATATATCCACATTTTTATTTTATTGTTAAAAATCTCATCGATTATACCTGAACATCATCGACAGGATTGAATTTATCTTTATCCCTTTTACTTTTTAAACTTTCTACAACATGCTTTATTATGAATATTGTTGTTGAACAAAATTCAAGTATACCTACATTTTGCATAAAAAAGAATGCTCAATTGTATTTCCATGTTTAGTTGTTTATTTCCCTTTGCAATAATCAAACATGTATAGTATTTCATAGCTAGAAATGTTTTCTCTCACGTGCTTGTATAAAAAATGTGTGTTGCCTATTGTTCCTTTTTTCAATTGTTTCTTTTCCTTTGCACTAATGAAATGTGTATGATGGTTCATGGCTATAAATGATTTGTCTTAGGTCCTTGCATAAATTTTATAATCATGTCTACTAAATTATCTCTTTACATCAATATTTTTTTTGCAATGAAAAAAATGTACTATTTAGACATGTTATTTTTCATTTAAAGATATATCAACACTTGGAAAATAGGTCTATTTGTCTTTTATCAACGCAAATCCATTTTTATGTTGTTTGAAAAAAAAATCTGCATCATCAGTTTGACACTACATACTATCAATATTACAACCATGAATCCCATCAATTATTTTTGACCTTCCTTGTATAATGATTATAGAAGTTCCAATCAGTGTATTAAATACTTGTACATTTGAGAGAGAGATAAAATGGCTTCTATCCCCACCTCGTTATTACATCCTTCCTCTTACGGTTTGATAGGTGTTTATCAATTCTTGATTTATGGTGTTTGGGATTTGTCTTGTGTTGACCCTTACTTCTTGGTCCTATGTGCTAACACCCACCTTAGACATGTAAACCTACCCCTTTTTCTTCACCCTACCACACTCTCTTGTTATATGATCTACTATTCCTACCCAACCCTCTTTAAAGTTGATTCTTGTTCCTCCTCCAAAAAGTATAAGACGTGGAGTGTTATTAGATCGTGAAGAGAATTTGATGCCCATGTTAACTGTTTTAGAGATTCCATCAATAACATAAATCCTGATCCAATGAGACTAAACTTCATACAGGGTTTTCCCATTTGCAGATAAATGATTGAATTTGATATGTTCCATCCATGCTTTCCGCATAAACGTAGTGTGGTTATTACCGTGTAGTTTCATGTCCTTCCCTTACTGCTTAAAAAATTGTTTAGGATAAAGCATACACATTATTTCAAATGACACTTGCACCCGCCATGAGAATCCTAAGTTTGAAACCCAGTTAACAAAGCCACTACCGCATCCTGCCAGGACCAAGTAAACCTCCACAAAACCAAATAAACCTCCAATACCAAATAAAAATTCCAGGACCAAATAAACCTTCGTGAAACCTGGTCAACAAAATCACACGTCAAAAACCACTGGATAGGTGTCAAAATAAGACAGGCCTATATTTACTATCTTCATGGAAGCTGAGACCTATGTGAACCTTGCAGTTCATTGTTCAATTGTTTTCATAGGACAAAGGTTTATTTTGTGTTTGTTGATGTTAATGATGAGTAGGCCACTGCTGATTGAGCCCTTCCACTATTGGTCTAAATTCTAATATGCCCTCTAAGTGACCACCAAGACCTTATTTGAAATTCGCTTCTTTTTCCGCTTCCAAAAGTCTAACACATGAAATGTTATTTTCTTGTCATAAATATCTACTGCCCATGTTGATTATTTTAGAGTTTCCACTTGTCATATGAAATTGCCATATATTGTGTAATGCCGCCAAGTTCCCGACAAATTGGTTTGATGGTTTCATCTTCCATCTTTGAGGATGCTACTCCCTATATTAACTATCTCAAGGAGAGATAACACTTAGGTGAACCTTGTTGTTCATTGTTTAATTCTTTCAAGTAATAAAACCAAAGGAAAAATGTATCAAAGCATGTTTACCTCAGGATTTTTATAGAAACTAAAAAGCAAAGATGGTGAAACAAACCTAGTGAATTAAACAGTCTAACAAGATATTTGAAATATTCATTAGATAAGCTGCATAAAATGCAAAAAAAAAAAACTAGTTGTAACAATTAAGATGCAAGTCCACATCTGAACATAACCACGCCTCTTGCTTCTTAATTTGATGGACCATTCCTGCATTTATGGAGCATTGAGGGGAACCATTGATGGTGGTGAAACACCATCGATGGTGGTTAAGGGTTTCCTCTATTGGTATAAGTTTTAATGTTGTCTATAAGTGACCATCAAGACCTTACAGAAACACTGCGAAATAAACCTACCTGGAAATAGCTACGTGAAACACAGTTTAGCAGTTACCTGGGATTCGAAGGTCCCCTTCCCCATGGCACAAGAGATAGGTTATCCAACCAAATAAGTGTGTAGGCTAGTGACTTGAAGACAAAAATAATCTTATCCGGCTTATAATTGCTTGTCAATGTTCACAAATGGGCCAGGAGAAACCTAACATCTAGGGTTCACATGAAAACCCACAATGAATTGAACACACAATTGCAAATCACGTGAACTGGCTCAGAACTAGATCATCCCATGATAACTGAGCATTACCAAATAAACCTACATGAAACCCGGTTAACAAAACCACCTTTAAAAAAACACAAGAGACCTGTCAACCGCTGTTATGGATTCCACTTCTATTTAGATTGTGTTTTGAGGATGCCCTTGTTTAAATATAAATGTTGTAAAATGTCTTTCTCCCTTTCACTGTCGTAGTTTAAGTTCTATCGTTAATCTTCCTCTACCTATCTCAAGCTATCATGTATTTTTTTTTATCTCTCTCTTAGGTATGTACATAGCCTCATCGACTAGTCTCAAAGCTAAATATCTGAATATAAGGAAGGTCCCAATTGACCAAGTAATTTATCAGACTTTCTCTTTTTGTGTTACTCATTATATTTGTTACTGCTACTACAATGTTGTGTAATTACTCTTATTACTGTTGCTGCTTTGCTCATTCTAGATTTGCATTTATATAATGTGTGTTTCATTTTAACTCATTTTAACTCATTCATATTTCAAAATCTCAAAGTTGAAAGAGATGAAAATTATCTTTTACTTATCAGATCTTTTACTGGGAAAATACTAAGATTGTCACAGAGACCAACTTCTTGATTACTTGGAAACAAGTGTAAATGTCCTCACATATGAATCAAAGGAATATTTGTTTGGTCTTGTGGGAATTTCCCAAAAGTACAAAGTTGAACATAGATTCATTGTTAAACATTCACGTTTATGTCCAAGGGATGGAATAAAAAAATGATTTTTGAGACCTGTTACAACTTGCAAGTTGTACTATGGAAACTTGCCTCCAAAAATAAATGCAAAGGTATGCTCCTGCATTTGTACCTTATTGGGTATATATTTACGTTTTCAAGCAATCCCATTGATTAAATATATTCATGTGTTTTTTTGAACTGTTATTTTGTCCTCTAGGTTGTTGCCCTCAACTCTTTGTTGGCAATCAGAATTACGAATAGGATACCTAGCAGATCCACAAAACCAACAATTTCTTATTGAAATGGGTGTTTCATGTGGTTCTTCAGTACATGCAGATTCATGTTCAATTTCACCAGTATGTATCTTTTACATGTTATCAAAGTCTTTGACTCAAATTGATAGACGCTTAATTTTATTTTTAAATATATGTTTTTATCTTGTTATATTTAATGTAACATATATTCTTTTTTTCTTTGGAAATGTTAGAATTTTTTGTTCAGTCCAGTGTTACATAGTTGTATGCTCACCTTTTCTACCAGTCATATAAATGCTATTTGAAGAGGTATGAAGTTTCTATTTGAGTTTAGGGAGACCAAGTTATAGAGATTCCATACCTGCCTATGCTCAGCTAAGCTTAGAACCTCCCCTCTACGGTATCAAGCAACTAGCTTAGGACACTTACCATGTGAATATAGGAAATAGTAACTGCACAAGTTCTATCAAAGGCTACTCACTTGATTTTTGCAAAAGGTTGATTATTACTTACCTTTGCACACATTACCAGAAACCTCATCGGGAAGTCAATTTCTTGTTATGTTCCCCTCTTCTCATTAGCATACCTCTTTTGACACTATATTAACACATTACTAATAAACTCACCTTACATCACTCACTGTGCAAACATAGGCTACCCTTTCTTGCACAAGGTCCTTCAATCTAATGAACAAACCTTTACCTGTCATCTTTGAAAAAAAAATGAACATCTCTCATGCTACCAACACTATCCATTCATGGCTTCCTCCACTACCATTGGTCTTATTGATATTCATTCCACTACAACAGTTGGGGAATACATATAGAGGTCATTCACTTTGTTATTATCCTTAATATCCAAATAATCAACACTATTATATATAAAATCCTTTTGACATTTTTACAATAGATTTGCATGAGATAACATCAAACAATGCATTATATTTTTAATTACTCATCCAACAATGCTAATGCAACCAAATAAAGACTCCAAATGTTTGAAAACCCCAAAAACATCAGTGTACTACACATACATTCCTTATAAAAGTGCTTAAATGTAGGAACCAATAATAAAATAAAGAGGGCCTTCAGAGTCACTGCTAACCTGCAATATCTCTTACGATCCTACCATGTTCATTCCTATTACATACTGTTAGCACTCAGAATTATACCCAAGGTTGTAGAAGGTAAATCCCAAGGTAACAATAGAACCACTTTAAGAAAGGAAGTTGGATTCCTCCTTCCTAGAGAGGGATCTCTCAGAGATTTTTTAACAGAGCCAGATATAAAAATTAAATAAAGTTTTAGATTGAATTGGTGGTTAAAACAAGAAAAACATACATTGGGATATCGAGTCACAAATATCCGTATGAATCATAGAACTGTTTGCAGGTGAAATTCTACAAAGGCAAGGTAGCACTCGGTTATAGTAAAAAAATAGTTTGTCTGATGATAAAGAAGAAACAAAATACAATCCATCAACACAGAGCACCTAAAAGATGAATTCTACATCAATTTTGGAAAGAAAGATTGGTGAATACCTAAAACAATAGATAGAGCATATCAATATGAATTCTGAACTATTACACACTTATTCCAGATATGAAGAACACATAATGGAAAGTTTAACAGAAAAGACATGCACATAGGAAAGGAAGTAACAGACTGTAACTATGAAATACATAAGAATCTTTGCAGCAACATGCCAACATTCAACTATGTCATTTTTTATTAAGGGCATATCTCAAAATACATAACCCAGAACCTCACAGGTTCCAACCCTGTCTTCCTCTATTGAGGGTATATTTATAGTATCATAGGCTCTCGAGACCATCCTCGAATAGAGCCAAATTCATTTACAGCATGGGAATCAAAATCCTAACAAATGTTGATCTGGCATATTCACCATGATCATAAACAAAATAGGGAAGCATGTTGGGACACGCATGATGGAAAAACATGGAAAATTAAACACTTGGAAACCATGCTTGCTGAATGAAAATGATGGCTCAAAGCACCTTCGATGATCTACAACAGTTTCATTCTTCCCGGTACCTTCGATGATCTACAATAGTTTCATTCTTCCCTGCACCTTCAACCAACGAAATTGTTGTGTATTATTTTTATTTTAGCCAAAACACAGATATGGAAACACATGTCTGAACTTGCGCGCTCTATAATATTCTGCAAATCCTCCTCATGACTTCCTCCACGCTAGTTCATCACGGAATTATTTCCATCCCTTAATAAAAAACCCCTTTAAATATCCATCATTCAAATCTACAGGACGTACCAAATTTCGGTGATTTCAAAAGTTTGTTTCCCCGTGCTTGTTGTATCAGTGGAATCCATCTCTGCCATTGATCTTACTCCACCATAAGTCTTGACTGTTGAAACATGTATCCCTTTAAGAAATTTCACAGATCTAGAAATTTATTTGGTTCGTGAAAGTTCTGGCAGAGGAATCCATCTCCACCATAGGTCTGAGATCAAGGACGATCGAGGCCGTTGAAACCTGTAAGGCCTACCAAATTCTGCATATAAAAAAACTTTCTTATCTCGTGCACACGTCCCTCTTTTCCACACCATTGATCTCCATAGGATTCATTCTTAGGCGTTGATCCGAGATCAAGTTTGCGGGTTGCAGAAAACAGAAGTCAGGATCTCCTCTTTCACGATGCTAAATTTTATGTTTCCACCTTCCACTTTCTCATTCCTTTTCGCACCGTTGAGCTTGTGCAGGATCCCCTTGAACCGTAGATATTGCGGATCATGGAAAGAGGGACTTCAACTTTTCACAACAAAATATTTTGGTATTTTCGCTTTCCGATCTCTGCCCTCTGCTCTTTTTCGAGCCGTTTATCTTTGGCAGAAGTTTTTCGGATCGTCGATCCCGTGGATCGCGGAAGGTGAAAGTTCAAACCCTTTATTACCAAATATCTATGTTTCCGGGTTTTTGCTTTCCTCCTTTCCACTCCCTTCCAGACCGATGATCTTCACGGAAACTCTCCGGACCATTGATCTGGTGGATTGCGAAATGCAAAACTTCAACCTTTCATGACCGAATTCTTATGTTTTCCGCTTTTCGCCTTTTGACTTCTTGCATTTTTTGGGCCGTTGATATTTGGAGGAGGCGCTCTGAGCCATTGAATCTTGGACTGCAGAAAGAGGAAGTCAGGTTTTATCACTTTTCACAATCGAAACTTGCTTTTTTCTCCTTTCCACTCCCGATTTCGCCTTTGGGGAAACGATTTGTGGCCTTTGATCTTCTCCACTATGCATCCAGGCCGTTCATTTGATGTTACCATTTATCCTGGAGCATACTTCTTCATTATTATTCATTTGCAAGTTGAAAACTAGAATTTTTCAATTGTTTTGTATATCCAACTTAGAAATGATCCTTTAAAACAGCTGCAGAATCTCATTAGCATTCATCAAGGTCATATGATAAGAAAATTTCCAAACCTTATTCCTCCATTTACAGGCCAAATCCCTTACCAATTATTTATCCCAAAAATGGTGCTAACAACTGGCTCCAACTAGGGATGTTATCCTCCCTGTGAGGTAGTAAAGAACCTCATAGACCAGGCTCCAAATCCATTGGGTTGCTCCTAATATTTCATGAAATTCCCAACATGCTTTGAAAACAAAAAACTAAACTGATGCTGGGACAAACTAAAAAATTACTGAAAGAAATGCTCGCCATGTCGAGCTTATTCACACCTACCTACCCTACTTACTAAGCATCAATGTCCAGTCAAGTAACTTCTGACTTCCAGTTAATCCAATCAAGCAAATGATCCCATGAACAAACTTTCTCCTCATGCTTGATAAAAAATAGAAAGGAAGAACTTAATGGGAAAAGTTTATGAAAAAAGGATTGATCTTTACTGTAGAGGAATAACCAACCATCACCACTGCAAAGCTTCTCCATGTATTCTACCACTGGATCATGACAACCTACAAATTTTTTTGTTAAGTGCTTGGCATGACAAGGCTGCTCCAACTACAACTCCTCTAGCACCTTGCCAAAATGCTCTTCAAGAAAACCATGCAGGGAATGCTCCTGACAATTTTCAAATGAGACATCAACTTCTTCATCTAAACTCTAAGAATTCAAAACCTGATTCCTTACAAATGTTTTAAAGAAAATATCATTGTGTTTTTCCATAGAATCAAGCAAAGTAATTTCTGAATCTAAAAAACATAAATAAGTATCCCATTTGGAGTTCTCCTCTTCTTCTTGGTGATCCAATCCATTATTGCAGACTTTAGGTTCTTCAGGTGCATTATTCAAGTAGTCATCCTTGTATTCATCACATATAGGCATGCTGAAATATTCCTTAAAAATATCATTAACATCATTTTCAACATGCTCATTGCAATCTTCATAAGAAAAATTAGGATGACTCTCTTCATTTACAACACCAGGATGATTATCTTCTTGCTCATCAAAAGAAGGATTGGAATGCAGAGTAGGTTCTAGTTCTTCACCCTTCTCATCTCCTTATTTGTGATTTGACATCTCATGGCAAGCTATTGTTTCTTTGATAGCATGGGATTGGTGGCATGACTGTTTTCCCTTTTCATTATCTATTTCTAAAAATTTCATGTCCTCAAGTTTTTGTGCTTGCTTAGAGATTTTACGTATATATCTCAGCAATTTAAATGAAGCATAACACAAAGGAAAACTGTCACTTTCAACACACTCACTATCTTCTCTGTTTTCAGGATTTTGACCTTGGATTGCAATGGGATTTTCTTTATTAACAGGCCTTGAACTTACAAAACCTACAACTATTTTTTTAGGCATAACATCCAAGTAGCCCTCCTCATACTCATAATATATAGGTGGACTAAAATCCTTTTAAAACCATCATTAACAGAATTTATGACAGGATAATGATATCGTTCATAAAACAAATCCTTATAACCCTCTTCCTGCACAACATTTGGTTGATCATCTTTCTGTTTTTGTTCCAAAACCTCTTGTCCTTTTGCAAACTCTTCATCTTCTTTAACTTCAATTGGTACAAGAATTTTAGGATCACAAAGAAGACCATTATTAAGGAAAATGGGAAACCCCAAGTCAGTATCAACAACATAGATAGCATGATTATCTGGTTGAATTTTTTTTTCTGACTCCTGACCATATCTGCTATTTTATCTCTGTATTCCCTGTTTCTCAACTATTCATTTAAAGGAATGGAAATTTTCAATTTTGAACGCTCTGTTTGCAAATTTAAAGCTGAAACAATTTTTTCTACATCCATCTGTGATGGTTGTTGTACTTCTTTCGTTTTTTTTTTCTATTTTACTTTCAGATTCTTTATGTACATTAGGATCTTTATGTGTTTCATTTTTCCTTTATGTATTTTGTTGGCTACTAGAAGGTTGATTTTGATTGAACCTTCCTTTATTTACAGTGACATCTCTATTTCTCAATTTGATCTTTCTCTAAACATCATTGGTTTGATCAAATTTTTGCTCACAAAAAACAGATTTGGAAGGGAGGGAAAGTTCTTCTTGTTCATATCGCTCAACCAATTCTAATTCTTTTTCCATTTTATAACCATTGTCTTGGTCTCAAATTATTTTAGACATTCTAATATTGTATTCAACCTCCAAACAATCAATGAACATACACTACAATGTGATTGACTTTCTCTCCAAAAGAAGAAAAGACAATTCGAGAGGAAAGGTAGTTGCATAATACAATTTTGGAGCACCTTCTAATGGTTGAATTTCTTTTGGCATGTTATAATAAAATCTTGAAAACCTCTCGTTGAAACTAGACATAGTTTCACCCTCTTATTTCTTCATGGAATAAAACTCTGAAAGAACTTGGTCCAATAACCTCCTCTTACGCCAAAACCACAAAAATATATTAGAAAATTCCTCCCATGTCTTAATGGATTCAGGCTGCAAATGCTTTAACCATTCCTTAACATCTCCATGCAAACATCATCATGTTCTAATTCAAAGAGGTCAAGGAAATGCTCAAAGGCTTGTAGATGTTTCTCAGCTGTAAGGTTCTTGGATTCTCCATTAGACTTAGGAAGGTACTTGTGATGCTTTGTAGGAAAATCATCAAGGATAGGAGGTAGGCGAAGTGGTCTATACCGGTTTGGAATATTGGAAGAAACAAGGCTATATGAAAAGGATGTAGTGTCAAATATGGTATAATGAGGCTCACAAGGCTGATATTTAATGTCATGTAGTTCAAATAAAAGGTCTTGATCAAAATCACATGCACATGATGAAGATATGCTTTTAGTTTGCAAAGAAGGATATACAAGAGTAAATTCATGGTTGTGTTTTGAGTGCAATAAACAATGTAAAATTGTTTTGACAATCTTACGAAAAGATAGGAAAAAATTTACAAGAAAGGATAAGACATATTGGAGAATATTCACACTTGAGTACCTTATTTTTTCATCATGCCTTTCCATGTATTTACATTTAGCTCATTTCCCCAGTAGAGCCTGCCTGTTCTCTTTGAAAACTTGATTTTTGGATCATTCCACCAGTGGAGTCACCTTCCAGAAGCTTTGAGTGGAGTCACCATAGAATATACAACCTATATGTGTCTATGACCGGTTGCTTAACCAAGTCGTAGAACTAAGACAATGTCATTTTCCCAAGGCTGATTTGCACTTCCATCCCCGACAATGACACCATTTTGTTAGAAATCAGAATTATACCCAATTTTGTAGAAGGTAAACCCCAAGGGAACAATAGAACCACTTTAAGAAAGGAAGCTGGAGTCCTCCTTCCTAGAGAGGGATCTCTCACATATTTTTTAATAGGGTTAAATATAAAAATAAAATAAAGTTTCAGATTGAATTGGTGGTTGAAACAAGGCAAACATACATTGGGCTATGGAGTCACAAATATCCTTATGAATCAAAGAACTATTTGCAGGTGAAATTCTACATAGGAAAGGTAGCACTTGGTTACAGTAAAAAGGAAGTTTGTCTGGTGATGAAGAAGAAACAAGAACAATCCATCAACATAGAGCACCTAAAACATGAATTCTGCATCAACTTTGAAAGAAAGATTGGTGAATACCTAAAACAATAGATAGAGCATAACAATATGAATTCTAAACTATTACACACTTATTCTGGATACGAAGAATGCATAATAGCAAGTTTAACAAAAAATACATGCACATAGGAAAGGAAGTAACAGACTGTAACTACAAAAAACACATGAATCTTTGCAGCAACATGCCGACATTCGACACTATCATTTTTATTAAGGGAACATCTCAAAATACATAACCTAGAACCTCATAGTTCCAACCCTGTCTTCCTATATTGAGGGTATATTTATAGTATCATAGGCTCTTGAGACCAACCTCGAACAGATCCAAATTTAGTTATAGCGCGGGAATCAAAATCCTAACAATTGTTGGTCTGGCAAATTTGCCATGATCATAACAAAATAGGGAAGCATGCTGGGACATGCATGATGGAAAAATATGGAAAATTAAACACCTGGAAACCACGCCTTCTGGATGAAAATGATGGATTAAAGCACCTTCAACGATTTGCAATAGTTTCATTATTCCCTACACCTTCAACCAATGAAATCGATGTGGACCGTTGATCTTTTAGCCAAAACATAAATATGGAAACACGTGTCTGAGCTTGCATGCTCTGTAAAATTCCACAAATCCTACTCATGACTTTCTCTGTGCTAGTTCATCTCATGGAATTATTTCCAGCCCTTGATAAAAAAACCCTTTCAATCTCCGCCATTCAAACCTGCAGGACGTACCAAATTTCGCTAATTTCAAAATTTTATTTCCCTGTGCTTGTTGTATTAGCAGAATCCATCTTCGTTGTCGATCTTACTCCACCATAAATCATGACCATTGAAACATGCAACCCTTTAAGTAATTCCACAGATCTGGAAAGTCATTTGGTTCATGCAAGTTCTGGCAGCGGAATCCATCTCCACCGTAGATTTGATATCAAGGATGATCGAGGCCATTGAAAGCTGCAGGGCCTACCAAATTTCGCATATCAAGAAACTTTCTTATCTCATGCACACATCCCTCTTTTCCACACCGTTGATCTCCACAGGATTCATTCTTAGCCGCTGATCTGAGATCAAGTTTGAAGGCTGTGAAAAATAGAAGTCGGGCTCTCCTCTTTCATGATGCTAAATTTTATGTTTCTGCCTTCCGCTTTCTCATTCCTTTCCACAACTTTGATCTTGTGCGGGATCCCCCTGAACCATAGATATTTTGGATCATGGAAAGCGAGACTTCAACCTTTCACAACAAAATCTTTTGGTATTTCCGCTTTCCGATCTTCGCCCCTCTGCTCTTTTCCAATATGTGGATATTTGGCGGAATTCTTTTGGATCGTCGATCCTATGGATCATGGAAGGTAGAAGTTCAAACCCTTTACGACCAAACTTCCGTGTTTCTTCCTTTTCGCTTTCCTCCTTTTTGCTCCCTTCTGGACAGTTGATATTTGCGGAAACTCTCTGGACCGTTTATCTGGCAGATCGTGGAATGCAGAACTTCAACCTTCCACGAATGAATTCTTATGTTTTCTGCTTTTTTCCTTTTGAATTCCCACATTTTCTAGGCCATTGATCTTTGGCAGAGGTGCTCTGAGTCGTCGGATCTCGAACTGTAGAAAGCGGAAGTCGGGTTTTATCACTTTTCACAACCGAAACTTGATTTTTTCACCTTTCCGCTCCCGATTTTGCCTGTGCAGAAATGATTTGTGGCTTATGATATTCTCCTCTATGCATCCAGGCTATTTATTTTCTATCACCATTTAACCTAGAGCGGACTTCTTCATTCTTATTCATTAGCGAGCTGAAAACTGGATTTTTTTAATTGTTTTGTATTTCCAACTTAGAAATTATCCTTTAAAAGACCTGCAGAATCTCATTAGCATTCATCAAGGTCATATGATAAGAAATTTTCCTAACCTTATTCCTCCATTTATAGGCCAAATTCCTTACCAATTATTTAGCCCAAAAATGGTGTTAACACATACTCTCAAGGCTTTCAATTAAGACCCTAACAAACCCAAATACCATATATTTGTACACCAATGACTTCTCATTTTGTTTCCACAACTTGGAAGCTTTGGAACATTATGAAGTTTATGAAGTAACTGTATAAGCAATTTAATATGCGGAAAAGCTTCCAAGGCTTTTAATATTGGCTGCCAACTTTAAGAGAGATTGTGCAATATTCAATGACATTCAGTACAAATTTCTCTCGTAGATTTAATATATACTCAAACATTTTTTGCCAGCGTTTCTATATATAATATCAGAGTCTTTTAGATTTCTCACATGAATTTGTAGCTTATATCAATTTAGATTTGCTCTCCCCGACCTTTAGTCATTTTCCTTTCAACCCTAGTGAATCCCTTGAAACCCTAGATCGAGTCAAGGTTCAATAGTAAAAGCTAATCAAATCTAGGAAGATGCTTGGAAATGTATTTAAGAAGAAAATATCGAGATCGAATTCATGCAATTCTAAACATAGTGATCAACTTCGTCTTTGCTTTCATGTTTGTTTAGCACTTAAAATAAACAATTTCGTTTTCCCAAAACAAATTTAGTTTGTTACAATGAGAAATGATGTATTTCTCTTTTGTTCAAACATTTTGATTTGTAGTCTAATAATTTCAGTATGTATTTTTTTGCATGTTACATTTTGGTATGCCTTAACAGATTTTCCAACTGTTTCTATTTATCAAATCAAATCGTTGCAAATCTAATTAAGAATCAACCTCTTTCATGTACTTCATAGAATCTATGAAGAATCTATGCGTTAACCCATTTCAGGTACTTCAATTTTATTTTCTTATAGCATTATCACACTTATCTTGCAGAAAACCTATCCAATTTAGCAAGCACTGAGTTTCTATCTGCCACTCACATTCAAAAATAGTACATTGACATCAGGAAAATTTTCATGTTTTTTATCTGAGTCTAAGAGAATAAATTTTGATTGCTTTATAAGTTTCAACTTCTAAGTCTAAGAGTATAATGTTCTATTCAATTCTTTCATTGATAATCATTTTCCAAGAATAAAAAACTCATACAATTTCTTTTTTCCAAAATGAATAGGTAATACCCGTGCAAAGAGTTAAGATCAATTTTAGTGAATATAATAAAGAATATAATTCCTAGGCGTTATTCATATGAAGAGGTTACAAATCCTTGATATTGAAAGTTCACTCCTTACAACACATTTTTTTTAAATAGGATTTGTGAATAAGTGGCTGGAACTTTCCAAATTATATTTAATTTCTGAACTCTAAACTTAAGCATTTCTGTTTTTAAGTTCATGGTACTTTTTTGTATGTGCATACGGTTATTCCAATTCAGTTTTAACACTTGCTTTTTTATTCAGTTTGTGGGAGCATGTTTCATAAATTGCATTCATTAGCATGCCTATATTCAACTTGTATTTGGATATGTATGTCTCTGCTATTGGGTTTATTTTCATTCGTTTTTTCCTTATGAGAGTAATTACTCTTTATTTTTGTAAAAAAACTTTTTAATTCCAAGAACAAAGCACATATCTGTTATTTAGTTCATGGTACTTTTTGTAGACACATACATTTATTCCAGTTCAGTTGTAGAAGTTTGTTTTTTATTTAGTTTGTGGGATCATGTTTCAATGTTTGCATTCTGAAACATGCATTTATGTTAACTCGTTTTTCATTATGTGGGTAATTACTCTCTCTTGTTGTAAAATCACATTTTTTATTCCAAAAACAAACTACGTTCAAGTATTTCATATTGAATTTTATGTCTTGATGGTTGATTGCAATTCTAATAGGATATTCTTTCTTTGTGGGTATAAAGAACAAATGAATTTCTTCACATGTATTTGATTTGATCATTATGTATTTCTTGTGCAATTTCTCCAATCAACTATGCATATCTATCTCCAAGTGATCTACAACAATTTTTCAAAGCAATTGATTCAAAAACAACTTTACAAATTGCACAAGGGAAATGGTCATTTCCATTTCAGAGCATAAGGATACATTCTTCATGTACATGAATTCCTTATGCTAGCCTGAAATGTTTCCAACACCATATTTTTCCGTTGAATCCTAAATGAGATTATTATTGTTCATTTCATACTTTGATTCGTATCAAACATGTTATTACTTTTTATAGTTATTACACCATCAATTATAACAACACATTGGAATCTTGATTATTACTTACCATTTTTTAAACGTGTTAACTACAATAAACCTGTTATATATTCTGATTTGGATTGTTCCTCTGGACATTCCTTTGCACCTTGTTGATGGCCCGGGCTTGTAGGTTGCTGGATAAACTACAAGGCAATCAACATGAGGAGATAATCCAACCATAAAGGCTTCAAATCAATCCCACACAGAGATGATTATATCCCTGAGCTGTTTCGGATAATTAACTCCTATGGATACAAGTCCTCCACTGGAACAAGGTTTTTCAGATCCAAATGGATCTTCTCCTTCTTCGGGGAAGATCTAGAAAATTTTTATAGTAACTGGAAACTAGGCTGTCTAAGAAAACTGAGACAGTAATTATAGATAACTTTAAATAGAACAATTAGACCTGTAAGTTGTGACAAAAAATATTACCCCAACATATATAAATATAGATCAATCTTACCTTTTTCCAACTTTGAATGAAATTGAGACAATGAAAATTGTACTGCTTTATCCAAAATATTATATATGTATAACTGTTCTATCCGAATAATACCAATTCAAAAACTAGTATGGGCATAAATGATTGTTCAATAGTTGCAATATGAATCAAATAAAAACATTTATTCAATGCATAATCAACACATTAACATTGTAATGAAACATCAATACATTAGTTAGCATGTTTAATAAATAAGCAACATATGATCAATTTCTCTGGAAGATAAAATAATAACCTGAATCCATGAAATAAATTTAATAAATAGCCCAAAAAATGACATAAGAAACAGTGTAACTTTTGTTAAAACTGTAAGAATTACGATCTTACAAATTACATAGCATCCCTGGTATGTCCTGTAGAATTACTCACGCGAGCCCCCTCTCTTGGTAGACACCTTTCCCTTCAAATAATTATTACAATATTTTACAAAGAAAGAAAATATTCCCAAAATATGGGGTTACAAGATATCAATTTCAATATTTTCCAATGGCAAACTGCCACTTGGAAAAACATCCAACAAATCCTGTATGTCTTGATACCGGGCATGCTTTCGGTGCAGTTCAACCTTGCAAATCAAGGACTTGATCTATCTTTTCTTAATCTTTGCCCATTATCGGAGGAAGAGGTCAATTCTCATTAGTGAAGTGAGAGGTGGCTCAATCCAATCCTTGATTTTGTCTAGTTGAAGCTAACTAATATGTTGAATCTCCTCCTTATCCTTTGCAAAATCACTCTCAATATGTTCTAGCTTAAGCTTCTGAGGTAGAGCTTAATCAATTGGATCTAGTAGTGGTAGTTCCAGAAAACCTAGCAAAGTTTTTGAAGCAAGCCATCTCTTTTTGCAGGCCACCTGTCCGTCTGGAATGATGGATTCTGCCAGTTCACAGACACTCTCCCACGTTTCAATTGAAACCTGGATTCTTTTGAGCTTACCCTTTTCCAGGACTGGTAAATCATTAGGTCTATTCTTGATATACTTTTTCCATTTCACCAAAGTATCATAAGCTATTGTTGATTATTCCTTCTTCGATTGTGATGATGGAGGAGGTCAGAGTGGCGCTCGAATGAATTGTATGTCTCTTGTATCTCATTAAGTCCTTCAAAGAGACTAACCATTCGTTGATATAGGTCATCATGAATTCTGTAAGCCAACTATTTAAATTCTTCCTTTGTGAATTTAGAGAATGAAGAAGTAACATATATAAGTTTAAAATATTTAAGCTTCTCTTCAAGGATGGCAATCTTATGAGTATGCTCAACATTCAACCCTTTTGCGTCTTTAAGATGTTGCTTGAGAAGATCATTCTGGTCTTGGTGCTGCTTTATCTTCTCTTCATATTCATTCTTCAAATATTGCAATTCCTGTTGATGCTGTTCATTTACCTAAGCTTGTTCCTGCTTGGACCTCTGCATATCCTATTCTTTTTCCTCAACTTCCTTGTTGAGAAAGGAAAATGAATCATAATTTTCTCCTGCAAAATCTCCCATGGCAGCTGCAGTTTCTAGGGATTCCTATTTTACATCATTGGAGGTTATCTTCTAGATAATCAGATTTGGCACTGAACATTGCTTGAAGGTCCCATATCTAGATATTTTGGATCCCCTTTTAACCAAAACCTTCTCCTTCCTGCTCCAAAATTACTCCCCCAATGTTACAACTACATCTTCACCAAAGTTAGTCACCTCCTCTGCTACTGAGATAGTTCCTTAAGGGATTGCAACGATAGGGGCAGGTTGGGAAGTGTCAGGTGTAGGGATTGACATGCTGACTAAGGGACGAGTAGTGGAAGGTGTGGAGGTATAAGAGGAAAGGGGTGAAAATATGGAAGTAGGAGTAGATGTGACATGTTCAGGGAAGGTGATAGGGATAGAAGAGCTAGCAAGTTGTGAGACCGATGAATATGTTAGTGGAGATGTGGAAGTGGTAGGGAACTCAAATGTTGTTTAAAAAATGGGTAAAGTGGAAAAAGGAGTAATAATAGGCATCAGTCCATAGCCATCAGGTATGTTTGCTACTACAATATCAATGTACTGACATATCTTTTCGTTTGCAGATAAGCGAATCAGAACATCTTCAATTTCCCCAACTACTTTCACATTGGTCCTGTCTAACTAAGTAACCTGCCAGGTAGTGGGTTTAGGTTGTCCATTGATATTTTTGCAGACTAAAAGTGGCATTACATTGACTGATGACCCCGAGTCTACTAAAAAATTGTGCACATTATCGTTTAAAATCTCAAGGGTCAGGAGGAAAGGTGGGGTTTTAAACATAGTCTTACCTCCCACACTTGCTTCAACAATCTCTTCTACATGTTGGTTGTTAGTGAGAAGTTCCTCCTCTGGTACTTCAAGTGTTTTTAACAATTCGTACCCCATCTCAGGTGCTTTGAGATTTTCCTTGACATTATCAGCTTTGTCTTCACTAGGCCTGACATGCATGTTGACTTGTTTTGGATTTTGACTGCTAATAGTAAGTTCATGTATTTTATCATCTGTTTTGTTCTTCATATTCTCTTGAAATTTCTTAATATTTGGAATTATTGAATTGTCTTTATTTAACAAACCTTGGCTACTTGTTGTCACATTTGTTCTTGATACCTCCTCATGCTTCAGAGTATTCTTGTCTTCTGTATCAAAAAGTGAGACACAGTCCCATAAAAATAGAGCATCATCTTCTTGTTTTTCTGTGGATTTATTTCCCTTTTCCTCCTCATCATCAGCTTCTGTTAGTTTAGAGTCAAATAGCTGATTCATTACTAATGTCATCAAATTGATCCATTGAGGACAATTTTTCTCGGAATGAGGTTGCTGATGAAAGGTGCAAAAATTATCCATACCCACCTCAGTTAAATTCATGGATGCAGGGCTATGTGGAGGAGGTTTAGATTGATTGTTGTCCTCTCTCCTTTTATAGTAAGGCTTATAAGAATTCTGAGCTTCTTTTTCCTTTTCCAAATCTATTATTCTGTTAGACAATTTCTGCATCATTTTCAATATTCCTTCAAAGTCATGTGACTACTCCTCCTTAGGCTTGGATAGTAATAAGGCTTTCTTACCAATTTTTTTTTTTTTTTTCCTGTCGATTACTGAGGATAATCTTCTATGCTCTCTCTTTCAGCATCTACTCTCTCGGCTTCTTCATAAGTTTCTGACAACGTAGGTTTGACTTGCATCTTGGGAAACATGGCCAAGTCAGGCCCTAAAACTGAAGTATAGTATTAGATCAAAACCTTATCAGATGGTTTATCAGTTGCATAAAAATTCTTAAGATAAGTAGCAAACCTTTGGGTGAAACTATGCACTTTTTCTTTTCTTTATTTCTTTAAAGAACACAACCCTTTCATTAATGCTGCATGAGTTTTTTGGACTGCATACTTACTTCTAAATATTCTTTCAAAAGTATTCCAGTATGTGATTGAGTTTGCAGGCAGAGCAAAATACCATGAGGCTGCTGCTCCTTTTAGGGTATGTGGAAACAATCTGCAGAGTACATCTTCATGTTCTCTAGCCCTTAGTCCTTCTATGGCCAAGTAAAAGCTTTGCAAATGATCATCTACTAAAATCTTTTCACTTGGGTCAAACTTGGGCAGCATTTTCTCAAAAGCCTGAGGTAAGTCATGTAAAGGGGTTGCCAGGTTTAAAGGTGACCTAGCCCTCCAAGCAGGTAGTGGGTTTGGTGGGTTGGGTGGCTGATTTGCATTCAGGTTTTCCATGAGTCTGGGTGGAGAATGAGGTGGTGAATGAACAGGGGTATGAACAGGTGAATAGTAAGGTGTATCTCGGCCTAGTTGATTCAAAGGCTGAACAACTTCCTGTAAGGCTGTTTCTACCAGTTCTTCAAAATCTCCAACCAACACTGCATCTTCCAATATAGGACAATCTTTCTTCTTATATTATCTTCTAGGAAAGACAAGAATAATTGGTAATCCTCCAATCTTCTTCACATATGCCCTAATATGTCTTCTTAGATCATTAACTACTTCATTATCAATAGAATACAGATGCTCTTTACCTTTCTCTTCAAGAAATGGATTGGGAAACAAACTGCTTTCAGAACTATCACCGGTGGAATAATCTCGAGAAAATAAGTTTCCTCGGCCAGCCATGCACTGGCTGCCCTCCTTCTAGCGCCAAAAAATGTTGAGGCCTAGAAACTCACAGGTAACAACAGTTAGGGATTCTCCCCAGTAAACGTTCCCAACTAGCCCGTTACTGTTTGGTATGGGGAATCCGTCTGGTTTACGGTCTGGCTACTGTAGGTCAAGTGACAAAAATAAAGGGTTTTACCGGTTACGGCCCGGTCCACCGTGTATGTTTTTAGTTTTTTTTGTATTTAAGTATGAGATGCAAGTGCCTATCTAAAAATGCAGATTGATAGAGAATACGAGGATCAGTCACAATGTGATGTGCAGGTTCTTACCTCTCCTCTTACCTCTCTCGTATCTAAAGGACACACAGCAAGAAAAAACTAAAACTAACTATCTAACCTATCCCTAGGGAGAAAGATTATCATTTATCAATGAGTAATGTATTTTGCGCATGCATTGAGAAAAATCACAGATATCTGTTAGTCCTTTCAAAACACATGAACATTTATAGATATATGCACAACTAGATAGCTAATTGTTTATGAACAGCATTCATTACTGATAGTGGAAATTTCATTGAATAAACTAGAGTGCATTCATAACAAGAACATAGGTTCAAAGAGTTAGAACGATCTCATAGTTAATGGATAACAGCTGAAAACGAAATAGTTCACATTCAACAAATCCGTTGCACAACATTTGAAACCTTCCACAAAGCTTTCTCCAACAGGAAACTTGAAATAGTTCTTCTTACATTATACTCTCACAAATCTATCTGGGAAAAAGTCCTTTCTTCTATCTAACTCTCCTATATTTATACTACAAGCAAAACTCTTGGGCTGCCCCTTCGGTGACCTTTGGGCTCCCCCCAACTGTTCAATCCCACAATTTTGTCTTTTTGTGAGTGCTCACGATTTATACAATATGTTACATTTCAGGTTAAGATTTTAAGAGCACTTTTATGAAAAGGGACCAGCTTGGTAACTGACGAACTTTTCCAAGCCTGGGCCTCTGCTCTTATTGATTATGCTCAGTAATCCATTGGTCCCTTGCTAGATCTTGTTGAGCTCATACCTAACTTTCTTCTTCTTTTCTCTATTTCCGCTTCTTCATTCTTCAACCGCTTCCTTCCTTGCTGCCTCCCTTCTACTTTGTCTTTTAAACACATCTTACTCGCAGTAATCATCCTGTCATGAAGATACCATATTTTAGACCATTTAGGGTTTAATAAAGTAATACAAATTGTATCAATACATGCATTCTGTAAAATGACCTCTAAACAATGTTAATGCATGAAAATAAAACATGATAATGAAAAGAAAATCCTGACAGCTGATCTGAAAATCCTCTAAACACACTGCCCAACTAAAATAACGATCCCGAAAGAACAAACTCTTCATCTCAATTCTAGCCGCATCTCAACCAATTCGACATCCTCCGATGAAAGCATGAAAAATGGCAAAGTAACCGCCATCGAAAAATAGAGTAAAATCACACGAGAAAGGCGGGAAACCCTTACCGGTGGGAAAAAATACTAAGCATCGGGTGAAACAAAACTCTCATCGACAGGCGGAAACACTATAAGTTGGATGGTTAGTGCACTATGGAGCCCCAATGACGGAAGACATCAAACTACGACTTCCGCTTGGAAATGAAAACATCGGCGAAATAAAACACTAAACAAAAAAAAGCTGCAGCATCGAACAATCAGTTCGCTAGGGAGCCGCAACGGTGGGCGACGAACAAACTAAAAGTTTTGTAGTCAACATAAAAACATCGGTGGCCGACAAGCTCTAAAGCTAAAGGCCGGAGCTCAAAACCACTAATCATCGGCGATATAGTTCATTACGCAGGCGGCAACGGCAGGAGATAGACTGACTACAGCTTCCGTGAAAAAGAAAAATCACTGGTTATCGGAAGAGCTAAGGACTATATATCAGCAATTCAAAACTTAACGCTGCGACCGTGTCGGTGCCGCAAAGAACTAATGCTCCGATCAATCATCAACACCGTTCCGATAGAAAAAACAAGAACATTGCAAAGTAAAAGTTTGATCAATAAAACAAAGGCATCGGTGAAAATCAGAACTAGCCATTGGCACACTCTCTAACTGCCCTCCGAAATAGCGGCGACGAAGAGAACTAAAGCTCCAACTCAAACATGAATAGACTTTCGATAGTGAGTAGAAAAATCATAGAAATAGGAAAAATCTCCGAAAACATTAAGTGTTCGACAGACTTTAATGTTGTGCAGCGGTAAAATTAGTTCGTTTCATCTCCAAAATAGCGGCGGCACAGAGATCTAAAATCCCAATTTTAATCTTCAACAAACATCCGACCACGATAAAACCAGACCATCAAAAAATTAAAAAATGTTAAGTTCCACAGTCAAAAGCATTGGCAGTTTTATATCATTCAATCTCCAAAAGTGGTAAACAATTGAACTCAAATCAAGCTCAAGAAAACCCAAAATTGTAACAGAGGAAAGACATAGTTCAGGAATCCAAAGAATCCCAGGCAAGATAAAATTAAAAGGAGGGTCCAAAATTTTAAAAAATTTGGGAAAATAGTTGCAACTGCAACAATTGGCGACTTCCTGGTGAACCTAGATCTCTATACAATTTCTTCCTTAAGTAACAGACTTTTTGGCAATAAAACCAACATGTTGAATTCTTCTAGATGTCTGGATTTCCCAAATGGAAAACATATGTACTTTTAATCATTAATGATAGTCCAATTTAGGAAAATGGAAACCAAGATTTCAAAGTCAAGATAACTCTTTTGAGGCCAGGAATATGAGTTTCATTTTTACCTCTATCTTCGGGTAGCTTCCAGCTTGGACACCACGAGATTGTAACATATGGTAAACATAAATATTCATTTGTTCCTCATTCCCATGCCATTTTGCACTTTTTGTGCTTTTGGACTTTTGTCCTTTCTTTTGAGTCCTCCTGCATGCCTTTCTTTCTGAATTTTTTATTGAGGCTCCTCTATCCATAGTGTCCTTTTGTGTGAGAGATGTATTTAATTTTCAGCTCACAGATGGAGAAGAACTTTGTCAATTCTGTACTCATATGATTTAGTACTTTGTTTTGATGCATATTGTTTTCGTAGGAGATTCTTTGACTCTTATTTTCATTTTGGCTTTCAATTCTTGGCATGGGATCATTTATATATAATATATTGTTTACCTTGCTTCCTTTCCATGGGTCTTCCGCTGTCACTCCCTAGGACATTTTTTAAATGTGAGATGGATGGAGCCTCGAAATAGTATTCCAGGCCTTTTTCTCCTGAGTTATTTTACAAGGATTAGGTAGGACTTCAATGTGTTCATAGCCATTTAGGAAAAATGCTAACTAGAAGAAATTCTTTCAGATAAAACAATAGTACACAGTCTTGTAATCAAGGATTTTAGTTAATCCAGAATTCTGATGCTCTCGATGCAACCAAAAGTTTGCCTCTTTTTATTGAAATCAATCAAAATCTAAACTAAAAACAAACAGAAATAAAATAAATCAAACATAAACAACCAAATCAATTTATTTATGTACAAGATAATCCAGAAACAAAAATCAAGAAAAATAAAGTTTGAGAACTAAACCACTAACTGGTAAGTCCTTTGCCCACCTCTATAAATCTGGCAACTTGTAAGTTATGGGGCTAGGCTTGACTAGAAAATGAAAAAAAAACTAACCATTATCTAATTCTACTGTACTTGAATAAAAAACTATATCTACTATTTTACAATCAATCTCATTAGCCCGTGAAAATCGAAGGAGATCGGGATGGGTGTCTGATGTACTGCTAGCTTCTTCTTCTTGGTAGTCTCCCAGTTTTAGCTCAATTAGATGATTTCCCAACACATAATTCACTGGTTCATTTTTTTCTTCCAATATAGTTACATTGTGCTTCATGTGGGGCTCTCTTAATATTTTAATCTGGTTTGGACTTCCCTTCTGAGGCAACCACAAGTGTGACCAATTTGAAGCAAAATACCCATTTAGTATTGTTGACCAGTCTCGATTCAAAATCAGTCCATAGCCATCAGGTATGTCTGCTACTACAATATCAATGTACTGACATATCTTTTCATTTGCAGATAAGCGAATTAGAACATCTTCCATTTCCCCGACTACTTTCACATTGGTCCTGTCTAACTAAGTAACCTGCCAGGTAGTGGGTTTAGGTTGTCCATTGATCTTTTTGCAGACTGAAAGTGGCATTACATTGACTGATGACCCTGCACCTACTAAACAATTGTGCAAATTATGGTTTAAAATCTCAAGGGTCAAGAGGAAAGGTGGGGTTTTAAACCTAGTCTTACCTCCCACACTTGCTTAAACAATCTCTTCTACAGGTTGGTTATTAGTGGGAAGTTCTTCCTCTGGTACTTCAAGTGTTTTTAACAATTCGTACCCCATCTCAGGTGATTTGAGATTTTACTTGACATTATCAGCTTTGTCCTCACTAGGCCTTACATGCATGTTGACTTGTTTTGGATCTTGACTGCTAATAGTAAGTTCAGGTATTTTATCATCTATGTTGTTCTTATGTATTTTCTTCATATTGTCTTGAAATTTCTTAATCTTTGGAATTATTGAATTGCCTTTATTTAACAAACCTTAGCTCCTTGTTGTCACATTTGTTCCTGATATCTCCTCATGCTTCAGAGTATTCTCGTCTTTTGTATCAAAAAGTGAGACACAGTCCCATAAAACTAGAGCATCATCTTCTTGTTTTTCTGTGGATTTATTTCCCTTTTCCTCCTCATCAACTTCTGTTAGTTTAGATTCCAATAGTTGATTCATTACTAATGTCATTGAATTGATCCATTGAGGACAATTTTTCTTAGAATGAGGCTGCTAATGAAAGGTGCAAAAATTATCCATACCCACCTCAGTTAAATTCATTGATGCAGGGCTGTGTGGAGGAGGTTTAGATTGATTGTTGTCCTCTCTCCTTTTATAGTAAGGCTTATAAGATTTTTGAGCTTCTTTTTCCTTTTCCAAATCTATTATTTTGTTAGACAGTTTCTGCATCATTTTCAACATTCGTTCAAAGTCATGTGACTGCTCCTCCTTAGGCTTGGACAGTAATAAGGCTTTCTTACCAAAAGTTTTTTCTGTCGATTGCTCAGGATAATCTTCTATGCTCTCTCTTTCAGCTTCTACTCTCTTGGCTTCTTCATAAGTTTTTGACAATGTAGGTTTGAATTGCATCTTGGAAAACATGGCCAAGTCAGGACCTAAAGCTAAAGTATAGTATTCGATCAAAACCTTATCAGACGGTTTATCAGTTGCAGAAAAATTCTTAAGATAAGTAGCAAACCTTTGGGTGAAACTATGCACTTTTTCTTTTCTTTCTTTCTTTAAAGCGCACAACCCTTTCATTAATGCTACATGAGTTTTTTGGACTGCATACTTACTTCTAAATATTCTTTCAAAAGTATCCCAGTCTGTGATTGAGTTTGCAGGTAAAGCAAAATACCATGAGGCTGCTGCTCCTTTCAGGGTATGTGGAAAGAATCTGCAGACTACATCTTCATGTTCTCCAGCCCTTAGTCCTTCTATGGCCAAGTAAAAGCTTTGCAAATGATCATCTACCAAAATATTTTCACTTGGGTCAAACTTGGGCAGCATTTTCTCAAAAGCCTGAGGTAAGTCATGTAAAGGGGATGCTAGGTTTAAAGGTGACCTAGCCCTCCAAGAAGGTGGTGGATTTGGTGGGTTGGGTGGCTGATTTACATTCACGTTTGCCATGAGTCTGGGTGGATAATGAGGTGGTGAATGAATAGGGGTATGAATAGGTGAACAGTAAGGTGTATCTGGGCCCAGTTGATTCAAAGGCTGAACAACTTCCTGTAAGGCTATTTCTACCAGTTCTTCAAAATCTCCAACCAACACTGCGTCTTCCAATATAGGACGATCTTTCTTCTTATATTCTCTTCTGGGCAAGACATGAATAATTGGTAATCCTCCAATCTTCTTCACATATGCCCTAGTATGTCTTCTTAGATCATTAACTACTTTGTTATCGATAGAATACAGATGCTCTTTACCTTTCTCTTCAGGAATTGGATTGGGAAACAAACTGCTTTCAGAACTATCACCGGTGAAATAATCTCGAGAAGGTAAGTTTCCTCAGCCAGCCATGCACTGGCTGCCCTCCTTCTAGCGCCAAAAACTGTTGAGGCCTAGAAAATTGTAGGTAACAATAGTTAGGGATTCTCCCCAGTAAATGTTCCCAACTAGCCCGTTACTATTTGGTATGGGGAATCCGTCCGGTTTACGGTCTGGCTACTGTAGGTCAAGTGACAAAAATAAAGGGTTTTACCGGTTACGACTCGGTCCACCGTGTATGTTTTTAGTTTTTTTTTTGTATTTAAGTATGAGATGCAAGTGCCTATCTAAAAATGCAGATTGATAGAGAATACGAGGAGCGGTCACAATGTGATGCGCAGGTTCTTACCTCTCGTCTTAACTCTCTCGCATTTAAACCACACACAACAAGAAAAAACTAAAACTAACTATCTAACCTATCCCTAGGGAGCAAGATTATCATTTATCAATGAGTAATGTATTTTGCGCATGCATTGAGAAAAATCACAGATAGCTATTACTCCTTTCAAAACACATGAACATTTATAGATATATGAACAACCAGATAGCTAATTGTTTATGAACAACATTCATTACTCATAGTGGAAATTTCATAGAATAAACTAGAGCACATTCATAACAAGAACATAGGTTCAAAGAGTTATAACGATCGCATAGTTAATGGATAACAACTGAAAATGAAATAGTTCACATTCAACAAATCCATTGCACAACATTTGAAACCTTCCACAAAGCTTTCTCCAACAGGAAACTTGTAATTTCTTTATGCAAAAGGAAATAGTTATTCTTACATTATACTCTCACAAATCTATCTGGGAAAAATTCCTTTCTTCTATCTAACTCTCCTATATTTATACTACAAGCAAAACTCTTGGGCTTCCCCTTCGGTGACCTTTGGGCTCCCCCCAACCGTTCAATCCCATAATTTTGTCTTTTTGTGAGTGCTCATGATTTATACAATACGTTACATTTTAGGTTAATATTTTAAGAGCACTTTTATGAAAAGGGACCAGCTTGGTAACTGACGAACTTTTCCAAGCCTGGGCCTCTGCTCTTATTGATTATGCTCAGTAATCCGTTGGTCCCTTGCTAGATATTGTTGAGCTTAGACCTAACTTTCTTCTTCTTTTCTCTATTTATGCTTCTTCATTCTTCAGCCGCTTCCTTCCTTGCTGCCTCCCTTCTACTTTGTCTTTTAAACACATCTTACTCGCAGTAATCATCCTGTCATGAAGATAGCATATTTTAGACCATTTAGGGTTTAATAAAGTAATACGAACTATATCAATACATGCATTCTGTAAAATGACCTCTAAACAATGTTAATGCATGAAAAGAAAAAATGATAATGCAAAGAAAATCCTGACAGCTGGGTCTTAAAATCCTCTAAACCCGCTGCCCAACTAAAATCACGATCCCGAAAGAACAAACTCTTCATCTCAATCCTGGCCGCATCTGGACCAATTCGACATCCTCTGATGAAAGCATGAAAAATGGCAAAGTGACTGACATCGAAAAATAGAGTAAAAGCACACGAGAAAGGCGGGAAAACCCTTACCGACGGGAAAAAATACTAAGCATCGGGCGAAACAAAACTTTCATCGGTAGGCGAAAACGCTATAAGTCGGATGGTTAGTGCACTATGGAGCCGCAACAGTGGAAGACATCAGACTATGGCTTCTGCTTGCAAATGAAAACGTCGGAAAAATAAAACACTAAACAAAACAAAAATTGCAGCATCGGACGATCAATTCGCTAAGGAACCGCAATGGCGGGAGACGGAAAAACTAAAAGTTTCACAGTCAACATAAAAACATCGATGGCTGGAAAGATCTAAAGCTAAAGGTTGGAGCTCAAAACCACTAATCATTGGCGATATAGTTCATTACGCAGCCGCAACGGTGGGAGATAGACTGACTACAGTTTCCGCGAAAAAGAAAAATCACTGGTGATCGGAAGAGCTAAGGACTATATATTGGTGATTCAAAACTTAACACTACCGTCGTGTCGGTGCCGCAAAGAACTAATGCTCCGATCAATCATCAACACCGTTCCGATAGTGAAAACAAAAACATTGCAAAGTAAAAGTTTGATCAATAAAACAAAGGCATCAGTGAAAATCATAACTAGCCATCGGTACACTCTCTAACTGCCCTTCGAAACAACAGCGAGGAAGAGAACTAAATCTCCGAGTCAAACATGAATAGACTTCCAATAGCGAGTAGAAAAATCATCAAAACAAGAAAAATATCTGAAAACGTTAAGTGTTCGACAGACTTTAAAGTTGTGCAGTGATAAAATTAGTTCGTTTCATCACTGAAATAGTGGTGGCATAGAGAACTAAAATGTCGACTTTAATCTTCAACAAACATCTGACCGCGATAAAACCAGACCATCGAAAAATTAAAAAATGTTAAGTTCCACAGTCAAAAGCATTGGCAGTTTTATATCATTCAACCTCCGAAAGTGGTAAACAATTGAACTCAAATCAAGCTCAAGAAAACCCAAAATTGTAACAGAGGAAATACATAGTTCAGGAATCCAAAGACTCCCAAGAAAGATAAAATTAAAAGGAGGGTCCAAAATTTAAAAAATTTTGGGAAAATAGTTGCAGCTGCAACAGGTCCATTCGCGGGATGTTAAAGTAACGATCAAAATTTCCTATAGGTTTAGGTTAGACTGCTAGGGTTCCCTTGATTTTTGCATTTTGACTCCTCAGGTCTCTGTAGGTTTTCTTCTATGTCATTGTTCTTTGCTGTTAGTAAATGATTTTGACTTCCACTTGTCATTCAAGTGTCTTCTTAGGTGAGTTAGGTCTGAATCTTTGTTTGTGAGTGGTTTAGGTCTTCCTTCTTGGCTATTTTGGTTCAAGTGCTTGTGTATTTATAGGTTTCTCACCTCTGTCATCCCTTCTAGTACACTGATATGCCTTTGATTTATTGGGTAGTGGTCTAGGTTTGTCACTTTTTCCAAGTGTTGATCTACTTGTCTTTTTAGCCAGTAGTTCAGTCCATTTAGGGTTCACGTAATTTTTTCTTGGCTTGTCAAAGATTGTTACTTTTAAGATATGAAAGCTATCACTTACATTTATATATGTTTAGGTTTCTTAACTTTCTTATTTGCATTCAATTGCATCAAAAATTTTGAGTTTTTTGAAAAGAAAACAAAAAGGCAGTTTTAGTTGCATAAATTAGCCCCAGTCTAGACTTCTGTGCATTAGTTGTTTTTCCATTATTTTCATAAAACCCAAAATATTAAAAGTCTTGTATTTTTCAGAGTTGCTTAAGAATTTTCATTAGTTTCATAAAAAGAAAAAGGAAAAATGCATTGTTAAGTGCATTTATTTTGAAAATTTTACATCACATTTGCTTTCACGTGTCGAGTCCAAACATGTAATACCCCAATTTTGACCCCTTGGTAGTTAATTGTACATGATGTAAATATTGTATTTGAATCATGGAAAGTAGCTCAAGGCCAAGGCCCTACCAGTGATTGATGTTTTGTGGATATGTGATCAAGGTTGATACCTATGGTTTTTGTGATAAGTCAAGCATAGTAGATATATTTTGATATATCATGTAAATGTACAAATCAATATAAAACCACAACTAGCTATGGGGATACAAACGTTAAAGAGATGGGGGCATGATTCCACAAGGGATAGGGTGGGGAGATGTTCAGCAGATGCCATGTGAGAGATTGCAGGTTCAATCCTCACAAAAACCTTGTTTAAAAACCTTCGTTGTTTTGTCTCCCAAGTCACCCAAGCAGACACGAAATCAGAATTAAATCCTTTTGGATAGAAATTCCACCCTCGCTAGTTGATGTTAAACATATTTCTAGTTGAATCTGCAAAATTTTTGTGGCCTGTTGGATCTGTGTCCCCACCATATCAACGATGGAATCCAAACTTGATGAAGTGGATTAGATTGGAATTTCATGCACATCAAGAGTTTTTTAAGACATGCTAGTTGAATCAACGAAATCGTTGGCCGTCGATCTATTTGATGTTTGATATCAACCGTAGATTTGTGTAAAAGTTGTCTGTTCTTCGACCATATACCCTGGTTCATTTTCGGTACTCGATCATTCAATTTTCTTGTAGGAAAATGGTTGAGGCAGTTAATTTCTTGGGTAGAGCAAGGCATGGCAGTCTGATGGCTTGACTAAGCAAGCCTGCAAGTCTGTAGGTATGTAGCCTAGGAGGCCGCGTTCTTTCTTTT
>LPNX011131616.1:966943-1000505 GCA_001517045.1 Pseudotsuga menziesii | reverse complement strand
GGTGGGGGGGGGAGAATTTTTTTTTTTTTTTTTCATGCACATTGTGCATTCATACTGCTGATGAAACCGTGTTTTTTTCTAGGTTTTTCACCTATTGTTTACCATCCTCAGCTGCACAGAGGTTCAGTGGTATCCTTGTTTTGATGAGTGAATGAGCAGTGGAGATCACTCGATTTTATGAGCAAGTGTGGTCATCTATGGTTTTCCCAGTGTCGTTGTTCAATGGTCTACTCTGTCACAGAGCGAGTGTAAGTCTGTTTGTTGTGTTTTCTCATGGATTGCTATGTAGTGCGTCCCTATTTTGGTTTAGGAGTGGACGAGGGTCATAATTTGTTGATAAGCCTAGTAAAGAGAGGAACCACAGAAACATATCAAGAGGGGTTGGTAAATTTGGACTGCACACCCGAGAGAACACTAGAGGGAAGGTATGGCCTGAAGGATTGTATAATAGAGAAAGGAATAGTTCTTTGTGTAGGGTGGGGTGGAGTCGTGGAGAGTAATCCATATATAGTGTAGGTATCCTTAGCTCTGGGGTTGAGCTCACTAGCCCAACAATTCTACCTTTCCATTTCCTTAAAAACCTAGGAACACCAACTTTTGGTTTGTTTGGTTGTGTCTTGTTGTGCTTTGGCTTGTTTCCTTAGTAGCATGTGAATCCCAATTGCTTATTTTCCTGGCTGGACAGTCTGTGAAACCAAACCGTTAGTTGGTTGACTGTATTCTGATGTGTGTTTGTTGTGTGTAAGCTTGTTGTTCCCTAGTTCCTTGTGGAAATCATGCCCAACTCGAGGGTGGCAGTGTGTTGAGATATTAATGAACATATTGGATTATGGTTGGGTGGAACGTTGCAGCGACATAGCTAGTTACAAAACAACTTAATCATCAAGATAAGTATCTATGTTACTCTGTTTATGCAATGTAATTGCTTGTTTATGCCTTGTATGTTTTATGCATTTTACTTCTGTATATGCCTTGTATTTTTGGTAATGCAATTGCCTAAGTTCATGGAGGCTAGAAGCCTGTACAGAGGTCAGAATGCATCTGACATAGTGTTTCTGCCCCTTGGAATCTTCCTGCGAAAGGAGGAAACCGGAAAAGGGGAAGTTGGACAAGGCAGATAATGGTGTTTCCACACCCCGGGATCCACAGTGGAAGGTGGAATGCGGGAGATTTTTTTTTAATCTAAGCAGAATGTGGGATTTTCGACTTCCAGGATCCATCTGTGGAAGGCAAAATGCGGAAGGTGGAAATCAGGAGAATAGATAAAAGTAGAAAGTGAGTTTTTCGACTTCCAGGATCCGCCTATGGAAGGTGGAAATCCAGAAAAAGGTTAAGGTAAATATTTGGTCTTCTAATTCCCAAGTTCCACACTGGAGGATGGAAAGACAGAAACAAGAATAGAGGTTCTGTCATTTAATAGTTTTCCAACTTTTGAGTTCCGAAGTGTGGAAGGGAGGAAGGCAGAAGGCAGAACAGTGGTTGACAGACTCCATCAAGAGTTATGTTTCCGATTTTTGAGTTCTGAAGTGCGGAAGGCAGAAAGCTGAAGTACGAAAGGCAAAAAGGTCGTTGAATGTTCTCTCACACATTTGAGTTTTCAATTTCTAAGTTCTGAGGTGTGGAATGTGGAAAACAAAAGGGTAGAATGCGAAAGGCAGAAGGGTCGTTGAAGTGTTCCATCGCACTTTGAATTTCTGATTTTCGAGTTCCAAAGTGTGGAAGGTGGAGATCGGAAGTGCGGGAGGTGGAAGGCGGAAGAGAGATTAAGTATTATCTGTTGAACTTTATATTTTCAATTTCCGATCTCCGAGGTTGGAGGCATGGAAGTGCGGAATGTAGACTACAAAAAGACAAGTTCAGTGTGGAAGAATTCATTCCGTTCATAGAAGGGATTTGTCCCAAGGCAAAATAACTGTTACAATGATGTGTAGGTGTTCCTAATCCTGGAATGAAGGTGGAAGAGTGAATTAACATCCATGCCCAATGTTTGAAAAGAGAACAAGGGTTCTTCAAGATTTTTTTTAATAATCCACATTATCGGGTATGGGGACATTACAAAACACCATTGAGTTCCACTTCACCACCCCTGAGTAATAAAGCCTTTAAAAGAATGCTTAATATAAAATGTATTGGTAAGCTTTATTTTTATAGGTTTGTTTATCAAGTAGCTTAGGCTAGGTTCTTGGATTAGGATATTTCAACTATCCAAGAGCACTTTGATTTCAGACATAGTGGCCAATATTTAGTTAAGTCCACTTTTACAAGAGATAATCTGGAAAGCTCCTCTAACACAGGAATCAAGAACGAGGCCGCGTGAGATCTTGGTAACAAGATAACCCTCCAATAACTCATTTGAACATAAACCAGGATTGTTGTGCATACGGGGGTTCTATCAATACCACTTCTTGGGCCCCGTGAGGTGCCGATATTGTTAGAAATTCAGGCTTAGATACCCTTCCCATGCACATCAATCAGGCCAGCAACTGTTTCACCCAACTCTCGTTGTAAATTTGGTAGCCTTAGTTTCTAGAGCTTAGGTTCTTACACATGTGGAATTGGAAGGCTATTTCTAGTTGTTATCAACCAAAATGGTACTTCTCCATCCGAGTATTGACATCCAATATATCGAGACACAAAATGACAACAGGATTGAAGTTTCCCAATCACTATAGATGTACATGACCATTGATACATAAAATCCTAACCATCTTCATACTTTTTTATTTGGAGATTAGGGTTACACATGCGACTATTTGCATTGCAACCCGCGTTTCATATGCGACTATTTGCATTGCAACCCGCATGTCATACATGAATATTTTCCTTGCAACCCGCGTGTCATACGCAACTATTTGTGTTGCAACTCATGTGTACATTGAACACCTGAGTTTCCTTTGATCAAGGAGCATGTCACACGCGCATTTCCTATATACATACTTGCATGTACCTTAATCCAATGATAAAAAAATAAATCATGATTAGTCAAGATTAGTTGAGCCTTAATCAATAACTATCTCAACTGTCTCAACCATCCTAACCTTCAAAACCTCTCTATTTCCCTATGTATAAATAGAGGGCATGGGATGGGGCTAATAATTCATTCCTAGAAGAGAAAAGTTATGTTGGTGGTATGCCTTAAGACCTGTTGGAGCAGCAGACCTCAGTGCCCCCGGTTTGCAGAGGATTCCTTGTTTCAGAAGTTGGGTTGTAATCTTACCATTCTCTATTTATGAATAAAGAAAGTTCTTCTTTCAATCCTTGTATTGTTGCTTTCTCATGTATGATGGATTATGAATGATTTCAATTATGTTATGATGAATACACATTTCACTAAACATTAATATATATATGATATGTTACTTGAATAACTTGTCTTTTACAGGTGAATTGGGAGAGCCCTGGAAGCTTTGAAGGAGATCGAAAGAGGAGAATACCAAGCTTGGATCAACCGTCATAAACCGGGTAAGTCAAGCTTTCTTCCTATTCCTATTTCATTTTCTAGATAAGATGATTGTCTGCAAGTGTCTTACTAAGTTGTTAACCTAAGAGACCCTAGGTTACAAGGGTGCATTGTCCTCAACAACAGAATTGACGACTCCGTTGGGGAGTCCAGCCTGTTGTGGGTCCATTCTTTAGGTCCCCTTACCAGCCTTTGCTTCTTTTTTATTCGAGATGTGTTCAGTCTATTTTTGGACTTTGATTTATAGTTTGGCTTGTTTAGAGCCTTGCTGCTAGTCTTTTTTCTTTGAAAAAAATTTAGTAGCACATGTGGGTTGTCTGCTTAGACAGTCGTGTGTTTCACTGTGTACACGCGGGTTTCCTCTTGGATAGTCTCGTGCCGTACGCAGGTTGTCTGTATAGACAGTTGTATGTTTCCTGTAGCAGTATTTTGGTCTGTTAGGTTTTGGTTGTCCTTGCTTTTTAGCTTTTTGATTGCTTGTGAGGCTCTGTTTATGACATGACTCTGTGAGTCTGAGGTATGTACGTCACATTGTATGCTTGAATTTGTCAAGTCCTTGAGCTTTGGTGTTTGATTTTCTTGCATCAGGGAGTGTAGGTGGTCCTCTTGCTTGGTTTGTAAGTTAAGGTGCTTGTGTTCTAGGTCAGTGATCAAGTCCTTGAATGCTTTGTACTATGTACTGCTTTTTGTAGGCTTAGTCACTTTTCTCTTTGTGGATCTAGTAGACTTGTAAGTTTCTTAGTTTCTCCAAGTCAGATTTTGTTCCAGTCTTCTTCCTATTGGTTGAAGTAGGTCACTTTGGGATCCTTTTGCCTCATTCCACTTTTATATGCTTAGATTAGTCAAATTGCTCAAGTGTTGCATTTATTTTGAAGTTGTTTGAAAAGAAAAGACAAAAATATTTTGCATTAGGTTGTATGTAGCATTTATTTTCATTATTTTTCAAAGAAAATTTCAAAAATTCTTAAAATGTCTTGTAGTTTCTCATACCTAGTCTTAAGTTCATTAACTTGCATTTGCAAAAAGAAAAGAAAAAGTTGGCTTTGTAGTTGCAATTTGCTTTGAAAATTTACTTTTGTACATCATTTTTCTCTCTAGTATCAAGTCTATAACATCACATAAGTTTCATGCCATTTTCCTCTAACTAAAAACAACCTATTAAAAAGAATGATATAATTTAAAAATTATTAGTAAGTTTTCCTTTTTAGGATCCTACACCAACTAGCTTAGGCTAGACTTGTGGATTAGGGATTTTCAACTCTCCACAAGTATTTGATTTCAGACGTAGTTGGCCAATCACTAGGTAAATCCTCCTCTATATTGATTATATCTAGGAATCTCATCTCAAACATGATTTAAGCACAAGGCTGCGTAAGGACCTGGACTGAGGAGATAACCCTCCGATTCCGTGTTCAAGCTTAGACCAATATTTTTACGCATCTGGGGACTTCTGTCAATACCACCTCTTGGGCCCCGTGCGGTGCTGTTGTTGACAATGTTTTGGGCTTTTCTACCCTGCCCATGCGTACAAATCAGGCTTGTGACTGTCCCCCCATACTTTTAGTATAGTTTCGGTAGCCTTTAGTCTCTTTGACATCTAGGGTTCATACGCAGGTATACCGAAAGGTTATTTCTGGTCTGCCTTGGATGAGCTTGGAAGGTAACCCTGATAGAAGGTGTGGGAGGGTGGTTGGGTGATTCCTCTGCTTATGCCTAAGAACATCTACAGGGACGCCAAGTAACCATCTATCAACTTTCTTCTGGAAGGCACATCTTATAACTGTTTGTCTGTTTGGATTTAGGATATTTAGTGAGTGATGTGTGGTTTGTTTGTATTTAGTCAGCCTTAGGGTGTGTGAAGAGTCATTTTTTAGTTGTGGAGGACCAACCTCTCAAAAGGTTAAGAAGGTTGCAAAACCTTCCTCCATATTTCACAGTGGAGCCTCCACTGCCCCTCAAAGGTGGAGATCAGATATTGACGGTTCTTTCAAAACGGTACGAGTAAGCAAAATTCTAGGTGAACTGGAACTTAGGACCAATCAGGTTGATACAACCACAATAGAGATTGAGGAATTGCAGGCTTATGAGTTTGAAAGAAACTTTAACCCCCCTCTTACTGACTTAAACAATCATGTTATCGTCTAATTTCTTCCATTCACTTCACCTGTGATTAGTGTTCCCATGATCAACATTATGGCAAGCTCTGCGGAGGGTATGTATACCCCCACTTCAGCCGTGTTGGCTAGAGGAGTGCCACCTCCCCTGGTTGGAACTCCTATACCAAGTACATCTACTACACCTTTATCACCAAGTAGTAGGGTGGTTCAACCACCGAATTACTCGAATGTAGTAGGTCCTTCTAGTGGGGTTATCACTAGGATTCCTAGTGCACCTTTTGCTTCACCCTCTTTTATACACATTGCTCAGAGTGGTCCAATTGGATCCTCTTCATTTGTCCAGTGATTCCCATGGAATGGGGGAACATTCCCCCATCTATTCCTTATGTAGTTCCTACACCTACATATGTGGGGATGCAGTTTGGAAATACAAACACTTATGGTTAAGGTTTCCAAACTTTGGTTTCAGCTCTGTTTACAAGCTCTCATTTCTCGCTTTTTAGTGGAGGGATACCTGCTCCAGTATTTCAAACTCTAGTTTCGTTTGGAGGGGCTCAAACTACTTATACTGCACCACACTCAAATAATCCACTGGCTTATGGGTGCAATACATTTCAAAGTAGTCCAACTACTTCACAACCGGCAGCTGGGGGCAACCCCACCTTTACTTTTGGGAACCAGGGGGCAGGTCCTTCTACCTCCCAAACTCATGCTTTTCAGGATTCAGTTAGGCCTAATATTCTGTTCCTGGAAAATTTAAACTTTCCATATTTGATCAAGTTGATGAATGAACCGGTGAAATATAGTGCCACATGACCACCTGTTCCAACCAAGTTACCCTTGGACATTCCCAAGTTTGAGGAAAAAATTGGTGAAGATCTGGGTGCCCATATCACCACTTTCCATTTATGGTGCTCTTACAACTCACTTAATGACAACACCATTCGGTTGAGGATGTTCCAAAGAACTTTGACTGGTGTTGCAACAAAGTGGTATATTGAATTTCCTTCTGCTGCGTTTGACAATTTTGAGGACTTAGCTAATGTGTTCTTGAACCACTTCTAGCTTCCTATCCAGTATGATGATGGAACATACCTCTTTTCTAGTTTTAGGCAAGAAAAAGCCACTCACATTTCAGATCATATCCAAGAGCAGTGAAGACAGAAGAGGATTATAAAAGACACCACCCCCCCGAGTTCTTGTTAGAGTGGTTCTTTAAATATTTATTGCCTTATATATCTAAGGATGTATCCACTTCAGGGGTGACCACTAAAGAAGAGGCCATCCTTACGGCCCAATAGATGGATTTGATATATGCTCAGTTTGGGATATTATATGAAATCATACTTGAGACATCGCGGTCCACCCATAGTGTCGAGAAACCCAAGCCTGGACCCCATGCTGATGGCGTGGTTGGTTTAGTGAGTTCTCCCATTGTAGATTCTTTGGCCAATCAACTCCATGAGTTGTCTGTTAAGAAGTCTATAGCAGAAGCAAAAAAGGCTGCCCCCTCACCCCAAAATGCAAATGTTTTTGCTCAATCCTCCCAAAAGTGCAATCAACAGCCCAGTGGGAAAACAAAGAAGGGGAAGAAAGGCGAGGGAAACCAAAACAAGCCAGATCCCACAAACAGTGCTGATGGGGGTAGGAAAGATAAGAAGCGAGTGAATTTTCCTTGCAATTTGTGCCAGGTAGATCACTTAACTCATCAATTCTCTCTCATTGATCAAGCCCAAAAGCTGCTCAAAACCCAACAACTGGTTGTTCTTAAGGATCCTTTTCTGCAAGGACATAATACGACTTCTGTTTCTAATGTAGACGGGGGCACTTCCAGTGCCCCTCCTGACCAAAATTATATCAACATGGTACTATTTAGTACCTTTCTCCAGACAAGAAATAAAAATTATGAGACAAAGGCTCCCAAGAAGGGTAAATCTGTTGGTGAAACCTCTAACTCTCTCACAATCGAGAAACTTGCTGACCCAATGACCAAAATACCGAAAGGTATATTTAAAAAGACATTTCACAACCCAAACTCTAGGGTTGCTTCTAACTACTATGTGGTGGAATATTTGGCCAAAAACCCTTGTGAGATGTCCGCGCTAGAAGTGCTTCAGAGTTGTCCCGCTCAGCGGGATGCCCTTTTAGTAGCATGGATTCTTCGAGTTTGATGCCAAAGTTAAATCTATCAGATGTTAAGATGTGCCTACCATATCATGTGGCCTTATTAGTAGATGCCATCCATGGTGCTAAAACCATTGGAAAAATACTTGTTGATGAGGGGGATTCCACATGTGTTATGCTCTTTCTTGCTAGAAGGCTTTGGGTTCCTCGGAGCTTGTTCCGTCAAACACCTTGCTTACTACTTTTGGCGGGAGGTCTTTCCACCCGCATGGTATCCTACTAGATTTTGAGAATAAGTTGGCAGTCAAAGTGGTGTATGTTGAACTGGAGGTGATTGATGCTCCATTGGACTATAATTTGCTTATGGGGAGAAGCTGGACTTACGTTATGTGCGCGATTTACTCGGTTGTCCTTCAAGTAGTGATTTTTCCACATGAAGAAAATTTGGTTTTTTTTGACCGACTCAATTTCGCTCAAAGGGGCCGTTTGGAAAAGAATGATTCGATGGTACCATTGGTTGATCAGGTCAGGCCTGCTACGGAGATCTTGGGGGCTGCTATGTATTCATCATTAATGGGCACATTTGATATCCCAACCCTGATAAATTATCTAGGTTCCATGAGTGTGGGTAATTCTATCGCAACAGTTGTCGATAGAACTGATCCTTGGGTCCTTCCTACCCGTTACGAACCTCAGGTGCCCTTATCGGTAGTGGAAGTGGCTTACCAATCTATCGTTAACACCACTGCTGATCCGATTTCGACTCCTTCTATAATCTCAAAGGAGTCAGAAGAAGCTTATCTACCTGCTTGGGTAGATAACTCTTTATACTCAGATGATTGCTTAGATATGGTTTTTCCTTCGGATGAAGCCATTTTGGAAGCCATGAGTTGGAGAGACAAGATCTGCGAAGATATTCACCATGGATCCTACTTCCTTCCAGAGCTGAGTAGAATTGAAAACCTAGAGTTTGACATGATATTGGCAGAAGCTGTTGGTCCTATCAATGTCTCTGCAAAACCTGAAGTCATTGAAAATGTGCATATTGATGCAAACTCTTCCTTGGAAGAGGTTGCCATATATACTGCCCTGTTAAAGGAATTTCACGACGCATGTGCCTGGTCGTATATACTAGGCATAGATCCACATATTGTTGAACATGGAATTTGAACCTATCTCGATTCTAAAGCTGTTCGACGAAGATTGAAGAAGTACTATGCCTAGGCTTAGTGCTCTTTCTTGTATTTTATTGTATGTTATTTTATGTTATTTTATGCACAATAGTTATTTGGCAGTGTTCTTATATCATCTAGTGATTGTTACAGATGTCAGCTGAGTGGTTCGTAGGTTTTGCGGATGGTGCTAGTCATCATACTTGTAACCTAGCTTCAGCTACATGGGTCATCTATTCACTCTCAAGACAACTAGTTGCCTTTGGATGCGCTTGTCTAGGTCCTACTACAAATAATGTAGCAGAATACGGGGTTGTTATTGAGTTATTATGGGATGCCTTGTCATGTGGTATCACCCAGTTGGAAGTCAGACTTGACTCTCAACTGGTAGTTTCCCAGCTCAATGGATCTTATCAGGTGCGAAAACCTACCTTGTTATGTCAGTTCTTGCATGTTAGATTACTTGAAAGAATATTCGATTATATTTCATTTGATCACATTCCACATAATGAAAATACATTAACTGATGCATATGCAAACTATATTCTCGATTGACACTTAACGCACATTTTGTAAAATATACACAACATATACATTTGGAACACATGTAAATACCCATGCAATATATATATATATATAGATGTAAAAATCTGTCCATAGATAAGTCGAGTTTTTGATCCTAAGATCTAGTCAGAACTGTGAAAATATACAATAATATATAAAAATTTTGATCAAAATCCATAAAATGCCTAGAGATCTAGGCCTGATCACCTGCATCACTAGCATCATCCTCATCATTAGCTTCTTCAGTTGCAACAACCTCTTCGTATTCTATATAAACCAGAACGACCCTGGCTACCCTCCTCATGAGGCGTATCCAGATAGGTGGAATCCCTACAACAAATTCTTGCATAACAACATGAATCTGCTCAATCTGTATAGTGGGAACTCTTTGGGTCAGCTTGGCTAGATTTTCCTTGAGCACCCTCATCAAACCCTGAGTTCCACTTAGTACAGGTCGTACATACATCATGGGATGCCCATCGGGGCGGATAGGTCCAACAGCTGCATTTAAAACATTTAAATGGATTAAAAACTCTTATACATATGTATATAATTTTATGACAAAATTCATAAAAAATTAAAAACATAAAAATAGAAATACCTAGCTCTCCCCACATTCCTCCTGGAGGGAGGACGAGATCATTGTCTCCTCGAAAGTATAAACATGTATAAGGAAACTGCTCAAGTGCTGGTAACTGTCATCCCCACCACACATAGAAGTCATGATCGTATACACCCTGGATTGATCCTCCGCCACCTTGGCGAAGGAAGACTTCTCCCCGCCTGGTCAACCTAGGTTGGCGAGGAGAGAAATATGGAAGTGGTACCGCAGGGCTGATAGCAGGCACTCTCTTGAAGAAGAATGCCACTAACATGCTCGAATACCCAAAATTCTTGCGGTGTCCTCTCTTACAATCATAGAGTTGTTTCTTCATAATCAGGATTATACCCGAGCACCAATCAAACACAGTTCCCTGTAAGCACTCCACTCCCACTCTCATTTGTGTCCAAGTGGCGAGATGTAATGACAAAGATCTTGCAACCTATACTATAGTACTTACCACTACCTGAAGTGGGAAGTTGGCAATATGAGCGATTGGGACACATGATCCTTTATTCTTACTCCCAAGCATGCGGTAGGTGTCCACATAATCTTGGACACTCATGGGGTCACCACCCCTGCCAATGCCTTCGAGGTTGACAGGAATTCCCTTGCGAGACAACCCCATGATGAGATACATGTCTTCTAAAGCTATCTCCAAGATCTCACCTTGAAGATCAAAAGTTCCAAGGTCATGATCCCAATAGCCAATCAAATGTTATAGCAAGCGGACAATGGCCCGCATTGGAGAAGTGAAAAAGAACTTTAGTAACCCGCATTACCGTAATTCATTAACAGTGGGGGAATCATGGAGGGACTCGCGGTCCATATCCTCATGTTATCGCTCCCTCCATTCCAAAACCATGATTGAACTTGCCCATATGACCATTATTAAACATTATAATTTATCAAATTCTTTTAGTTTTGGCCATTTTTAAAAATTCCTATGTTACGTAGTACACGCGACTATCTTTTAGATAGGTCGCATGTCACATGCGAGTTGCCTTCTTGTAGTTCACGTGTACAACGTGTGTATGCGACGATATAAGTTTCCTACCCATGTGTACCATGCAACATCCCTAAGGCAGGCCCAAAACATGAAAATTTGCATGGAATTGAAAATTAATATAGTTGGAATGCAAGAGAGGAGAAAGCTAGCTAACCTCACACTTGCGGAATTCGTAATCGTCCACCGGTTTGTCTGTTTTGAGCAATCCAAGTCAGAGGTAAAATATTTCTAAATTGGGTAAAAACATGAAATGGTATGTTTTAATTCTATTTTTGAACGATATATAAAAAAAAAATCAATTTTTGGGTTTTTAACCTATAGTTTGAAAATTATTTTTATAATTGAACTAATACCATGTCGTTTTTTCCTAATGCAACAGGTTCAAAGTCTTTTAGAAGTTGCGATCCACTCATATAGGGTAGGATTTGGGTCTTTCATATGTCAATATGCATCTATACCTTATCCGCTCTTAACCCTAGGATTACTTCTTTAACCACATACTATGGTGTTTAACCATTTTTACCTCATTTACATCATTGTTCTTCCATGGATAGGGCCTTCCTTCCATGAGTACCCTAGTTTAGAACACTTTGTTGTCTTTTGGTACACATGCCACATTTGTCATAGGTTTAGGGGAGCCTTCTTAGCTATTTTTCACGCCAAATTGAGCCTCATTTTGGTCTCTTTTTATAATCTATCCCCTTTTATAAGGATCCTCGCCTTTATGGAGTTTCTTTAGGCCCAGGTCTAACTCCTCAAAATAGACTTGACTGCCGAGTAAGCTTGTCCATTTAGGCTCATTAAGAATATGTGAATGGGAATCCACATTGGTGGTAGGTCATCGCTTTTTCGGACCATGTGGAATAATACGAAAAATGAACACTCTCTTTTCTTCGGAATTGAGAAGAGTATTCTCAGGCATAGGTTTATCACTTTTCCGAACCTGAGGGACTAAATTTACGGAAAAGGAGCGCTCGGTATGAGCTTAGTTTTCTCTTTTTCGTGATTTGGACCTAAACATGAAAAATATTCTGAGTTTACTTTATGTCTTTCTCATGCTCATTAAACCCTAAAGAACAAAGCATCAAGTTTACTGTTGTAAGCCCCATTTCTTGTAATCAAATGGATCTTTCCAAGTGATATTTCCTTCCTTCACACTCGTAAAACTCAGGCTATAAGCTGCTTTTGAAGGGGTGTTGGGTAGGTGGTAATTTAACCTTTTTCATACCTTCCTAACTAAGTAGGAAAAATGTACACCTTACTTCTTCGAAAGCTAAGAGAGTTCTTTTGTGGTTTGTTTTATAATTTTCTAGCCTTGGGAGACTAAATTGGATGAAAATGCACCCCCCTGGAGTCTTCTTCGGAGTTTTCAAACTCTGAAAATATGAAAACACCAACGACCATGTGCTAGTTCAGGATCATAAAATCCAAAAATGAGTGACTTTATCAAGCATTATTCTCTTCCCTCTTCAAGCTTGTCAAAAATGAAGAGAGACATGAGTTGACTTTCCTGGACTCGTTAAAATTTAACAGGAAAGATAAGGAAGAAGTACTCTCTTTTGGTTATAAATAATGGCAGCATGTCATCCTTGAACATAACACTCTCTGAAATTTCCAATACTCATGTTTCAGTTTACAATTTCAGCTCAACTATCACTTCGAGTATTTACTCCAATTGTCCTTTATACATGGGGAATCTGATCATGTCTCCTACATGATAGATAAGTCTAGTTGTTCTATCTGCAAGTTAAAATATGCCTTGGGTCATCTCTGTGTCGTGCTCACTGTTCAAGGATTTATCCCTTCATCTGACTATTAGCCTGATTCCATCATTATCCTATTTGAGTATTACTTGTGTTTACCTTCTCGTATCCAGTTCCTAGTCACTCTTGTGATCCATTGGAGGATCCATCGCCTTCCTCATCACAATATTTTTTCTCATTAGTACTTCCTGAAGATGAAGACCTAGTTTTTTACGATGGTACCTTAGGATTCACTATCATCATTGGTGGATTCCTTTTCTTTAGTTGTTAGTTTCACTCATTATCTGACATTCTGTTGAGTCCTTTCAATGTTCGACTTCAACACATTTATTCACATGGTAGGGATTGTACTGGTTCCTTTGGATTTCGATGAAGACCTTAGGTTCACACTTATAACCTGAGTTGTGCAAGGCTATATTATGATCAGTTACACAGCTTCCATATTTTGAAGAGTCATCATTGTATATTGTGGATTCGATCCACCTTTGTAATATACATGGTCTTGTACTCGTATCATATGATGCAATCAAATATTGTAAAGGAGCTAGTGTTTCATTATATATTGAACATGGCATCCTCAAATATAATTTTATATATGAAATTGATATGTATTTGTTTCAGGTACTTCCTCTACTACCTTGGAAATTTGAGTTCTCCGAGATTAAAATATCGTAATGTATTTCGGCCATCACTTTCCTCTAACCTCACACATCAGGGGTCATCTGTTATCAACCAAAATGACACTTCTCTGTCCGAGTACTGACATCCAATATGTTGGGACACAAAAGGACAACAGGATTGAAGTTTCCCAAACACTATAGATGTACATGACCATTGATACATAAAATCCTAACCAACTTCATACATTTTTATTTGGAGATTAGGGTTGCACACACGACTATTTGCATTGCAACCCACTTGTCATACATGACTATTTGCATTGCAACCCGTGTGTATATTAAACACGTGAGTTTCCTTTGAGAAAGGAGCGTGTCACACGTGGATTTCCTATATACATACTCGCGTGTACCTTAATCCAATGTTAAAAATAATAAATCACAATTAGTCAAGATTAGTTGAGCCTTAATCAATAACTATCTCAACTGTCTCAACCATCCTAACCTTCGAAACCTCTCTATTCCCCCATGTATAAATAAAGGGCATGGGATGGGGCTAATAAATAATTCCTAGAAGAGAAAATTTATGCTGGTGGTTTTCCTTGAGACCTCTTGGAGCAGCAGAACTCAGTGTCCTTGGTTTGCAGAGGAGTCCTTATTTTAGAAGTTGGGTTATAATCTTACCATTCTCTGTTTATGAATAAAGAAAGTTCTTCTTCCAATATTTGTATTGTTTCTTTCTTATGTATGATGGATTATGAATGATTTCAATTATTTTATTATGAATACGCATTTCACTAACCATTAATATATATATGAGATATTACTTGAAGAACTTGTCTTTTACAGGTGAATTGGGAGAGCCCTAGAAGCTTTGAAGGAGATCAAAAGAGGAGAAGACCAAGCTTGGATCAACCGTCATAAACCGGGTAAGTCAAGATTTCTTCCTATTCCTATTTCATTTTCTAGATAAGCTATTTGTCTGCAAGTGTCTTAGTAAGTTGGTAACCCCAGAGATCCTAGGTTACAAGGGTGCATTGTCCTGAACAGCACCAGTGTACCTGGGGTAGAATTGGAAGGTAACCTCGGTTGATAATTTGGGAGGGAAGTTGGGTGATTCCAGTGCTTGCACCCATAAAACTCTTCACGAGACACTAAGTAACTACTCTCTGATCTTCACTAGTTGGATCTGGGCCCTAATAATCCTAGGATTTCCTTTGGAAGGTGTATCCATTACCTCTTGTGTCTGTGATACTTAGGAATTTTTTTGGTGTATGCTCTTTGGTTTGCTCGTGTCTTAGTTAGACCTTTTAGGTGTGTGAGTTAAAATTTTAGTTGTGGAGGACCATCCTCTTCGTAGGTCTATAAGGTTGAAAAAACTTCCTCCATATTCAAAAGTGGAGCCTCCACCGCCATCTGAAAGGCGGAGACTTGACACAGATGGTTCTTTCGAACCAACCAATGTTAGCGAAGTTCCAGGTGAACCGAAACTTAGACTTTCTCATAAATAAATCCTGCCAGTAGAGATAGAAGACTTGTAAGCTGACGAGTTTGTGAGAAATTACAATACACCTCTAACTGATTTGAATGAACCTGTAATAGTCCAATTCCTTCCTTTCATTTCACCTACGTATGGTGTTTCTTTGAGTCTAGAAATGTCTAGTACATAAGAAGGCATGTATACCCCTACTTCAGCCATGATGGATGGTGGAGTCTCTCCTCCCCCAATGAGTACTCCAAGACCTATTGCATCTACTACACCTCTTTCTTCAAGTGCTTGAGTGGTTAATCCCTTGGCACCTTCTAATGTTACATGTGAGTCTAGTGGGGTGGTCACTGGGATAACCAGTGCACCTTATACGTCTTCTTCTTTCATGCAGAATGCTCAAAGTGGTCTGAGTGGGTCCACTTATTTTGTCCAGGTATTTCTGTGGAATGGAGGTCATATTCCTCCATCTTTTCCATATGTAGGTCCATCACCTACTTATGTGGGCGTGTCGTCTGGGAACCAACACACCTTCACAGGTTACAGTTTTCAGGCCTCTAGTCAGGTTTCGGCTGCTCCGTTTGGAAGCTCTCCCTTTTCATTGTTTAGTGGGGGGATCTCTGATCCTATTTTTCAAACTCTAGTTTTGGATAGAGTAGGCAAAAATACTTATCACACACCACAAGTCAGTAATCCTTTGGCTTTCAGGTGGAACCCATTTCAGAATAGCACCACAACATCACAGCTGATGGCTGAGGGAAACCCCACCTTTTCTTTTGGGAGCCCTGGGGCAAGTACTTCCTCACCCTAGAATCCTCAATACCAAACCCCAGCTAGGACCAAACTTCCTTTCCTGGAAAATTTAAAATTGATATATTTGTCTAAACTAATGAATGACCTTGTGTGCCATAATGTGGCATGGCCACCTGTTCCCATCAAACTACCTTAAGACATCCCAAAGTTTGAAGGGAAAATTTGTGAGGATCCTGGTGCTCGTATCACCACATTTCATCTTTGGTGCTCTTCCAACTCACTGAACGATGGCTTCATTCAATTGAGGCTATTTCAAAGAACGTTGACCAAGGTAGCAGCTAAATGGTACATCAAACTACCGTCAGCTATGTATGATAGCTTCCTTGAACTAGAAATCGTGTTTTTAAATCATTTTCAACTTCATGTACGATATGATGCCAAAAAAGACTTGTTGTCAACTGGAAAAACAAGGCCACACATATATCTGATCATATTTAGGAGTGGAAAAGGAGAAATATGATTATAAAATCCAACATCGCTCCTGAATTCTTGTTGGACTGGTTCTTGAAATATTTACTGCCTTATATTTCTAAGGACGTGTCCACATCGGGTGTTACCACGGAGGAAGAAGAAATTATCAGTGCCCAACAACTAGATTTGATTTATGCTCAGTCTGAGATTCTTTATGAAATTATCCCTGAGGTGTCGAGGTCTACTAATGACCTTGAGAAACCCAATCCTAGATCTCATGTCGATGGTGTGGTTGGTTCAGTAAGTACACCCACTATAGAATCATTGGCTAAGCAACTCCATGAGTTGTCAATGAAACAGTCTGCAACGGAGGCAGCTAAGGCTGCCACTCCCTCACCACAAAGTTGTAATGTTTATTATGCACATTCTTCCCAAAAGGGAAATTAGCATCCCGGTGGGAAAAAGAAAAAATGGAAGAAGGGTGAGGGGAAACAAAATAAACAAAAACCCATGAATAACACTGAGGGGGGTAAGAAATAAAAGAAGAAGGTTAAGTTTCCTTGCAAGTTGTGCCAAGGAGACCATCTTACTTATCAATGCCCCTTGATGGATCAAGCACATAAGCTGCTTAAGCAACAACAACTGGTTGTTTTGAAGGATCCCTTTCCCCAAGGACATAATGAAACTTCCACTTCAAAAGATCCCTGGGAACACCTAGTGCTCTTACTGATCATAATTATATCAGCATGGTTCGATCCAGTACTTTCTTACAGACAAGAAACAAAAACTATGAATTAGAGGCTCAAGAGAAAGGTAAGTCTACTGCCAAAACTTCATCCCCTCTCACCATTGAGAAACTAGCTGAACTTATGCCAAAGATACCTAAAGGTGTTTTTAAGAAGACATTCCACAACCCCAATGCGAGGGCCACTTCTAACTACTCTATGGTAGAAGACCTAACCCAAACACCTTGTGCGATGTCTGCTCTAGAAGTGCTATAGAGTTGTCCCTCCCAGAGGGGCGACAATCTTAGCGACTATAGGTAGTATGGACTCAGGGAGCCTACTGGCCAAATTTAATCTCTCTGATGTTAAACTACACTTGCCATACCATGTGGAATTTTCAATTGATGTTGTCCATAGCGGGAAATCCATTGGACGAATAGTGGTTGATGAGGGTGCTTCCACGTGTGTTATGTCGATGTATTTTTGGAAAGCTTTGGGATACCTGGAGTTGGTCCCATCAAACACTTTGCTTACTACTTTCTATGGAAGGTCATTCCATCCACATGGTATCCTACCAGCTTTTGAAATAAATTTGGAAGGGAAAGTAGTTTCCATTGACTATAGTATGCTTTTGGGGAGAAGTTGGACTTATTCCATGTGTGTTATTCCTTTGTCTGTCTTCCGAGTCTTAGTGTTTCTCCACAAAGGGAAGTTGGTTACAGTTGACCAACTGAGTTCTACTCGAAAAATAATGATTCCACGGTACCATTGATATATTAGTGAAAGCCAGTTGATGAAAGCTTGGGAGTTGGAATGTATACATCACTGATGGGAACATTCGATATACCAACTCCTATTAACTACTTAGGTTTAATAAGTGTTGGGAAGTATATAGCTACGGTTGTGGATAGAATTGACCCCTATGTACTCCCTTTGTGAGAAGAGCCCCAAGTTCCCCTATCAACAATAAAAGTAGCTTATCAATCTATATCTAATGCTGATGCTAATTCCATCATGACTCCTCCTATAGTCTCAGAGGAGCCGGATGAAGCTTATATGCCCGCTTGGGTGGATAACTCCACATATTCCTATGATTGCTTAGACATGGTTTTTCCTTCTGAAAAATCCATCATGGAATCCATGATTGGACCATAAAATATTTGTGAGGACCTTCACCACAAATCCTTTTTCCTTCCAGAATTGAGTAAGATAGAGAATTCAGAGTTCCATGTGAGACATGCAAAGGGTGTTGATCAACTCGTTAATACTTTTCCTAAGGAGGGGGTATTTTCCAAGGGGAATATGGAAAACATTTCCACCACAATTTCGATTAACATATCTACAAAACCCGATGTTGTGTAAAAAGTACATGTAGGTACAAACTGTTCCCTGAAAGAGATTGCCATTTACACTTCCTTGCTTAAGGAATTTCAAGACGTCTTTTCCTGGTCATATGAGCAGATGCTAGGAATTAATCCATCTATAGTTGAACATGAGATCCATACCTACCCTAATGCAAATCCTATTTGATAGAAGCTCATACTGGTAAATTCGTGAAAAGCAACAGCCACCAAGGCTGATGTAGAAAAACTATTGAAAGTAGGGTTTATTTACCCGATTTCTCTAACCGAATGGGCATCCAATCTCATTCTGGTGGATAAAAAACAAGGGACTATACATGTGTGTATTGAATTTCATGATTTAAACAAAGCATATCCCAAGGATAACTACCCCACGCCATTCATCAACCGGATCATTGATGCATGTGCGAGTAGTGAGGTATTTTCATTCATGGACAGTTTTCAGGCTATAATCAAATTCAAATAAAACCAGAAGACCAACAAAAAACGAACTTCATTTGTCCTTGGGGAAATTTCGTGTATAAAAAAATTCCCTTTGGTTTGAAAAATGTAGGAGCTACTTTTTCAGTGGGTAATGAAGTTTTCCTTCCATGACATAAAGCATATTGTCGAACCTTACTTAGATGATCTACCTGCTCATTCTCGCAAGAAGAAGGATCATCCAGATCATTTTCATTTGATCTTTGAATCATGCAGGCATTATAAAATACGCTTAAATTCCCATGAGTGTGTTTTATGCGTTGATTCAGGGAAGTTACTCAGATTCGTTGTTTCAAATAAGGGTATACATGTGGATCCTTTAAAAGTTGAGGCCATTGTAAATATCCTCCTCCTCGTTCTATCAGGAAAATACAGAGTTTGCAAGGAAAATCTAATTTCCTTCGACAGTTTATAGTCAACTTTTTTGAATTATTGTGCCATTGATCTTCAGGAAATGATTGCAATTGGATTATATTATTATGTAGTGTAATGGAATGAAAAGTACACACTGAACAAGACAAATTTCACAGGAAACAGATAAGTATTGCTCAGTATAATTATAGTATAAACTTCATTAATCCCAACAGTATACAACAATGTTACAATAAAGGGAATTCAAATCATGTGGATAGGATTCGAATCCACCAACTCAATCTGACTGCACTAACTAGAAGTGTCTAAATCACTATCGGAGTTCACTAGGATAACTCCAGATGTCTAATTCACTCTCTCAATCAATTATAGTCAGTTAAACCAGTTAAGCTGATGTGGTAGGTGAGAAGTAGGTGAGAATAGGCACCTTCCCACATGTAGCCATGCAATACTAGAACTAACTGAGCTGGAGGACATCTAACTGAATGTATCTAGAGCATAACTTAGCTTGAGTAGTTACCAACTACCAAAAACTAAAGGAGGTTGGTGGTGGCACTCCCAGTGGCTCCTAAATTGTAGGGATTGGTCTAGGAGGCACATAAACTGATGCATGAAGGTGCAGTCAGTTGTAGTTAGCCTCTATTTGTGTTCCCCACAGTCTAGTGACAGGAACCGGTGGTCCCATTAGCCCAAGTGGACCTAATGGTACTACTGGACCCAATATTAATTAATGACTCCTAAGTTAGGAAAATATAATCTAATATACTAGTTTGGACAAGGGAGGATTAAAAATCCTAACACCCCCCCTTAATCCAAACTTGGACAACTGCGAGACCTGGAAACAAGGCCAAAAGTCACCCATATACAATCTAAAAGAATTAAAAAATGTTGCTTAATAAACCGAGGAAATAAAGGAAAACCTCATGGGAACCCCCCCCCTCAAAATTAGCAGGAACGAGAAACACATGCTATTCTTAGGAGAAAAAATCTTCCTCTTTGGGAAATAACTTGCAAAGAAAATCTGCTGTAATTTGCAACATGGTTCTTCTGTGTAGCAACATCCTGAAGCTGTCTATGTGAACCTCTCAATGTCCTTCTGATCTAATGGATGTTGTATATGTTTCTTTTGTATGGAAGAGGAAGGGAATGATCAATTTTATTCTTCTATGAGAAAAATAATTTATCATTCTCTATCATCATGTAGCACTTTCCTGGAACCTTGTTTATCCCCTCTATAGGGAGAGAATCTGTGTGAGAGAGAGAAGCATACCCATTCTGATATGGGGACATTTTTATCCTTTTGTCTTTTGGATTCCCAACACCATCCCCAGTTGCAGCAATGAGATTTTGGGCCCATCTAGGATTAGGCCTTTGGTTTGCAATGGATGCTGGATATGGATCTAGAATCTCATGAGGTTCAACCTCAATTCCAATATCATGTTGATCTGGTTCCTCTTCATCTGAATCTAAAACATGTGACAAATCATCATCATCAAAAGGTAGTGGAAGAGTGGTTATACCTTCTTGTTCTTTGGATGGTGGTGGATCAAACAATTTATATTCTTCAAACTAAACACTGCGCTCGATGAAGCATTTCCTAGTTGCAACCTCCATAAAATTGTATGCTTTTCCATCTTCTGCATATCCCAGCAGTATGCATTTGCTACACCAGGATTGGAAGGCCTTTCTCTTATTAATGGGTATTTTTGCCCAAGCTTTGGAACCAAAAACTCCCAAGTGAGAGACATTGGGCTTATGCCCATGCAGTGCTTCTAATGGAGTGGCCCCAACCACTAATTTATGAGGCAATCTATTATGTATGTATGAAGCACAATTTACAGCTTCTGTGCAAAGAGAAGGAGGAATATTCTTGGCTTGGAGAAGACATGTTTCCATCTCCTTCAGTGATATATTTTTCCTCTTAGCCACACCATTCTACTGTGGTGTGTATGGAATTGATTGTTCCCTTCGAATCCCCTAGATTCACAATAATGTTGGAACTCTCTTTTAATGTATTCACCTCCTTTATCAGATCTTATGGACTTGATCTTTTTCCTAAAACTATTCTTAACCATAGCTTTAAAAACTTTAAAAATTTCAAAAACTTTTGATTTTTGTTTCTTGAAATATATCCAGCAGAACCTAGAAAAATCATCAATAAAAGTAAGGAAATACTTGCAACCATTAATTGATGTTGTGGGTGTTAGATTTTTATCATTTTAAGCTAGCATTAACTTAGGATCTTAACTGAGATAATAACAAGCACAACAATCAAACACATGAGACAATGAACACAAATATTTTCCTTGGGGAAACCATAAAGGAGAAAACCCCACAAATTCCTCAGAGATAGAGTCAACACCAAAAGAAAAACCCCAAAAACAGTAAGATGATCTCCCGACAGCAGTAGCCTCTTTATTTCTAGCCCCAACAACTTCTTCTTCCTCAGCTATGCGCTAGAACTGAGTGTGAGTGAGTGTGTGTTAAATATAGAGGCTCACTCTCTATTTATACTAATTCTTGACTTGACAATGACTGACTAGGTCCGACTTCTCTAGGAGAGTCTAATAAACCTAGGGCCCTGCAACTACGGGGACTTTAACCCTTGAACAATAGGAGGGTTACTCACAATGACTTGACATGACTTGTTTACATTATAGAACCTACTGATAGGAACATCAGGGCATGAGATGGCTCAATTATATTACAAATACTTCCCGGAATAAACATCGAGGTACAATACATGAGATATACAAGTGAATACATTTCGAAGTTACAAATACATCAACACTCCCTCTTAACTAGGAAGGTATTCTTTCGACACAATTTTCAGCACCGGTCTTCTTCTCTGTATCGACTGGATCATCTCGTCATATTCAAGTTGTCTTCATCTTCAAGTCTTCTTCATCACGGGATCTAGGTCATCACTAGATTTGGATCATCACTGCTGGATCATCATCACTGTATCATCATCAAATCTGGATTATCACTTGATCTGGATCATCATCAAGACTAGATCATCATCACATTTGGATCATCATCATCGGTGCTATCTCAGAATGGTGTGATCTCTTGATTCTTCTCGTCACAGGAAGTTCTACAGGGCCAACCCTTTTTCATGCTGGTTGTAGGCCTAGCCTTCAAGTAGGTCTTCTTCAATGCTTATATCTAACCCTAAGTCAGAATAGCCCATCCAACTCTTACATCTGACCTCATCTTGTCAGAAAGGCACGCCCAACACTCACATCTAACCTCATCTTGTCAAAAAGGCCCAACACTCACATCTGACCATGTGTAAACACATCATGCCAGAATGGCTCAACACTTATGTCCGACCATGTGCGAACACACCGCATTGAAAGGGCTCTGCACTTACATCTGACCATGTGTGAACACACCGCATCGAAAGGGATCTACACTTACATCTGACCATGTGCTTACACACCACATCGGAAGGGCTCTGCACTTACATCCAACCATGTACAAACAAACCACATCGGAAGGGCACTGCACTTACTTCTGACCATGTGCGAACACACCACATCAGAATGGCTCTCAGTCCTAGACTAAGGATTCCTGGTAACTGACCAGGTGCCTCCATTATCCCAGAGAATGGCATTAGCCCTTATATATGATCAAGTGGGAACACATCCCTCAATCACATCAGAATGGCCCTACACTTATATCTGATCATGTAAGACTACATCCCACAGTCATATCAGAATGGCCCTCAGTCCCAGACTGAGTATTCCTGGTAACTGACCAGGTGCCTCCATTCTAAGAATGGCATTCAACAATTATATATGATCATGTAGGAACCAATTCTATAGTCACATCAGAATGGATCAGCACTCACATCTGACATGGAAGGAACCAATCCTCTCACCATGACAGAATGGCTCAACCCTTACATCTGACCATGGAAGGAACCTAATCCTCTCACCATGTCAGAATGGCTCTCAGACTCATCATTTCCCCTTGGAGGGAACCTCGATCTGGAGAACACCAAGCTTCTCCCTGAAGTACTCAAACTTCACTCTGGCCAATGGATTCATCAACACATCAGCTATCTGTTCGTCCATCACAACATACTGGAGCTTCACTTCTCCTCTTTGCACCATATCCCTGATATAGTGATACTTGATCTTGATATGCTTCAACTTGTCATGGAACACTGGGTTCTTTGAAAACTTCACACAACTTTGGTTGTCGAAATATATACAAGTAGCATCCAACTGGAGATCAAATAAATCAGATAGTATCTTTCTCAGCCACACTGCCTCTCAACTAGCTGAACAAGCTGCGACATACTCTGCTTCAGCTGTACTCAGTGCCACATAGGACTGCTTCCTGCTAAACCAAGAGATCACACCTGATCCCATACTAAACCAACATCCTGAAGTGCTCTTCCTATCAACGGCACTACCTGCCCAATCTGAATCAGCATAACCCTCCAGGTTAATATTCTGATTCGCCTCGTACTTGAGCCCATAATCAACTGTACCCTTCAGGTACCTCAGAATATGCTTTGCAGCAATCAAGTGAACATGTCTCGGATCTGTCAGGAAATGGCTCAAGGTGTTCACAGCAAAGCAAATATCTGGTCTCATGTTCATCAGGTACATCAAGGACCCAATCATTTGACGATACATCGTAGCATCAACCGCTTTTGATGAAGCATCACTCAATAGCTTTAGGTTCGATACCATAGGTGTGGTTATGGCCTTGCAGTCCATCATCCCAAACCTCTTCAAGATCTCTACTGCATACTTCCCTTGTCTGAGGAAGATTCCATATACATTCTGCCACACCTCCATGCCTAGAAAATAGTGCATCATACCCAAGTCTTTCATTTCAAACTCGGTAGCAAGCTTCCTCTTCGTATCAGCAATCAACCCATCCATACCTGTTACAAACAGATCATCCACATACAGTAGGAGTATCACTAGGTTACCATATTCAACCTTATAGTAAAGGTTGGAATCTGCTTTACTTTTGGTAAATCCCAAACTGGATAGAAAGCCTTCAATTCTACCGTACCATGTCCTGGGTGCCTATTTCAAACCGTACAGGGATTTCTTCAATCTACACACATGAGACTCCCTGTCATGTGTCTCAAAACCGAGTGCCTGCTCCACATACACTTCCTCTTCTACCACACCATTCAAGAAAGCAGTCTTGACATCCATCTGGTGTATCTTCCATTTCATTACTGCATCCAGAGAAAGTACTGATATGATGGAAGTGTATCTGGCTACAGGTGCAAAAGTTTATTCATAGTCTATTCCTTCTTTCTGGGAGAAGCCACGAGCCATGAATATTGCTTTATATTTCTTTATGTTGCCATCTGTAGCATGCTTGATCTTGTAGATCCATTTGGAAGTTACAATGGAATTCCCTTCTGGTCTTGGGACAACATCCCAAACATCATTATTCATGATCGATTGATACTCTTCGATCATAGCATCCTTCCGTTCTTTTCTTTCTACTGCTTCTTCATAGTTGGAAGGTTCTTTATCAATAATGTCACATAGTAGGGCTACATAACTGGAGTAGGACCTAGTTCTCTTCCTTCCTCTGTGTGTTTCTTCTGAAGCTCCATATCTTTCTGCACCTTGGATAATTTCACGTACCCAATTAGGTTTCCTCTTGTGAGGATTCTTCTCCTGAGGTGGATCCACAGGTTCTTGAGGTTCTTCTAATTCTTGATCCTCTTCTTGAATTTCTTTGTTCATGGTTGTATCATGAATTCTGGGTGCTTCTGTTTCTTCACGTTCTTCAGCTGGTCTCTTCCTGGATTTGATGTAGGCTAAATATTCGTCAAATGTTACATCTCTGTTGATGTCAATATTTTTGAATCCTAGGAAGTATATTTTGTAAGCGTTCGAGCTTTCGAAGTATCCCACAAATATACCTTTCTTTCATGAAGGATCTAACTTCATCCTATTTTCATTCGAAATGCGTATGTATATAGGAAAGCCGAATATTCTGAGATGGTTGACTTCTAGTTTCTTACCGAAGAAGTCTTCTTCAGGTGTCTTGTTCTTGAGTACTCTGTGTGGAGTATGGTTCTGTACATATACCTCTATTCTGGAAGCTTCTGCCCATAGGTGCATGGGAATATCTTGATCATGAAGCATGGCCCTTGCTGCTTCCATGATCGTTCTATTCTTTCTTTCTGTAATCCCATTTTGTTGTGGATTATATGGAGTGGATAACTCCCTCTTAATCCCTGAGTCTTTGTACAGCTCTTTGAATTCATTTGATGTGAATTCTCCACCATTATCTGATCGAAAAGTCTTGATCTTCTTTTCAATGTGGTTCTCAATCAAGGCTTTTAATTCCTTGAACTTGCTGAATACTTCATATTTGTTCTTCATAAAGTATATCCATGTCTTCCTAGAAAAATCATCAATAAAATAAACATAGTATACATACCCACTTAATGAACTGGATGCCATTGGACCACATACATCGTAGTGGACGATTTCCAAGATTCCTTTTGCCTTGCTCTCATTACTTGGAAATGTCTTCTTTGTGTTCTTCCCTTTCGCACATCCTTTGCATACACCTTCATGTTTTGTTTGCATTTCTAGGAGACCTTCAACAGCTTTTCTTGCAAGTGGTAGTGCTCTGTAATGCACATGTACAAGCCTTCTATGCCAAAGCTCATTTGGTTCTACCGAGTCATGAACCAAAGCTTATTCTGGTTGGCCCTTCAATTTGTATAGTCCTCCTTCTTGTGAGAGCTACTTTTGTTTCTAGGACAATATCTAGAAAAGTGTCCTCTTTCATCACATGTATAGAAAATGTAATTAGACATATCTCTAGGATTTCTAAAGTTACTCTTCTGGTGAGAGTGCTTACCTATGTGGTGGCTAGTTCTGGTTTTCTTGGATTGTACTGTGAGAGCTTGATCTTCACTTCCCATCTTTTCTTCTCGAGCTGCTATCCGAGCTTCTTCTTGAGATCATTCTTCCCATAGTCTGCTTAAATTGACTAGCTTCTTTTTGGCATAGATCCCTTGAATGAAAGAATCCCATGTCCTAGGGAGACCATTCAAGGTGGTCATTACAATCTCTTCATTCTCCACTTCTTGATCCACTACTTCAAGTTGTTCTTTGATCTGGGAGACCCTTGTGAAGTATGATTGTATGGTATCCGCATTTTGGATCTTCACATTCTTCAATTGGTTCCTCAAGGTCATATTCTGGTTTATGTTCTTTCCTTCGAACAGGTTGGTCAGGGAATCAAACATAGCTTTAGGTGTGTTTAGGGAGGACACTTGTGGTATGAGGTGATCCTTGATTGAATCAGCAATAATCCTCTTAGCCATGACCAACTTCTTCTTGTATAATGCCTTAGCTTCATCTCCCTTTGGAACTGGAACCTCCTCATTGATGTAGGAGTCCAACTCATTTTCTTCCAGGACCAGGGAGATCCTATACTTCCAAGCTCAGAAGTTATCAACTCCCTCAAGATTTTCATCAAGCTTGGTATGATGAGACATCTTAACTGAGAAACTCAAATGGAAATACAAAATATTTAGATCTTACCAGGTCAAGATATTGGATCTGGATCTGGAGCTGAATTTCTACAAAGCTGGTTCAGGAGAAGATTAGGGTTTGACTTTCCCAGAGTTTTGTCCAACCAAAAGCTTTGATATTGATCTCTAAAATTCGATTTTGAGGAGGATATGAATCCAGGCCTGGGCTCACTCAAAAAATCCACTTATGTGGAAAGCCCTAATTTTTGGTAGTAGTGTCGGGTCAAAAACTAAAAATGCTCAGAATCAGATTCTGCTTCGACAGAAAGATGGACCCTGGGGAGGAGAATCAGCCCAACCTTCTTTTGCTGAAAATATGTGGAGAGATATCCAAAAAGTAGGAATCCCTAGTTTCCGCAGCTGCATAGTGTCTTATTCTCAGGTTAGCTCTGATACCATGTTATATTTTTATCATTTTAAGCTAGCATTAACTTTGGATCTTAACTGAGAGAATAACAAGCACATCAATCAAACACATGAGACAATGAACACAAATATTTTCCTCGGGGAAACCATAAAGGAGAAAACCCCGAAACTTCCTCAGAGATAGAATCAACACCAAAAGAAAAACCCCAAAAATAGTAAGATGACCTCCCAACAGCAATAGCCTCTTTCTTTCTAGCCCCAACAACTTCTTCTTCCTCATCTATGTGCTACAATTGAGTGTGAGTGAGCGTGTGTTAAATAGAGAGGCTCACTCTCTATTTATACTAATTCCTGGCTTGACAGTGACTCACTAGGGCTGAATTCTCTAGGAGAGTCTAATAACCCTAGGGTCCTGCAACTGAGGGGACTTTAACCCTTGAACAATAGGAGGGTTACCCACAATGACTTGAAATGACTTGTTTACATTATAGAACCTCTATATAGGAACATCGGGGCATGACATGAATCAATTATATTATAGATACTTCCCGGAATAAACATCGGGGTACAATACATGAGATATACAAGTGAATACATTACAAAGTTACAAATACATCAACAGTGGGAATTGGTCCTACCACATCACTGTGTATAAAATCAAGTATAGATGAATCCCTATGTGCCTTCCCAACTTCATAACTCTTCTCTAGATGCTTACCTACAAAGCAACCAAGACACACTCCATCGGAAGTTTGGATGAGAGGAAAACCTTCAACCATTTTATCATTGTGGAGTTACTGGAGATATTTGAAATTGATATGCCCAAATTTCTCATACCATATCTTGTTGGTGTTGTTAGCATGAGTCAATAGAGATGTAGGAGGTGATACATGCAAAAAATGTGAGAAATTGTAAGCCTTAGTGGCATTATTAGCAATACCTTTCGCTATGAGCTTTCCAGTAGTTTTTTTTGTGATTTCAACTGAATCAGATTTGAATGTAACTATTTTGGCAAAGCTTGTATGGGTCATCTGATAAACAAAAAACAAATTTGCTATAAGAGAGGGAACATAGAGAACATTCTTGAACTCACCATGCTGGATTTTCACTGATCCTATCTCGACAGCTAGGATTCGGGAGTCATATCCCATGTGAATCCTAGATCCTCCTGATAGTGTGAGGGTGGAGAAGGATTCCTTGGAGGAAATGATGTGGTTGTATGCTCTAGAATCAAACAAATAAGCTTCTGAATGAGTAAGTCCAGCTTTCAAGGCATGGAATCTCTCATGATCTTTTGTCTGTGGTCCAACATCAGACTTCTTTGCTCCTTGTGGAAGGGAAATGTTGTTCTATTCAAGGAGGGTGGACAACTAGTATTTTTGCTTCTTCATGCAATGGCTTTCAGGATGAAAACCCCTCATACAATAAGGAAACTTTGTCTTTTCAAACTTTGTCTTTCTCTTGGAGCCCGAAGCTCCTTCAGAATACTTTTGACTCTCTTTTGGTTTCAAATCATATGCTTTACTCTCCTTCCTCTTGTGCTTCCCTTTAGCTTGCGAATGAGTAGAGTCTGACATCAGAAGAGCTTGGTTCTTGGATGTTTGGAGGACTCCCATTTGGACCAAATTGTCCTACTCTTGTATTAAAGACTTGGAAAAGCCATCAAGTGAAGGAATATTCCAATTGGGGATGGAAGCTCTTCCAGAATGGAAGGTAGATATGAATACATAATAATTAGAACCATGTTTGCTGAGCATCGAGAGCACAAGTTGCTCATCCTTCCTCTTTATTCTGCATTGCTTACATTGTAGTGCAAGAGACTTGAATTTTGTAAAAAAATGTTGGATAGTCTTGAAACTACTGGGTTGTAAGGATATCATCTCATTCTCCAAGATGTGTACCAGAAGCTAATATTGCTTGCCAGAAAATAGTTCAAGCTTCTCCCAAGCTTCTTTGGGAGTCCTCAATCCCTCAATATGAAAGAGGAGATCCTTGGAGATGTGAGCACAAAGGAAGCCAAAAGCTTCATCCACCTGGTTCAAGAACTTGTTTTCTCAGTAGGATGATGAGGTTCTATCTCTCTGACCATTTTCATCCTATATAGTCCAATATTGCGCAATCAGACCTGCATATCTGCGCTCCAATCAACATAGTTGAAGGGTGTTAGGATCTGGGGTAATAAAGTTTGAGAATCCATCAATTATCTTTATGAACAATCAATTTCTTAAATCAAGCTGCGTATAAACTGTAAGAAAACACTACAAAATAATTAAAAAAAAACAATTCACACTATGTCAGAATCAACCTTTCCATCTCGACATGTACACTTTCTTAGTGTCCGTCACTCCCATGGAGACTTCTCTGAATGAATCTGGAGTTAGAAATGCACACTTTGTGGGACTTAGTTGGAAACCTAGTTTCTTCTGGTGTACAATGGAGATTTGACAGACTTGCTGTATGCTTGAGTAGGCTCTAATACCATGTTTGAATTATTGTGCCATTGATCTTCACGCAATGAGTGCAATTGGATTGTATTATTATTCAATGTAATGGAACGAAAAATACACACTAAACAAGACAAATTTCACAGGAAACATATAAGTATTGCTCAGTATAATTACAATATAAACTTCATTAATCCTAGTAGTATACAAAAACGTTACAGTAAAGGGAATTCAAATCATGTGGATAGGATTCAAATCCACCAACTCAATCTGATTGCATGGACAAGTAGAAGTGTCTAAATCAATATTGGAGTTCACTAGGCTAACTCCATATTTCTAATTCAGTCTCTCAATCAGTTATAATTAGTTAAACCAGTTAAATTGATGTGGTAGGTGAGAAGAAGGTGACAATAGGCGCCTTTCCACATGCAACCATGCAGGACTGGTGCTAACTAAACTGGAGGACATATAACTAAATGTAACTGGAGCATAAATTAGCTTGACTAGTTACCAACTACCAACAACTGAAGGAGGTTGGTGGTGGCACTCCCAGTGGATCCTAAATTGTAGGGATTGGTCTAGGAGGCACATAAATTGATGCATGATGGTTCAATTAGTTTCATTTAACCTCTATCTGTGTTCTCCACACTCTAGTGGTGGGTACTGGTGGCCCCATTAGCCCAAGTGGACCTAATATTAATTAATGACTCCTAAGTTAGGAAAATATAATCTAATAGACTAGTTGGGACAAGGGAGGATTATAAATCCTATCACAACTATGCCAACATCACAAAGGGTTTCATGTGCTTGTTGAAGCAATATACCCCATTCTTATGGGATGAAACCACAGAACACGCTTTTGAGGCATTGAAAAAGGCTTTACTATTTGCTCCTCTCTTGCGTCCACCAGACTACACTAAATATTTTATATTGTATCTGGTCGCATCCGAGTTGACGATAGGAGTGGCACTAGGTCAGGAATATGACAAGCTCTAAGAGCATGTTGTCTACTATCTTAGTCGAGCATTAGTAGGTCCTGAACTTAGGTACTCGCATGTCGAGAACTTGGCATTGGTGACAGTTTATGCAGTCCATATATTGAGACACTATATCTTACAGAGGACAACCATAGTGGTTGAAGATGCAAATCCTTTCTATTATGTTTTATCCCAACAAATAATCGAGGGAAAATTCAACAAATGGATCATCATTCTCTAAGAGTTTGACTTAGATTTCCAATCCGCTAAGTCTAAAAACTCCTTAGTGTTGGCGGAATCGATCTCGGACTTCCCGACTAAAGAGATAATAGTGGCAGAAGAAGAATCATTTGCAGATGAGTACGTATTCTTAATTTCAACCTTGGATCCTTGATACAAAGATATCCTATTTTATCTCCAAACTCTCAAGTGTCGTACGTCCTTCTCGCGGGAAGATCGACGTAAGTTGAGCGTTAATGAAAAAATCGGCAATACCTTGTATCGACAAGGGGTGGATTCTATCTTATGTCAGTTCCTCACCCATGAGGAGGCAGAGCATGTCCAAAATGATTCCCATGGTGGAGATTTTGGGGGTCATTTATCTAGGTTAGAAATGACCCAGAATATTCTACATGTTGGTTATTTCCGTCCCACTATCTTTAAGGATTGTTTGGAAGTTGTAAAGCACTGTCATCCTTGTCAGCTCTATACCAGAAAAATGCGGTCAGATTCAGATCCTTTATTTCCCGTCATCGTGGTGGGGCTCTTCACTAAGTGAGAGGTTGATTTCATGACATGCAACCCAGTGTCTGCTAGGGGGCACAAGTATATCATTGTTTTTGTAGACTAATTTACGAAGTGGGAAGATGCAATGCCTACCTTTAAGGTTGATGGAGAAATGACAACATATTTCGTCTTTAACCAAATAATTACTAGGCTTGGTATCCCAAGGAATATTGTCACTGAACATGGCAGTCACTTTCAGAACAATACGATGACTGAATTAACCACAATTTAAGGGTTTATACAAGATCATTCATCTTCCTTTTAACCTCAGGAAAATGAACAAGTAGAGGCGGTCAATAAGACCTTGAAAACCATTATTAAGCGCAAAATCAATGCGATCAGGTCAAATTGGCTTATCATGATGTATCCTACACTTTGGGCATACCGGACTAATGTCAAGACTACCACAGGTTTCATGCCTTTCCAGCTTGTTCATGGGGTGGAAGCAGTCACACTGGTTGAGTGGGAGATACCATCCCTAAAAATTTGTATTCATGTGCTTCCTGACACTACTGATATTGAAGAACGTTTGATTCATTTAGAGAATATAGATGAACAACAGAGAGATGGGCTTACTGCAAATGAGGCTCATAAGAACTGGGTAAAAAATGAGTATAATAAAGCTGTCAAACCTAGGGTTTTTTTCGAGGGAGAACTTGTCTTGCTCTGGGATCAGGACAAGGAACCCCTAGGGGCAGGTAAGTTTAAGTCCATGCGGTTAGGCCCATATGTCTTGTCAAAATTTTAAATAAGGGAGCTTATGAGTTAATTGATTAAGATGGTAACAAGCTTAGGAGCCCAGAAACAAGCTCTACCTGAAGAAGTATTATGCTTAGGCATGATACATTTTCTTGTATTATTATTGTATGTTTATGTACAATAGTTCATTACTAGTTAGTGTTTCTTACATAGTTTGTTGGTTGTTTCAGATTTCATCCAAGCGGTTTGTAGGGTTCACTTATGGTGCCATCCCTCACATTTGCAATCTAGTTTCATCCGCTTGGGTCATTTACGCACCCTCAGGACAAATGGTTGACTCTGGTGGCACCTACCTAGGTCCCGCGACTAATAATGTGGCTGAATATAGTGCAGTCATTGAGTTGCTATGGGATGCTACATTACATGGTATTACCCGTCTGGAAGTCAGGCTTGACTCATAGCTAGTGGTTTCCCAACTTAATGGTGATTATCAAGTGAGAAACCCTAGTTTACTATGCCAGTTTTTATCAGTTAGGTTACTTGAAAGGAATTTTGAATACATTTCATACAATCACATTTCAAGGAATCAAAACATAATCACTGATGCATTTGCAAATTATATACTCGATTGGCACTTAACACATGCATTGTAAAATGAAAATATATAGACACATTTGAAACACATGTACATAACCAGGTATATATATATATATATATATATACATATATATATGTAAAATATGTTCATAATACATCGAGTCTGATTCGAACATCCTGTCATAAGTACATCAAAATACAAAAATAGGATCAAAATCCATAATATGCCTAGATCTAGGGCTAATCCTCAGTCATCTGACCGCCTCAGCTGCAACTACCTCAACGACATCCCAGTAACAAAGAATGACCCTAGTTACCCTTCGAAGAATGCACAACCAGGACGAAGGAACTCCAACTACATGCTCCTGCATCACCATAGGGATCTGCTCCATCCTAAGAGTGGGGACCTCTTGGGTAAGCCTGGAGAGCTTCCCGTCTACTACACGAAGCATTGCATCGTCACCACCAATATGTACAGTCCAGAAAAACGTCCTGGGGTATCCGTCAGATTGGACTAGTCCTATATCTGCATATCAACATAAGGTATATTAAACTCAAGTACATATGTATATATAAATTTATGAACAAAATTTCATAAAAAATCAAATAATGAAAAAGTAAAAAGTCATACCCATCTCTCCCCATGCTCTTCCAAGAGGGAGGATGAGCTCTAGATCCCCCCTGAAATCCAAACCTACACAGAATAACTGCTCAAGGGCAGCTACTTTTCTACTCCACCAAGAGTAGAAGTCATCATCGTATCCGCTCTGGATTCCATCTCCACCACCCTGTCAGAGAAATATGTCACCCCACCCCGTGAGTCTATGCTGATGGGATGGGAATGGTGGTAGTGTCACTACTGTTAGAATAATCAACCCATAGTTTACCCACTTAGACATTAATTTCATTATTTCTGTCTTATTTGCCTAGTTCATGTGTCCCACCTTGTGCAAGTTGTTAATTGCCTATCCATAGAGGTCAAACTTGCCATCTTTGACTCATGTAGTGCTTGGGAAAGCCTTAGGAATCAAATCTTCTTTATTCCTGGCCTCCTAGGTGCCCTTTTGCTTTT
>LPNX011131616.1:923534-950133 GCA_001517045.1 Pseudotsuga menziesii | reverse complement strand
TTTCATTAATGTTTTGCAGATACCTGGTTTGTTCTTTGTATGTCTGCAAAGACTTCTTAACTTGGTTTAGTTCTGGAGATATTTCCAAGTCTTCTTCTCTTGTATGGACTTCTTCTTCCTGTAGAGTCTTTGATATTGAACCATCATCTGAATTAACCTACTTGTTTGTGCAAAAGGCTTTAGGTATAGACCCTGCCACGCCTTGAATATCAATAAACCTCTCAATATCTGCACAATACTGATCCTTTGATGTATGTACAATTTCTTCACTACGAGCATCATCTATCATTACAACTTCCATGGCATCTTCATGTGCTGATCTTTTCTCTGTCTGCAACTTCTTTCTTAACCTGGTTCTTGGCTTCTCTGTCTTCAATAACTGTTTATGAATTTCACTTTTTGAGGCTATATTTTTCAGCATAACACTCATTTTTTCAGGGTTTTCATTTGTGCAGGAAGCTTCAGGACACAAACCTTCCTGGATGGGTTTCTCTGTAGTATTCTTTCCTTCTTTCTCAACAGTTTGAACTGGTTTTTTGGGACTTGTTGTTTGCTGGTCTGAATCTTCCATCATTCTTTTTCCTTTCTCTTTAGGGTTGTATTTAAACCCTGGCTCTATTAATAGAGCTTCCCATGTTCTTCCCTCATTTTGCAACTGAGATAAAATCAATAGCTTAATCAAGCCTTGATGATAGATAGATCGAGCAGTATGCTCGGGATGGCCCTAAACCTTGGAAATCATCTTTTGAAGGATTTTTAATAAATAAAATGGGAGATTTACTTTTATACTTCCATTAATGTGCATCCACAACTTTAAATGGAATTTTAGCACTTTGTCATACCTTCCATCGCATGTGATATAGTTTTGTATCATCTCCAAAGGAATCTTCCAGCTTGGCTTCATTTTGCTAACATGGACACCGTTTTTCCAATCTAGCTTTTCAAATCCTGGCATCAAAAATTCACTGAAGTCTCCTTGGAAATCCTGTTGTTTAAACCATTTCTCCCCTTGTGCCAGAACGTCTATTGCCTCAACAATAGAATCCTCGTTTACCCTAACTGTTAAGCTTTCAAGCTGAAATTTTTCATCTCTATAGTTTTTAATAAACGACATGGTTACCTATGAGTGGTAACCTTGTAATTTCTCACAGAAGTTAAACCATCCGGCCTTCTTCATTAATTTAGCCGACCTGGGAAATTTCATTATCCACTCTGTATTGTTTGGCTCCAACCTGCAAATTAAACCTCCTGGCTTTCTTTTTACCACAACCTCTGGATCTTCTTCCTCTCTTGTCTTCGACATTTAAAACCCTTCACACTATATTGCTTTAAACAAGGAATTTTTACTGCAACTGCTTGCTTTGATATGTAGGGAAATGTATATAACATAATCCGGCCCTTTTAACATACAATCTATCAGAGTTTGCCAAAACGAACCCTAGCTGCTTCAAACCCTAATGTTGCTGTTTGTGATCAATGAACATTGACAGTATACAAACCGCTCTCTGAATGTCCTTCTCTAGTTAACCAGCAAAATAATGAGACAAATTTTTAGGGAAAAAGGATGAATTATGTCGACTCTGCCATGATCAATACTAGTATTCATTGCATGTAGTGCTTTAATTTCAAAATGAGAACAGGTGTACCATCCCATAAATGACACGAAAAAAAAAATCCATAATTTTGTGGAGAGGGGTGCTTTTAAAACATGTTTATACCAATGTACCAAATAACATGAATATAACCATAGTTCATTACCCCTTTATATTCCATGGTACTTATAAATAACAAATTTTTTAATGAAATACCCTTTGAAACTCTGCTGCCAGTTTGTGAAATGTTACCAGTTCATGAAATGCTACCAGTTTGGATAATGTTGCCAGTTTTAACAATCCACTATATAATATAAAATCTCTTGCACATACATAGGTTCATGAATAATGAGTGAAGATTTTGATGATTCAGAAGACTAAAGGAAAACCATAATGGCGTTCAATCAAACATAAGGCGTAAAACAAAGCAAAAAATTTAAAAATAAAAACACATCACAATCAAAGATCTTAAGGTAAAAAGGTCAAACAACCTTAGAGATAACAGGTTGCATGTTAGGCCATGTGGGTATCATGACCAAAGGACGAGTGGGTACATGATTTTGTACAAACATTAGAGGAAATGCCACAACAGTGGTATGTATCAACAAAAATACAAAGGGACATTACAACATGGGAAGACTTGACGATCTGTTTCATCCACAATTTCAGCTTTGCTAACGTTGAAGAGGTGATTCACGGAACACTTCAGCACATCCGTGATGTTGTATTGAATATAATTCCAGTTGCATTTCCTATAGAATCGCATGAGATACCAATGATGTAGTTGATGATGTAGTGTTACAATGTAACATGAGGACATGATGACGGGGATAATCCAAGAAATATCAATATTACATAATCTGAAGGAAGTCGAGATATCACAGCACCAGAGATACTGACAGACAAGGTTCACCAACCATTGAAGGTTGAACCAGGTCAACATTGGAACAAAGGAGGAATTGAAGTTCGCCAATATTGGAGATTATTGGGATGAAGCGACTATGGAAAATATTATCAATCTGTTGCATGAGTTCTAGGACTTTTTTCCGACCAAATTTTCTGAATTGAAAGGGATTCTCAGAGACTTGGGAGAAATTAAAATCCCACTAAAACCAAATGCGAAGCCGGTAAATCAACGTCTATATCGTCTGAATCTACAATACAAGGAGTGAGTGAAGGCTGAACTTGACAGAATGTTGGATGCTGGAATCATTGAACCCATGGAAGAATCAAAATGGATGATTCCAATGGTTGTTTAAGATAAAAATATAGGTGAAGTTCGTATCTATGTCGATCTCTGGAAGCTAAATGGCGCATGTCTTCAGCATTTGTTTTGTATGCCATTACTGATGAGGTGCTGGAAGGTGTAGGTGGCCAATGGGTCTATTCGTTCACATATGACTTTTCAGGCTATCATCAGATCAAGATTGTGAAGGAAGATCGACATAAGATGAATTTTGTAACTGAATGGGGATGCTTTCAGTACACAGTGATGTCGTTTGGCCTCAAGAACACACCTGCGATATTATCAAGGATCGTCATTCCTGCATTTAAGGATTTCATTCAACAAAATTTGGCGGTATACATGGATTGTTGGAGATATGTCGACAACACTAGATTGAACTAAATCTGTGGAAGTGCATATTCTATGCATCATTTGGCAGGAAGGAATGTTAGTAGATCCCACTAAGATTGCAATAATTGTTAATTTACCTCCACCAAGGAATGTGAAGCAGCTCAGAGCGACGTGGGGCCATACGGGATACTATTGCAAGTTCATAAGGGGATATGCATCGATTACTGTGCCAATGGAGAAGCTTTCAAAGAAGGATGCAAAGTTTGAATGGATCCATGAGTGTCAAGGGAGTCTCGACACCCTCAAGAAGAAAATGGTCACAACGCCGATCTTAGTCTTTTTAGAATAGACGAACGAGTTTCACGTCCATATCAATGCATCATCAGTTGCGTTAGGGGTCGTCTTGGTGCAGCCAAGAGAAGGACCAATTGATCATCCAATCGCTTTTGCAAGTCGAAAGTTGTTGTCTGTAGAAAGGAACTACACGACGACAGAGAGAGAAGGATTGGCGATGGTGTATGTGTTGCAGAATTTTCACCACTATCTGTTAGGGGGACACTTCAAGATGTTCATTGATCATTCCGCATTGAAGTACCTAGTCAACAATCCTATGTTGGGGGGGGAAATATGACGATGGTTGCTACTCTTCCAAGATTTTGATTTCGATATCATCATGATGCCGAGGCGATTGAATGCCAAACCTGATCACTTGTTAAGGATCAAGACAAAAGAAGAACCAACCAAAATCGAGGATGGATTAATTGACGTGCAATTGTTTAAAATTGGTATGGTCGATGATCATTATGAGCATATTATTCATTTTTTGACGACAGGAAAAGCTCCAGATGATTTTAATACTAGTCAGAAGAAGCAATTAGTAGTTCATGCTACCGATTTTTAGCTTATAGCAGGACAACTCTACAAGATGGGACCAGACAAGATTATGTGTCGATATGTCTTATCGCATGAGCAAGAAAGGATTTTGGCCGAAACAAATGCCGGAGTTGTAGGAGGACACTATGGAGGTCACGTAAAAACCAAGAAGATACCTCGAGTTGGCCTTTGGTGGCCAACTATGCACAATGAAATGATAGATTATGAAAAGAGTTGCGATGTCAGTCAAAGGATAGGGAAGCGATAGTGACAGGGTGAGGTTCTTTTAGTACCTTAGGTAACGCTGCAGCCATTTGATAAATGGGAAGTGGATTTTTTGGAACCCATTAATCCACTAGGAAAGAGGACGGGCACGCAATACATTATCATAGCGACATACTTCTCAATAGATGGGAAAAAGTAGCACCAATGATGGATTCTACTGCTATGACTGCAACAAGGTTCCTATTCGACAATGCCGTCACTCGGTTTAGATGTCCTAAGATATTGATGAGCGACCAAGGGAGTCACTTCATCAATCGAACTATTAGTCCAATGATGGAGGAATTCTATATTTGGCATAAGAAGAGAACTCCCTATAATATGTAATAAAATGGAATAGTCGAAGCATTCAATTAGGGTGTTGGAGCATGCATTGACAAAGGTATGTAACACAAGCCGCGATGATTGGGACTTGAAAATTCCTGTGATATTATGGGCCTATAGGAGTACGTGCAAGAGGTTGACAGGGAAGACACCTTTCAAGCTGCTTTATGGCCAAGAGGCAGTGATGCAGATGGAGTACATCGTTCCTAGCCTGTGCATTGCAGAAGCGACTTGTATGAGTGATGAAGAAGCACCGAAAGATAGACTAACACAGTTGGTGGAAATGAAGGAAGATTGATTCATCACCGTGTTTCATCAACAAGTTTAAAGGGATCGTCAGAAGGCATGGCATGATCAACATATTGAAGAAAAGTATTTTCAACAATGCGATATGGTCCTACTCTATGACAACATGTTCGCAAAGCATTCAGGTAAGTTACAAATGCATTGGTTAGGTTCATATCTGATTCATTGTATCATCGATGGAGGTGTAGTGCAGTTACATCATCTAGATGGAGTAGTGCTGCCTAAGTTAGTGAATGGAAGCCAGATAAATCCCTATTAGGATATCCAGGTGAGGCGTAATTCTTAAGAAGTTGCACGAGCAAAAAAAATGGGTAAGGTATGATGCATAGGAGGTCATCACAGAGAAGAAGGTCACACGAGAAGAAAAGATGTAGAATTTGCACTAGGAGGGAGGTTTGGTGATATCGAGCGAGGTGTGATGGGGTCAAATCAGGCAATAAATGAGGCAGTTAAACCCGTTAAGTGGCGATGCAAGTGGTTTAGATGTGCATTTATGGGGAATTAGACCGCTAGATTTGCATAATCAACGATGTATTTAGTCGATCGTTGGAGGATTTTGTTGTGATGATTCAAAATCATTCACACAAGCACTTTCAAGCTATAATAATCGACAGGGGTGAGTTGCATACACCATTGTGATAGTTGAGCCGATCAAGAGTGAGGAGATTTAGCGGAGCATAACATAGAGAGATTGAGTGAGTGATAGAGGTGCAACAACGACTCAATTTATTTTGAGTGGTAATGTTCATGATTACCCACCAATAATGATGTCAATTGTAGAATAAAAACCAAATGTACAAGAATAATTTCCATGCATTGTCAGGAAGAAGAGGGGTGCACATCGCCCCAAGTCACCCTCACAGAAGACAAGGACCATGAGAAGTTCTACCGGGGTGGAAGTTGAAGTAGCAGCATAGGTCATGCCTTCAAAAATAAAAGGAGAAGATCCCATGGCCAAAAAGGGGGTGAAAACTGCTAACATCTCTAGATATGTTCCTCCATGCAAGGCCGATGTACCACAAGTAAAATTGACAAAGAACCAACAGTATGCAATTAGGATGTTGACGACGTTGAAAGGAGTGCACATCATAATGAAAATTGTGCCCTTCTTGATGAAGATGACCTACAATGATCATGATCTGCTCGAATACACAGAATGCACTTCATAACCATATGATTCGCAGGAGCAGGGTGTTGGGGGATCGATTGTTCACACACCATAACAATGGGCGATTGGACTACCGCGGTAGGGGTTTTTAGGCCTCACTCATATGCCACACTTTGGTCGACCGATAAAGGCCAATGCATGTGTGAAGCAACTATTGGATTGCTTCCATGGAGGATATGTTTGGCTTGATACCAAGGTACAATCAAAATGAAATTGATTTTGCATGCTACTCAGTTTCCTATGAAGGGTGTTGACACATAGCAGTACTTTCACCACAAGGATAATGACAAGAGCCTCATAGCCAAGTTGAAGAAGAAATATGATGTTATACGAGATAAACGAGCGTATGTTATTAGCACCATTAACGACAAATCCGTTTGAGTTGCAGCTAAGATATTGGTTGTGAAAATGGTAAGGAAGAGCAAGCCGAACCAATGTACGCCTAGAGTCATCGCGTGCGCAGAGCAGTGCATTGAGGGTGTCCAAATGAACTAGTCGCCATTTTTGTTGAATCAAATCATAGAGGACGTGATGTTGGTCCAAGAAGGTAAGCGTCCTTTTACTTATTGATTGTTTCTCATCTTAATTGCACTCGTAGGATGGATGTAACCCACTCATTATCAGGGCATGGATGTGGAAGTCACCCAAGTATGCATCGGCACAAGATATCAGAACTTATGGTGGTTCAATGAGAGGGAGCACCAAATTGATTGCGCTATCCAAGTTTATTTATATTGGGATGCACTTCATGATACACCAGGGAAGGTTCCATGCCTCTCCGAGGTGGCGATGACAAAATATAGAAGGATTGCAAGATTTGTGATGGGACCACACACTATTCATATTAAGGCACGCTCAGATGGTGAGAAGCAATGGGTTACCACTTAGTACAAACCAATTGATGAAGAAATCAACTCTATCATTGTTGAATGGCCTGATGAGTGGAAAGTCTTGGTAAGTATAGAGGACTTGTCAGATACTGAGGCGGGTACCCCACCCGACATATCGGTAGAAAAAGCGCCAGTCCAGGAAAGCGAAAAGGAATTACGGGAGGAGTCATCCAAGACTCTGAAGGACTCCAAGTTAGAGTGATAGTTTGAAGAAGGAAGAATGAAGTGGAATAATGAGTAGGGTGAAGTAAGTAGTGCCCCAACGATAGTGGATGACCAAGTGACTCGCATTCTAGATACGATCACCACTGCGAGTGAGGAATAGTTGAAAAAACACTCGACTAAATTTTTCCATGAGGTAAAGAATTTTTTAAAATCTTTAACAAATTCGGTATTAGAAAAGGTGCCATAAGTGGACATGCTACAGAGAGCAGCAGAGCTGTGTACAGTGAAAATATTCATAATTATTCAGATTCCACTACATGCATTGAAGTTTGGCAGTGAGGATGTTGATGGGACGATGCAACAATTCAATTCAATCACTCTCTATGTCAATGAGTTGCCAACATATATTCTTGTACGATTGCAGAAGACCGCGAGCTAGGAGCTCACCGATAGGGAAGGAATTATAGGATATCATCTGGTGAAGTCACAAGAACAAGAGGCACTGGAAAAGGAAGAAATAGAACGCATGAAGAAGGAACAAGAAGTAGAGCTAATGAAAAATGTGAAGGTCTTGGATGATCGAGAGTAGCTACAGAAATCCATTGTATTCGCATGTCAGGAAATGCTTGACATCACCGAGGAGATGTTTGTGGAGGCAAAGATTCTATGACTTGGACAAATTATCACAGATATGAAGAAAAATAATGAGGAACTGTAGGCATGTGCAATTCCCAGTATACCACCAGAGCAGATCACAGAGTGAAAGGGGAAGATCAAGGATGCAACTTCCCAAGTTGAAGAATGCGAGAAGACGACCAAGATATTGGTGGATTAAACCACACAATTTTGGATGAGTGTGGTCGAAGATGAGAAACTATAGTAGTTAAGTGAAAAAATTAATGAGGCAGAGGTGTTGGCGAAAACCCACCAAAAAATCCTCATCGACAGGGTTTCTCACTCTATCGACACCTAACCAACGCAATCTCCCTGAGCACCGGCCTAGACAGGTTTTACCCTGCCCAAAAACATCCGCAGAGCGAATGAAGTCTCACCCGAGATGTTAAAGGGAGAGCTGTCGAAACCAAGTTTCTGGCAGTAAGAAGGGAAGATATGGAATTCGATGGGTAAAGCAACATAAATATCAAATTATAGAACTAAGACAGTGATCATAAATTATCTTCATCACTACATATCTAAAAAATTGCATCATTCATTTGTCGCAATAGTGTCAGCACATCGGTATAAAATTACTTAAACCATCATTTATCAGAAATGTGATAGAATTGGAAGAGATCACAGCGACATCAGTAAATCATAACAGAAATGCGATAGACTTGGAATAGATCACGACATCATAAATCATAACTGGTTCAATACAATTCTCATTGATATTGCATTAGAGAAAATAGGAAGACAAAAGACAATATTTATGCACCAACCATCATGTCATATTCATTCAATGTGACGGATCCAAAACAGATAATTCTTCTCCATAGCAGGAGACCAATTACATACCAAAATTCAGACAGATCACAGATAAAACAGATGACTCATTAGAACACTAAACAAATCGAGCTAGACCTTAGACTTCATATGATTGATGTCTCTCTCTTCTCTCTTCTCTCCTTTTTTATGATATCAAAAAAATATCTATATTTTGGCTTGCGCCTTTACATTGAAAGTCCACTTCTAACTAACTTATAACCACTAATGACCTATGGAAACAAAACATGGTCAAATAATATATTAAATATTAAAAAATGGTTATCTTTCCACCCATCGTGCTGATCTGGCCTTGCGCGATGTCGCGTGAGCTTGAGAAGCTGCCCCGACGATGCACAAATCACTTACCAAAACCCCTACCAATAGGCCCCCAAGACAGTCTTGTGGCTCATCCCCGAGCCACGTTAGGTTTATGGGGTATATGTCGATGTCTGATCCTTGAAATCTTCAAACTACTACGAGATCTCGTGAACCTGGAGCTGGACTTTGTCGACAGTGCTTTGACAATTAAGCACATATTGCTACACAGGGTGGGCTATCCCAACTTTGATTTCAACCATCTGTCGAATTTCTTGCACCACTTGCAGTGTTGGGATTGCTTTGACAACCAACTACCCACCAACTTCTTGGAAATCATCCAACTGGGAATGATTATTTTGTTGGCGTTCTTGGGCATGTGCAGCTCTCTATTGTAGGTCCTTTAATTCCTTAGACCACGTGATCTGTACCATGAGTGGTAGTGCTCATAGCGTTGTCTTCAGTGTCGTCAGTTTTCCTTCAACTTCTTGTGCCTGCATGGTCAGCTAGTTGAGCTGCTCATCTTGGACAAAGCTTTGCCAAAACTGCGTCGTCTCCTCAATGATTCTCTCGGCCTCTTGCTCCATGGTTTCAAATTGGGCCGCTATCTCTTCAATGGTGGTCTTTCGTTCAGAAACCTGCTCCGATGATGTCTCTGGATGGACTAGGGCACTGGGCACCAAGTTGGTGCCATGGAGTTGGGCTATAACTTCCCCGAGTCGCTTGGACTTAGCAATTGCAGTAAGCTCAGCCGTGTTCTCAAAATTATGCTGACACACCTCATCGACAACTTACTTGAACTCACCAAAACTCGTGCACAGTTGCACCTTTTCAACGATGAGGTGGTCTTGTGCCTTCTTCAGCTTAGTAATTTCCTTAGCAGCCTTTCACTACCTTCAATGCATCAATTTATTGCACCTTCTCTTCTGCCAGCTGCACCTTGACTTGATGCAGCTCCTCCACTTCTTTCTGCAGCTTCTTGGCTGCGCTCTGCGACTGTACGTATCCATCAGTCAGCTCCTTATATCTATCTACCAACTCTTGGGTGGCAACATGTTGTAGATCTAGTAGAACTTCAGCCAGTAACTTGTTTAGATCCAAGGCAATGCTCTGGATCGACCACAGTAACTGGTTCACTTCTTCATTCCCTAAGTCGATCACAGTTAGGGGAAATTGAACGTTCCTATCCTAGGGATTGGTGCTGATCGAAGGGACTTCCTGCATCACATGTCTCATGGATGTTTGCCTAAAAACAATATAAAAAATGGAATTCAACCTATCTCTTACCGCACCAAACTCTTCGTGGTTGGATTCATGGATCACTTGTGCCGCAGCCTCAGAGGAGTTAATGACGGCTTTGATGAGCCATTGTAGTTTGTCCTCCATCCATGACCAGATGCTACTTCTCACATCATATTCCTAGCACCATTTGGTGTGAGTCTCCTCCTGCATGCGCTATGCTTCGACCTCAAGGTCTGTCGATGACTCGTTTTCAGAGTCGGGAACACTCTGCTGCTTCTGGACAAGCTCATCTAGGGCATCAGAGTGGCCATTCAGTAGACCACTCTTGAACAATAGCATCCAATTCCTCATCTGTGACTTTCTAAGCTAGAGGTAGCCATGGCTTGTCGGGGTCTCGTCGTGCCTGAATGTAAATGGAATGTGGCCCGATAGAAAACTGAATGAGTCATTGATACTTGGTCGCTGCGTAATTAGCTAATCAAGGAACAGTGACAACTGTGACTTGCAGCGCTTCCCAATACACCTAAAAGTGAATTTCATAGTCCACATGTCGATTGGGCTCCTCAACCCACCACAAATTCTGATATTGTGCGCCGTGGCACACCTTCACCGCATCCACTGTCATTTGTTGGTAATCTGCGAGTTCCATCCAGGAGACAAGTGCAATGAGAATTAATATCCAACTATATGAAAATGGCCGCCCAACCTGAGCAGTGAGATCATCATTGAGCAACTGGTTAAGTAAGGACAAGGACATGTTCATTTTCACGCCTTTGACACATTTTTTGGCGCATGCGACCATGCCCAAGTTGCACTGGGCCGGTCGATTCCCCCAAACAACCTTGCTTGCCAAAATCCGTGCCCCGATATGCACCACTTGTGAGTTAATGCTATCAATACGATAGGTGTGGCCATCTCGCTTCAAGCCAAAGCGCTCCTTCAACTGCTTGGTAAGCTTCTTGTTGGTATCCCTCCCACAGATGTACTGCATTGTGTTATCACTCCAGGAAACTCCTCTAGGTTGCAGCTAAAGGATGCTTGGTAACTTAAATGTTTTTAATAGTTTTTATAAATGGATCAATTCAAATGACCTAAAGGAACTCACACACTCAAGACATGCATAAAATTAAATCAAAAGATAAGGCTTCTAACCACCAATGTTCAGAGGGTTGATAATAAGGTGAATAAATGGAGAAATTACTATGCTGGCAGATTCATATATAAAGCAATCATATATGAATGGCTAATCATAACAAGGAAAAATACTTGTAATTCGAATCATCAACACATAGATAGGATGACAGCTATCTGGCATTATATAGAAAGAAAGAACAAGAATCAGACATTCAAGCACAAGTACAGAACATAAAAGATATGGAAGCTGAACATATAATGGCAAAAGAGCTTATATTAAATGATGAATAACATGAGAAGCTTGATAACAATAAGGGTCTAAAAGTCTCCGAAGTCGAACCCTTGCTTCAAAATAAGTCTTAGGCTTTATAGCCTTCACAAAAATATTCAAATCCTGAAAAGTTGGATCTGATTTACTAAAAATAGACAACATAACTGTTTTGCAAAAAATTAGGTCAAAAAACCCTAATTTAAGTGCTAGTCTATCTAATTCTAACCCTTGTTCACTTATTGTACTCTTTGATAACTGTAGTGATTACTGAAGTAGAGATATAACCTGTTATATGACAAATAAGCCACGGTTTGATAAATACATGTAGGGTTTGTGACCCATTTCTCCATGATCACACCCTCAAAACTAGAAAAGACCCCCTCCATTGGTGCTTTTCATCAATTTTCAGCTCAAAATTCACCCCTGAGGTGTTAGTATCTGCCAAAACTAGTTCTTTCTGTAAACATGTCTTTCTACACCCTTTTGTGCTTTTGGTGGCTACAGAAGCAAAATCATGAAGCTCTACTTTCGGTGGTTAATGAACAATTGCTGCGTTTGCCTAAGCCACCGAAAGCTCTGTTTTCTGCAAAATTTTATTAGCCTTTAAACAGTCTTTTACACTTTACTCCTATCCTTCCGGTACTTCTTCAACCTGCATAGGGTTTGACAAAGTAGTAACATCATGAGCTGCCTCAGGATCCTGCAAGCTTGTCGTTGATTCTGCTAGGGTTTCTAGTTCAAGATGAGCTTGAGGGATAGGGTTTGAGTTTTTCTTCTGCAACCTCATCATTATGATCATTCTGTAGAGCCTGGAGTTGTCCTTCATAAATCTTAGATTTCTCTTTTTCAACATGACATACATCCATCTCATTTCTAGAAGAGAATTATGCAACTCAGCATTCCTCTTGGTTAATATTGCATTATTTCTTTTTTATCTCTCTATCTAAGACCTCTAGTTCATGTATTTACCCTAATAGCTGGTTTATTCTCTGAGACCTAGGTTTTCTTGAGTAAGTCTTTGGCATTGGTTCCTCTTGACCTTCCCTTGGTATTGATGAGGAAAAAGCCTCAAGTTCTATTCCAGCATGCTTGGTTAGGTCAACTTCCTGCTCCCTTTCTTCTTCTGAATCTGAGTAGGGTAAGTTAAGTATATTTCCACTTTGTGATGGTTCCTCCTTCTCCTTTCCACTAAAGTCCATATTTATTTTGGCTTGGTTGGTTTTAGAAGTTGGAGAAGGTTGATCCACTGTTACTGGTGAGATAGCCCTCCTCTTCCTCTTGCCACTCCTGGGAGTGGTGGATTTCTTTGAAGGGGAATTTCCTTTGTCTTCTAGCTGTAAGCCTATTTCAAACTCATTCCAGAATAAGAAATATGTCCATGCTATGTTTCTTTTTTGCAGAAATTCTTGGACAATGAGTTTTATCAGGCCATGGTAAGATAACCTCCCTGCGATTTTGGTGGGCTGGGCCTTGACCTGGTGGGACATCTTGGTTAGAATTTTGTGGAGGTAGAAAGGCAGGTTTCAAGGGTTTCTTCCTATAAAATGGTTCATCAATTTAAAATGGTATATCATCACCCTGTTATACCTTCCTTCACAGGTTATATAAACCAAGATTGCTTTCAATAACTGTTGCCACTTCTCCTCAAGCCAGGTAGATGGGATGCTTTTCTTCCATACCACATTCTTGTGTTCAGGCTTTAAGTAGGACCTGAATTCCACATCCTTAGTAATGGTGGTCTTGAAACATTTCTCCCCCGTCCTTGGGAGTTTTGATACTTCTGCTATTAGGGTTTCATCAGCCTGGAACTCTTCCTTTCCTACCAATGCCTTAGAGCCATCAAAATAAACAGCAAAGGCTTCTGCCACTTGCTGGTGGGAACCTTGGATTTTCTCACAGAACCTGTAACAGCCTGCATCTCTGAAGAATTGGCATACTTCTGGATGTGATTCAAGATATCTAATTTCACCTAACTCTTGTCTGAGGGCAGGTCCTCCTCCTTTTTTCATCTCTGTACTGTGCCTCTAGTACCTGCAAAAAATCAAAATTTGAATTATGTGAAGGAGACTAGCGCGTTGGTTTCTGGGATGGCCTGGAGCAGGGAGTATGCATGTAGAGAAATGTGGAGTGTACTGAGGATATGGTGCTGATTTTGAAGGGTTAATTGGTCGATCAGTACTTGAGTAAGGTGATGATAAACTTTGGTGATAACCACGATATAACCAGTACATCAATCAATTTTAACTAGAACTTGATGTTAACTGCAGTCATGGGACAAATGGAAGGTAGGCTAGGGTTTCAGTCTCTATCAGTCACTTCAATTCAATAACAACTAACTCATGATTTTCAGCAGTCCCCAGTTTTTTCATTGGTTTAAGTGTTTGATCATGACATCCCTCATGCTGACAGCATTTGATTTCGATGGATAAGTTAACCATTTTTCCTCTTTTGTCCTTTTCGAGCAATTAAGGGAATATTGGGTCTAATTTGCAAGCTACCAAAAGCTAGGATTTTTGGTGGCTAATGAACTGTTGGTACATTCGCCCAAGCCACCGAAAGCTTCCTTTCCAAAATTTATCCAAAAACGTAGTTAATGAGATTTCGGTGGTTAATGTCTTCCTGAACCAAATTGTTATGCTACCGAAAGCTAGGATTTTTGGTGGCTAATGAACTGTTGAAAAGTTCGCCTAAGCCACTGAAATCTAAACTTTCAAATTTTCTTAAAAAACAGAACACCAAGCATTCCAATTTTGTTAACCACCCAAACATCTTTCATGATATACCCTGAAATATTCACTACTATGCAAAAAATAAATTGTCTGAGTTTGACCTATTCAAAATTAATTTATTTAGGAGATAACACATTGGATCTTCCCTAACCTTCGACAAGCCCGTAATGCTCGCAATTAATTCTACAGTGACAGGAATGGGCTCATTCAACTAGATATTCCCACCATGAAAACAGGCCAAGAGTTGTTGTTATAGCTGATTTTACCACTCCAGGTGAATCACACTTGTATGGCCTTCCCCCTATCCCTCTACAGACTCCTTAGATCCCTTGGACCATTTTTTGTCCTTTGATGTTTCCTTGACCATCCCTAAAAACATGTGAAAAATGATACACACGACTTTTAAACACTTAATCACGTATATACGTGGGTTTGAACACTAAAACAACGTACATCGGGATGTGTACAAAATCCAAATACTTTTGGAGTTTTCCTTGACATGGATCCGACTCACTTGACTCCTGGCCTTCCATATGCCTTGAGATCACTCGGATTCTACCTTTCATTACCCCTTTGAAAAGCCATATAAGGAACTCTATGGTACATTGAAGGAATATAAGAGAATTAAGAGCAAAGAAACTATAGTCCATTGTTGTCAGAACTTGTGCTTGAGTCTGCATCCCTTTGTCCCTTGGAGCACTTTTGTGTTCTTCCCAAGCTTTGCTTTTGCTTGTGAGCTTGCTATCGAGAGATGGAGGATTGAGGTGGTGGAGGCCCAAGTGGGGGATTCATTTTCTCTGATTCGCAGACGTGTCGACAGAGGTTGTATTCATTGTAATCTCTGATTTTATATTAATAGAAATATCTTTTCCTGTCCAATAATGTATGTTTGAATGAATATTTCATCCATGGGTGATTTCAAATGCTTATACATTGTTTATTATATATGCTAGAATAGATCTAACACCAATATATATAGTATTCTTGTATTGTTTACTTGTTGTTGAGGAAGTAATCTATCAATTCAAGCTGAAGTTGGAAAGCTCAACGGGGATCTACTTCAACCATCCAGAATAAGGTATGAGGCCTGATCCTTTAGTGTTAGATGTTTAATTTCTATTGCATATTGGAAATGATTGATTTCTGCAGTCAAGCTGTCTGTTGTGGTACCCCAATCCATAGGAATTTCTCTCTATAACAGAATTGGTGACTCCACTGGGGAGTTCCTAGTGGTTGTCCTTTGGGGGTTTTCTATCGGCATTCAATGACTTTGAATTGCTCTTTCTCTCTTGTTTCTATGTCGGGTCTAGGGGCATGTTTTCCTGGTAGTGTCTGATTGGTGTGAAGTTAGTCTCAGCTTGTCTGTTTTCCTTTATTTTTTATGCACTTTTCTTCCTATACGCGAGTTTTGAACTCACAGTTGCGTATACACGCGGATTTCTCTGCTATTTCCGTGTATACACGCGGTTTTACTGCGAACAGTCGTGTATGCCATTAGTTTTTCATTTTAGAGGAAGTTAAATGGTTGCTGGGTGAAGTTTGATGATTTTTGAGTCTCCTTTGACACTGCCAGAGTCTGTATACACCTCTATTTTTGAACAGAGACATTTTTTTTAGGGTAAATTTCTTATTTTTAAGAATGTTCTTGTCATTGCATTTTCGATTTTTTGTTTTGGGATTAGTGCATTAGATTTATTTTACCTTAGTTCTTTGCTTGAGTGTTGCTTGAGTGTGCTTGCAAAGTCTGGGGGTTGTAGAATCATTCTTTTGCTTTTTATATCTCATTTTATTTCAAAAAATCCAAAAATATTTGCTTATCATCATGCATTGCATTTTGCATTTTGCATAGTACTTGCACTAGATTTGATTTGAAGTATTAGTCAGGATTTCATATAGGAAATCTTGCATTTATCATTTGAAGAAAATTGTGCATTTCACGTAGTAGCATACCCTGTTTTCATGGACACAATGCATTTGCATTGATTGTTCCGTGTGCATTTTACTTCATGTTGTGTCATAACACCATTAGTTGGACGGCCATATCCCTCTTTTGAGTAATAAAGCCAATTAAAATCAACGCTTAATTAAAATGAACTACATTATTTTATTTGATAGGGTTCACCAACAAGATTAGGATTTAGGGTCTTGGAATAGTTCATTGTGAGTAAATTCTCCAAGACCACTAAACAACAACATGTATGTGTATATCCAGGTGAGTGTGTGAAATCCTTGGTATAACCAGTGTTTCTTAGGATCCTCCTCTCAAAAGGGAGTTAAGAACGAGGCAGTGTGAGTGGTTATTGATTGGGATGACCCCTAGTCATAATTGAGTAGCACCGGAGATCTTTCCAGGATTGTATTCGTATCTCGGGGATCTTTAGAGAGTTTTGAGCTTTGCTACCCTGCCCATATGGTCAATCCCGCCTGCGACTGTCTGCCTGAGCATTGATTATATTAAGGTGACCTTAGTGGCCTTACCTAGGATATCGAGGGGGTACTTTGCAGGGGTTATTCTACAGGTGTCCTGGCCAAGTTGGGGTCGGACATCATAGTTTCTTTACGCATTGAAGCTGAGGGCCACAATAATTGGTTACGTACCTCTGCTTGTTGTATATGGGAGTCTCAAGCCTCTCCTAGGTGAGACATACCTGCTTCATTCAGGAGCTCACTTATCCTACCCTTTATTGCTTGTATTTGGATTTATATTTTATTGGTGATTGCTCTGTGCACGTTAGCTTGCCTAGGGTTTGCATAGATAGAGAGTCTTTTATATTTTTTGAGTCATTGTGAATTCAGGTACGGTTCCTCGTCGTTCTCATCATTTAGTAAGACTTCCACCTTCTACGTCTCCTCCTCCTTTGGGAGAGAGAAATAGACAGTCCAGGCGGAATACTTCGTACATTGATTCACACACCATGGGAGACCATATAGAAGGTATTCCTGAACCACCTTCTCCCATTCATGTGGAATATGGGGAGTTTACTCCTACCTATGATCCTTCACCCGACTTGACTGGGTTAGGTCCTGTGATTTCTGAGATAGGAACCTTTCATGATAGACCTACTTAATCTAGGGTGGATTCCCCATTGACGCATCACCGGTATGGAATGCCAGAGGATGATGAGACTCATTTTGAACCCGCGAGCACTAGTTATTGTAGTTATGGTATGTCTAGTTTTCCCACACATGATTTTGCATTTCATGTTGAATCTGAGTTCGAGCCTAACACTATGCCTGGGGGCACTCTCATTCCTTACCATGCGGAGAGGTTTGGGAGCACTAGTCCCATTGCACCTTCCATCTCGACGATGGAAGATACATCACATATTCCTCCTAGGTCTAGGGTTAGTGATCCTATTAGGATACCAGATCTGAGACAATTGACTATAGGGAATAGTACGTACATAATTACATAGATCCCTTCGTCCTCTGTCCCTAGTTCTTCGAATGTTCACCCTCCACCTCATTCACGTGGTTCTTCGGGCCGAAATGTTGCTACAAGTTATGTCCGTAGTGCGGTTACTAGATCGTTTGTGTCTCAGCTTCATGCACCGCCTGTTGTTTCAAGATGTCATGTTCATACTTCTAGAGGTCACATTCCTACTTCCAGAATGTATATTCCTACGTCTGAAGCGTATGTTCCTACTTACGGAGTGTCTCATGGGGCATCTCATGCGATGACTTATGGACCCTATTATGGGATGCAGTATGGATAGAGTACTTCACCTTATCGGGGCGGGTATCAACAACCTACTTACTCTCCAAATTATGGCTTTGTAGCTCCTAATAGTCAAGGTACACCACACTATGGTGCTACCATGCCACCCTATACTGGTCAAATAAGAGGAGGGCACTATGGCCAAGGCCATGGTGGTAATCAGACCTATGTGAATCAGAACTATCAGGGAGTGGTCCATCGACCTCATCATCCTAGGCTTTCTTTCCTCGAAACGCTGAATCTTCCTGACTTGTTGAGATTGACGAATGATCCTGTAGTGCATGACTCAGCTTGGTCGGCTGTCCCTACTAAGCTTCTTTCGGACATACCCAAATTTGAGGGCAAACCGGGAGAGGATCCAAGCAAACATGTTACTACCTTTCACCTATGGTGCTCTTCAAATTCCTTACACCAGGACTCCATCCATTTAAGGCTATTTCAACGCACCCTTACAGGGCCTGCCGTGAAATGGTATATAGAGTTACCTAGGGGGGCATTCACTTTGTTTGATGACCTAGCGATGACTTTTCTTAACCGCTTCCAGCTACCAGTGCGTTATGACATTAGTACTAAACTCTTGTCGACATTTAGGCAAGATAAAGCCACACATATCTCGGATCATATCCAAGAGTGGCATGGAAGAGGTTAATTAAAGCCTTTATACCGTCGAAATTCCTCCTCAAATGGTTCCTTAAGTCGTTATTTCCATATATAGCGAAGGATGTTTCTACATCCAGAGTGCAAAATGAGGAACAAGCGATTTTTAGGGTGCAGGAATTGGACTTGATTTATGCTCAGTCCGGTTTGTTATATGAGATCATTCCCAATGCTCCGCGTTCTAGTTTCGACCCCAAAGTTAAACCTGGACCAAATGCCGATGGCATTGTTGGTTGTGCAAGTGAAAAACCTATGGATTCGGTTGCAAAACAAGTTAGTCAATTGTCAATCAACCAATCTGCTTCAGGACAAGCCACAACTTCATCTCAACCCGCCCAAACGGTGAGTGTACTTTCGATGCAATTGTCAGACCAGAAGGGTAACCAGCAGCCCGGACGGAATAAAAAGAAGGGTAAGAATAATCGTAAGGGTGGGAATAGGAATTAGAATGCTAATAATGACAAGAATGCCCATAATCCTGGGGGGGAAAGGCAAGCTAAACGTAAGGTTAAATTCCCTTGCAAGTTGTGTAAGAACGATCACCTCACTTACTTGTGCCCTCATATCGATGAAGCCTCAAGATTCTTGGCACATGGCCCAGCTGTGCTAACTAACCCTTTACCTCACAATCAAAATATGAACTCGAGGACCCATGATCAGTCTGGTGGTGATCAATATCCACCAGAGGGTAGTGGTCGTGGTTGCATTAACATGGTACGTGCTGCAAAAGTTGTGACCCGTGCGAAGGAATATGGTTCGTCACAACCCAGCCCAGGAAAGGAACCTGATCCACCAGGGTCTCCTTTGCGTATTGAGAAATTTGTGGATAAACCTGAAGCTGCACCTTGCATTCTTAAGGGAGTCCTTAAGCGTTCAAGGAACAATCCTAATGCCCGAGCCGCCTAGAACTATTCAGTTGTCGAGGATTTGGGCCATACTCCTTGTGTTATGTCTGCATTGGAAGTGCTTCAGATTTGTCCTTCCCAAAGGAAGGCTTTTCTTTCTGCCCTTGGTGTGAATGATGATGATTCTTCCTTTGTGATTAAATTTTAAACCGCACAACTTTAGCCTCGCTTGCCTTACTATGTGTCTCTTTTGATTCACGTAGAATTTCTTAACATGACCGTCAAGCGCACTGTGATTGACGAAGGCGCTGCCGCTTCTGTGATGTCTTTATCATGTTGGAAAGGTTTGGGTTCCCTTGAGCTATCTAAATCAGCGACCATGTTAACTGCATTATATGGGAGATCGTTTAGGCCGTATGGGATCCTTCCTTCCCTTAAAGTCCGTTTGGGAGGGAAGACCGTTGCAATAGAGGTCAAGGTGGTTGATGCACCCCTTGACTACAATCTCTTGCTGGGTAGGAATTGGATGTACAGTATGCAAGCCGTTGCTTCTTCCCTATTTCGTGTTGTATGCTTTCCATTTAATGGGAAGATAGTCACGATTTATCAAACATCATTCAAGAATTCGTCTATTACCGCATCTTCGGGAGCTTCGATCCCGATCGTTGAACACTCTTAGCCGACAAATAGGAGTGTGGGTGTAGGCATGTATGCATCCCTCATGGGAAGCTTTAGTTGTCCTACACCGATCCTTATGATAGGGTCTAGTTTCAGTGAGGCTTCGACATCTATGAGATCGGTGTCTTTTAGCACAAGTCATATGGAAGATCCTTGGATTCTTCCTACACCAAGTACTCCGAGTGAGCCCATCATGACGGACATGCCATTGCCTGCAACTATGATAGCTTATCAAGCTAATCTAGAGTGTGTTGCAGAGCCCAATCCTTCCTCTTCGTGGATGGAGGAGGAGAACCCTTATGTGCTACCGGCATGGGAAGTGCAGTATTCTCATGCGCATGATTTCCTTGATAATGTTTTCCCTTCAGATGAGGCGATTATTGAGGCCATGTCAGGAGTTGATCCACCATGGGAAGAACTCCATCATCGATCTTACTTTCTTCCCGAGCTTGACCGCTTGGAGCGTGAGGACTTTAGGGCGGTTCTTAGTGAGAGAGTTGGTAGTCCTATAGTTCCATTAATATCTCCTGGTCTGATGGCTGATGGAAACATGGCAAACATATCTTCAATGATTCCTATCAATATCTCTCGCGATCCTGGCAGGATAGAGAATGTCTATATTGGGGAAAAATGTTCCCATGCTAAGATTCAAGAATACACTGAGCTGTTTAAATAATTTTGTGATATCTTTTCTTAGTCTTATGATGAAATGCCAGGAATCGACCCTCGTATTGTCGAACATGAGATTAAGAATTATCCCAACGCTAATCCTGTTTGACAACGCTTGCATGCGGTGAATCCTAGGAAAGCACCCGCGATTAAGGCAGAGATAGAGAAACTGTTGAAAGCCAGTTTTATCTATCCCATTCCCTTGACAGAGTGGGTTTCAAACCCCGTTCCGGTAGATAAGAATTAGGGATCGATCCGAATATGTACTGATTTCCATGATTTGAATCATGCCTGTCCTAAGGAAAATTTCCCCACACCATTTATTGATCAGATTTTGGATGAGTGTGCGGGTAGAGAGGTTTTTTCCTTTATCGATGACTTTTCTGAATATAATAAAATACAAATTAAACCTAAGGACCAACATAAGACTGCATTTATTTTTCCTTGGGGAACTTTTGCATATCATAAAATGCCTTTTGGCCTTAAGAACACCAAAGATACTTTTCAGTGGGCAATGACCTTGATCTTCCATGATCTCAAGTCGATTATCGAAGTATTTTTGGATGACCTTGCTGCTCATTCTCGTATGAGAATGCGTCATTCCTATCACTTGAGATTGGTATTCGAAAGATGCCGCCATTATTTGGTTAGGTTAAATCCTCATAAGTGCATATTTTGAGTGAAGTCAGGTCACTTGTTAGGATTCATCATTTCTAAAGAGGGTATAAGATTCGACCCTTTGAAGGTTGAGGCAATACTTCAGTTGTCTCCCCCAAAAAATATTCATCATATTCAATGTTTGCAAGGCATGGAAAACTTCTTACGGATATTTGTTGTCAATTTTTCCAACTTGACTAGAGGCTTCATGCGTCTTTTGAAGAAGGAAACCACCTTTTGTTGGGATGAGCGAGCCCAGGAGTCCTTTGATGCGCTCAAGCGAGCACTAGCATCGACCCAGGTGATTAGTCCCCCAGACTATAGCCGTGATTTTTTACTTTATGTGGCCATGTCCATGGAGACGATTGGTATGGTTTTGGTTCAAGAGGATGAGGAGCTCCAAGAGCATGTCATATACTATCTGATCCAGAACCTTATTGATGCAGAGATTCATTATTCTCATGTTGAGAAGCTTGCTTTAGCTACCGTACATGCGGTTCAATGGTTGAGACATTATATTCTCCTTCATCAGACCTTGGTTGTAGCCCATGTCAATCCATTTCAATTTGTCCTCACTCGAAGGATGATTGGGGGAAAATATAATAAATGGATTGTCATCCTGCAAGAATTCGATCTCAAATTTGTTTTGGCGAAATCAAAGAAATCGTTAATTTTTGCAAAGCTTATATCGGATTTCCTAATCGAGGCTGAGGAGTTGTTTTGTGAAGATACATTTGTCGATGAACACATCTTCTTAATCTCAACTTTAGACCCATGGTATGGGGATTTCATTATATATTTACAAACATTGAAGGTCCCTACTCACCTCTCACGAGATGAATGACGACGATTACATCATGTGTCTAAGAATTACCTCATAGTGGATAACACTTTGTACTGCCGTGGGGTAGATTCTATTTTACGACGTTGTTTAACTCATGAAGAGGCTGAGGTAGTGCTAAATGATTTCCACAGAGGGGCGTGTGGTGGTCATTTATCTGGGCTTTCTACAACAAAAAAAATATTAAGAGCGGGTTATTTCTGGCCGTCGATCTTTAAGGATTGTGTAGATGCGGTCAAGAGGTGCCAGCCTTGCCAGGTGTTCACATGGAATATGGGCTCAAAACCTGCCCCGTTACATCCCATCATCATCATTGGTCCCTTCACTAAGTGGGGGCTTTATTTTATGGATTGCAACCTAGCTTTAGCTGGGGGGCATCATCATATCATAGTGGCTGTTGATTATTTCATGAAATGGGCTGAGGCTATGCCTACAGTTAAATCCGATGGTGAGACAGCTGCACACTTCATGTTCAACCAGATTATTACTCGGTTTGGAATTCCAAAATAGCTTGTCACTGACCATGGCTCACACTTTCAGAATCGTATGATGGAAGAGTTGGCATCAAAGTTAGGGTACAAGCAAGAGCATTCCTCCTCTTACTACCCTCAAGCGAATGGACAGGTAGAAGCAGTGAATAAATCACTCAAATCCATTCTCCAATGAACCATCGCACAGAGCAAGAATAATTGGCACATCATGTTATATCCTGCTTTGTGGGCATATAGAACCGCTGTTAAGACTGCCATGGGTTTTTCTCCATATCAAATTGTCCATGGAGTGGAGTCGATATTGTCAGTTGAATGCAAGATTCCTTCTTTGAAGCTACCTGCAGAACTCTTACCATACACTTCACCATTAGAGGAGCGTTTGGTCCACCTTGAACAACTTGATGAGAAGCGTTGAGATGCCTTGGTGGCTCTAGAAGTAAATAAATGCCACGTAAAGGTCCAGTACGATAAGTCTATCCATCCAAGGAGGTTTAGTGAGGGAGACTTGGTACTTTTGTGGGATCAACCGAAAGAACCCTTGGGGGTAGGAAAGTTTAACCCCATGTGGTGTGGTCCTTATGTCGTCAAACGTGTGTTAGAGAAGGGTGCTTATGAGTTAGTGGATTATGAGGGTACGACCTTGGCGGAGCCTAGAAATGGGCTCTATCTCAAGAAGTAATATGCATGATTTTCATCCAAGGCTGGTTATTGTATATTATTGTACAGTTTTGCATAGTTAGGTATTTTTCTTATCGTGATCGGGTTTGTGATTAGTTTCCATTTCTTTTGGCAGATGTCACTCGAATATTCCACCTACATAGGATTCACAGATGGTGCGAGCCATCACACTCAACACTCAGCCTCTGCTGCTTGGGTGATTTATACTCCTATGGGTCAGGTACTATCTTCAGGAGGCATATGTTTGCGGACATCTTCAAACAATGTGGCTGAATATAGTGACGTTATTGAGCTTCTATGGGATGCCATTTCACATGGCGTTCTCTCTCTTGAGGTACGTCTTGATTCGGAGTTAGTAGTGTCACAGTTTAATGGTTTGTACCATGTTAGAGATCCGACGTTATTAAGAAAATTCTTACGGGTGAGATTATTAGAACGACAATTTGACAATATAACATACATACATATTCCAAGAATTAATAATCAAGTTGCTGAATCATATGCTAACTATGTGTTAGATTGGCATTTGTTTCATACACAATAAATTCATCACAAACACAAATTTTTAAACATGTAAATAAATAAACCGATCACCATAAAAAATTTATATAACATCAAAAATGTGGTAATACATAGTGTCATGATACAAAAATGGGGCTCTCGAGCCACCAAAATATAATACACGGTAATACAAAATATATAGCTCCCAGGTATCTAAGCCTATGGAGGAGGAGGGGGGTTGTGATCATGGAAGGTCACTACGGCTCTAGCTAGCCGTCAGAATAATCACACCCATGCTCATGGTACACCCACCACCTGGTGCTGCATAGCCTCAGGTAAGTCCTTAACTTTCTCCATGGGAACTCTATGTGTCAACCTAACAAAATTGGTATGAATGCTCTGGAGCGTCCACTCCGCATCCACACCCATGATATCATCTCCTATTCCCCTCCATCTGTGATGAGGGAAGCCTTCAGGCCGCCATGGTCCCACATCTGCATGCAAATGGTAGATGTCACTATGTATTGTCACCCAAAAAAATATCTCTTTTGATTCCATATAATCAAAAAACATAAAAAAATTAAATAACTCAAAAATTTAAAGAGAGGGTCGAGATTCGTTACCTATGTCACCATATGCCGATCCTGGTGGTAGCGGCATGTCCGGGTCCCCCCAGAAATCTATCCCTGCATAGGGGTAGTCATTGATGGCAAATATTTGTCGTCACCACCAGGGAAAGAAATCAGCAGGATAGGGGTTGGCCACCCTACCTCCCCTCAGTCTACGCATCGCATCTGCCCAATGTCGTTGGGCCGGATCTCGAAGCCCGTGAAGAGGAACGTCAAATCTCGAGCTCAATCCTGGAACATGCTCGAAAAAAAAATGCTCAATATGCTGTTGAATCTGAAGTTCCGCACTCTGCCCATCTTACATTCACTGAGCTGATGTTTCATGTTGCTCAGTAGTGTGGAGCTCCAGTCATAAACCATGGGTCTCATGCACTCCACTGCATAGAACATTAGAGGCCGCGAGGCCTGGTGGAGTGAACCCAAGCCTGCTATCCTGCCCAATGTCAATAGTATGGCCTTTAGGCCCAGCACCTGTATATAGTTGGTTGGGATCTGACTCCCCACCTTCTCTGTGTCTGGATAGTAGTACACCGCAATGTACTCATCGATAGTCAGGCCACCTCCAGGCCCACCGCGAGAACGAAGGTTCACTACTTCCCCCCGTCGGGAAAGTCCAGTAATGAAGTATATGTCCTCCACCTCTATAGTGAGGGACATCCCATCTATCTGGAATGACTCAGATTCTGGATCCCAGTAATCCACCAGCATCTGCAATAGTCTTGTTTTGGCCCTCAAGCCACCAAAACACCAAAACTTGTAGAGTCCACATGCACGCATCGCTTGTTGAGCCATTAGATCGGCCCTTACTTCCTCCTCTACATCACCATGTTCACACTCTCTCCATTCTAGGACCATCCTGCACAAAAAATAGCAAGTTTGCCCATTAGATTACTTAAAAAACCTCATGCGCGGCCGCATATGCGACTGTTTGCCAAACAGCCGTGTTTGGACATGACTGTGAGGGCATTTTCCGCGTATATCTAGCCCTATACACGGAAAAACCCTCGATTTTTGCATGGGCCACAGCGCCTTTTTTAGAATGGCCTAGAAACCTCAAATGACCATGGAATTTGATAAAAATTGCATCAAAATGGAAGAGAAGAGCATGGGTAAGTACCTGGAAGAAATGGTAGTGGATTCCACCGGCTGGATCTCCTGGAATTCGCTGTTGAAAATCTGAGCTGAATTGGGTAAAAATTTCAAATGTTTTATAATGTTTTGAATTTTTTACTATTTATAGAATTTTTGAAAATTTTTGAAAATTTTTACCCCCTTTCCTATAGTTTGGACTATTTCTAATCATTTTGGACCATTTTTTACCTAATTCATGATGTAGGAGACCTTTTTTAGTGTCGTTTCAGCCGTTGGATTGACCCGTTCGTGTTGATCTCAGGTATCATGTCTAAAATAGAATATAGGTTAGGTTTCATCACCATTTGCATTTTGCATGACCTTATGACCGTTTCATCATAGCCTTAGGTACGAACCCACTCTATTATGTCACGAGACCTTCTTGATGTTTTAGAAGTGGCATGGTATGAGTGGTAGAGCTTGACCTTACATGGGTACCCTAGTTAGCACCTTCTTTGCATTTGGTGCCCATACTAACGTTTTGTCCTTTAGGGTGTGGGAGTCCGTTGTATAGTATTGCCATGACATTCGACAAGAGCCTCATACTCCTCTTGATCTTTTGCTGGCCTATTTCCCGCAGGACTCCCTTATGTCAAGTTGTAATTGCATTATCATGAGCTTTTCCTGCCTTATTGAGCTTTATGTCAGCTTCCCTGACATTGTGTTTCAGCCATATAGCCCGAGCTTGTCTCATGTCTAGCCATGCAGAGCCATTTTATATATCCTTTGCAGCTTGATTCCCTTTTTATCGG
>LPNX011131616.1:893681-922075 GCA_001517045.1 Pseudotsuga menziesii | reverse complement strand
ATTAAATTAGGCTAAAAGGGGGACTCCAGATATACCCAAGAGTACTTGGAGTATGTCCAAAACAAAACCTATACGGCTACCCGCAAGGAATATGTGGGCTGAAATAGAGTCTCTGGGGCTATGTTCGTAACGCACCCTTTAGGGTGTGATAGAGATTGGCGCCCCGAGGTCACTTTTCAGTAGGTTCCCGCTTCCTTTGGGTATTTTGCCACCGTAAAGGTTTGATCGAGGTGTTGGATTTTCACCTGATGGTTTGTTAATTGGGGAGGGTGAGTCCTAATTATGCTAGTCACCCAAGTGCTTTTGATACAGCTTGACTGATCGAACGAACCGCAGCCAAGTGCAGAGCATACACACTGGAGTCTTGTAAATTTTAATAAGTTTTTAAGAGATGTGTTCTTGTTTAAAAGAAAAGCCTCCAAGAACCTATTTCGATCCAAGTGGATCTCAATCGGAGAATCAAGGAGGGGTTAATTTTAAAGCTGCTGATAAACAAATGATAGAAAAAATAAAACAATTATACAAATCTGGTTTTCTGATTAATCCTACCACGAATCTCTTTCCCCTTTCGGGTCACTCGGGAAATCGTGGGGTAAGTATTATGATTACTTTTGAGAGTAAGATATGGAATATGGAATTAACAACAAGATAAAATATACTACCCTGCAAATCATATCAATACTAGTAAAAGGAAATAAGTAGAGAACGACGAAAATGGCACCGACGCGAATCCCCCTAGGGGGGATGGGGAATGGGCTCGAAAGAGCCTATTCAAAGGATGATTTTATTACAGAGGTTACAATATCAAAGCACTGATAAAACAGAGCTTTCTTGGTCCTTATACAGGCTGAAACCAAGATATTACAGTTTATACAAAAAATTTACAAATTATGCGACAAAAGAGAAACCCTTGGGGGGATTTGAGCACTCCAAAAGCCACTTTGGACAGCAGCTTCCTTTCTTCTCTGTCAGACATACTAAATGACAGTGAGCGAGTTAGAATAACAAATTCCCAAAAGCACTTTAAGAGTACCTTTGGGTCATCCTACTTTATCTCAAAAAAAATAATGAAATTAAACTAGCTAAAACGACGAACAGGGAACCAAGGAAAGCAAGCTTTCCTTGGGATCTTGGCTTGATTTTTGTGCAGCCAATTTAAAGCAATGATATTGCATAAAATTGAAATTATTGAACAGCAAATGAAACTACCTTAACAGCAAGCTATGAATTTTTCAATAAACTACTTGCGAAACTAACGCAATTTAGCTAGATCTCTTGAATTTGCACTTTATGTGCACAATGAAACTAAGATCTAGAAATTTGAAGGGATATTGTTAATTATATCTATGTATGATTTTCTTGATGAGATAGATCATATTTAAAAATAAACCTTAAAGTAACAGTTTGAGGAAAGTTTAATAATTTTTAAAGGAGGAAGAGAGAGAAAGAGTGTTTGAAGCTTGGGAATGTTGGGCTTTGGATTCTGCTTTGGTGGAACACCGAGGGACCATGTCATTCATAAGATGCTGAAGATGAGGAAGATTCAAACCAGCTCAACCTCTTCTACCAGCGAGATCATCTGCAACTTGAAAACCCTTGCACAAACAGATGGTTAAAACATAGGTGCTGCCGAAAGAGATGATTGGAAAGCATACAATTAAACTTAAAATACATACAAATCCAATAGATCTGGAACAAGCAGCAGTAAGAGCATAAATAAAACTAGAATAAACTCTTACCCTAACAGGAGGGAGCTCTCTCCTTCAAGTCCAACAATTAACCAGCAAAGCAATGATAAACAAAAGCAGATTATACCTCATAAGCATTTGACAACCAACATCCACACATGAAGAGAATTACACCATAGATCTTGCCTCCAAAGCTTCTTTATTCCAGAATGAAAAAACAATACAGTACAAGAGCAACAGCACCTCAATCCCAGTTCTAACTAGCTTGGAAGAGGAGGCTGTGCCTGGATATATACAAATTACAGGCCATCTAGCCCAGGGGGGGCGTAATTACTCATGGAATCAAGTGAAAACAACTGATGGAGAGTCCATCAATGCCTGATCTGTGTCTAGCTGAGCCAGATCTGAGTCTCACTGAGTGCAACTGTCAATCGGGGGGCTGATCTAACTGACACCTCAACCTGTTGACTAAAGAATCCACCAAAAATCATCCAGTTGAGCCAAAAACGTGTTGAGGAGAGAGGGAGGGTGAATTTCCTCATAAAGGATGCTCAAGATCAACTCTGGATCTGATTTGATCACCTCCTTCAGTTAAGGATTTGTCAGATCCCGTCAATCTGCTTCAGATATGACTGATTTCAATCAAATCGGCTGAGAATCCATTGATTTATGATTTTGGATTTGCTCCATTATTCATCAATTTATTAATTAAAATAATCAATAATTGAATTTTGGGGCTTTCTGACCTGAGTGATGGAAAATCACTCAAAACTAGGAAACAATGGGTCCATGGGTTTACATGGTGCTCTTAGCTTGTAAATGAGCACCTACATGACTGAAACTGATTATTTGGCCCACTTTTATTACAAAATCAATTTTTCCAATTAAACTATTAAAAAACAGCCTAAGTTTTGGAAAAATTAAATTTTAATAAAAAACACTGAAAAAACTAAAAAATTGAAAAAATGAAAAACACCTAGGGGGACTTAGACATGTTCATATGACTCAAAAATGATGTCTAACATGTTTATACATTGACACATAGACTCTAATAACCTCAATAGGCCTAAATGCCAAGCCGACCACCCCAACTTTGGAGGTATGGAGTGAAAAAACTCAGAAATTATCAGTCGTTTGTTCAACAACCAATAATAACCAAGGGAAAAAAACACCCTGGGTTGATCGGATTGACAAATAAAGTCTAAGAGACCGAGTCTTTTACAGACACTATCATGCTAGAACATTTATTACAATTCCCTCATGGGGTATGAGCATGTGATATGGTACAACAAGCACTTCCGAGAAGTACTTCCAAAGGTCTTTTTGAATTCTGAACAAGTTAGCCCTGTCCGGTTCACCGGGCTCACTTGATAAAAACCACTAAGTAAAACTTAGGTGGTAACACTACCTCCTTGATCGTGCTAGTGTTCATGAGATTTCAGCTCTCGTGACTTGATTCCAGTATATGTCAAACATTTCCAGCCGCTATGGAAATCTTGATCTGTTATATATCTTCAGCCACTATGGAGATCATGGTCCTTTGTATATCTTCATCGTGGAGATTCTGATCTATGTATATTGTACGTGGCGATGACCACTTATGTGATATCTTGTATCATGCCTATTCATGGCCATTGTACTCTTATGTATCCGGGACTGCTATATGTATTTGCAGTTATGTGCAAAGTTCTATCATTGTACTATGATGATTGGGTGGCTGGTCTTCCATTTGGGATCCTTCATCACTCCACTTCTGGGATGGACTTATAATGTATTTCGGCCATTGTATGACCCCTCTGACCTCACACATTAGGGGGCATCTGTTATAGCTGATTTTACCACTCCGGGTGAAACACACTTGTATGGCCTTCCCCCTGTCCCTCTGCAGACTCCTTAGACCTCTTAGACCATTTTTTGTCCTTTGATGTTTCCTTGACCATCACTAAAAACACGTGAAAAATGATACACGCGACTTTTAAACCCTTAATCACGTATATACATGGGTTTGACCACTAAAACCGGGTACATAAGGATGTGTACAAAATCTAAATACTTTTGGAGTTTTCCTTGACATGGATCCGACTCACTTGACTCCTAGCCTTCCATATGCCTTGAGATCGCTCGGATTCGACTTTCATTACCCCTTTGAAAAGATATATAAGGAACTCTATGGTACATTGAAGGCATATGAGAGAATTGAGAGCAAAGAAACTATAGTCCATTGTTGCTGGAACTTGTGCTTGAGTCTACATCCCTTTGTCCCTTGGAGCACTTTTGTGTTCTTCCCAAGCTTTCCTTTTGCTTGTGAGCTTGCTATCGAGAAATGGAGGATTGAGATGGTGGAGGCCCAAGTGGGGGATTCAGTTTCTCCGATTCACAGACGTGCCGACAGAGGTTGTATTCATTGTAATCTCTAATTTTATATTAATAGAAATATCTTTTCCTGTCCAATAATGTATGTTTGAATGAATATTTCATCCGTGGGTGATTTCAAATGCTTATACATTGTTGATTATATATGCTATAATAGATCTAACACCGATATATATAGTATGCTTGTATTGTTTACTTGTTGTTGAAGAAGTAATATATCAATTCAAGCTAAAGTTGGAAAGCTCAACGAGGATCTACTTCAACCATCCGGAATAAGGTACGAGGTCTGATCCTTTAGTGTTCATTAGAGAGAATTTGAGGTAAAAAATGGGCCTCAAAAGGACCAAAATGTACTATAAAAATCAACCAATTACATTCTAGTAGATGACATCATCCCCCATGGTTGAAGTGGCATTGCATGAGTTAAGAATGTTTATTTGTCACATTTTCTATGGTGGATGAAAACTCATAGTTAACCAAGGTAGTGGTACAAGTATTTTTAAGTCATAAAGTGAAGTACTCATAATAAAAGTCATTTCACACTTTCTCATAAAATAATATTATTGTTATTTTCAAGTAAAGTACTGACAATTCACTTTCTCATAAAATAATATTATTGTCATTTTCAAGTAAAGTACTCATAATTCATAAAAATGTCTTTTCACATTTTTTTATAAAATAATATATTGTCATTTTCATGTTTTTTAATTTTAAATTATATATTCACTCAATTGTATTTAATATCATAATGTCAAACTAATATATACAATCTTGTACTTTTAAAATAAATTAAATTCATGAATGATGTTTATATGAAAAAAATATGTTAGTTATGCATATAAATTAAATTTATTTTTGTTTAATTTTATTTACAAGTTCAAGACAAATAAATGTAAAGGACAATAAATTTTTGGAAATTTACAATGAATCTTAGTCACATCATTGTAGAGTTATTTTATTAATTTTATTTATAATCAATTTAGAAAAGTAACTCAACTATGGTTAATTATTTTGTGCATAAAAAGTAGTGTAGGAGGTGAGTTGTCACATATACCTACCCCATAAAACCCCCAACTCATAATATTTTAATATATCTTATATTTTTGTAGTACATCTCTTGGGAGGCCCATTCTTGACCTCAAATTCTCTCTCATGAGATTTTTAATTTCTATTGCATATTGGAAAGGATTGATTTCTGGAGTCAAGCTATCTATTGTGGTACCCCAAGCCATAGGAATTTCTCTCCATAATAGTTTTTTCACACATGGATGGGCTTCATTCAGTCACCCAAAATGAGGCATATTGATTTGCCCCAACAATCGAGAGTTGTCGCCCATGGTTGAGGAATCTGTTGAATTGGGGCACCAGGCATCATCGGAACTGATTCATAGGGCTCATCCTAGACATATTTAAGCAACAACAAATCATGGTCCTTGAACTTCAACTTGATCAAGGCAAGGATGATATCGACCGAGCAAGTCATCCCTTCTGGTAGCGGCAATAATTTTGGTGGATACTTCTGATTCTTGGTAGGCTACCTCGGCTTCGCTCCCGGACCCGTAGGAGCGACATATCCCAAGGTGTCATGAACAGAGACACCCATGGGCACCGCAGACTCTATAGCTCCTGAGCTCGACGGCCCAGTATGTTCATTCCCTTCTCCTTGCACTCTGGCCGAAGTGCGGGTGTGCCTCTTCTGCGGTGGTGTGGAACTGGGATTCTGAGCCTGCCGCTTTCTCTTGGGGATGGACGATGAGCCAACCGGCATGCTCATGACTTCTTCTTTAATGATCGTGGGTCAAATTGGGGACTCTTGTTCACTGGAAATATCAATTGTGTCGAGGTCGCTCAGCATGCCTCATGCCCCAAACCTTACAATGCACCCGACAACTCTACCCTTCTAATTTGCAACTCACCAAAAGCTCACAACACAACTACACAACTCACACTCTGCTCAACACTCTGCTCACTCAACTGAACAATGCCTTCCTCCCATGTCCCGAGTGTTTTTTATACGCACCTCCCCATTCAAACTCATCATTTCCAAATCTACCATATCCATCATGACTATATCCGACAATAATGACACCAAATCTGTTGGCAATCTTACCCGTGTAACTGTCTGTTAAGGCCTGGAAATTCACAGGCAACAACAGCAAGGGATTCTCCCCAGTCAACGTTCCCAACTAGCCTGTGACTGTTTGGTGTAGGGAATCCGTCTGGTTTGTGGTCCGGCTATCATAGGTCAAGTAACAAAAATAAAAGGTTTTACCGGTTGCGTCCCGGTCCACCGTATATATTTTTGTATTTTTTAGTTTTAAGTATGACATGCAAATGCCTATCTAAGATGCAGATTGATTGAGAATGCAAGGAATGTTCACAATGTGATGCGCAAGTTCTTACCTCTCGTCTTAGGAACTCTTGCATCTAAATCACACACATAGTAAGAAATTAAAACTATCTACCTAACTTATCCTTAGGGAGCAAGATTGTCACTTATTAATGAGTAATGTATTTTGTGCATGCATTATAAAAAAGAAATCACAAATAGCCGATACTTCTTTCAAACACATGAACATTTAAAGATATTTGAACAACCAGATAGCCAATTGTCTATGAACAACATTCATTACTCATAGTGGAAATTTTCATAAAACAAACCAGAGATCATTCATACAAGAACATAGGTTCAAAGAGTTAGAACGATCTCACAGTTAATGGACACAAATCTGAAAATGAAATAGTTCCTCTTCAACAAATCCATAGCATAACATTTGAACATTCCACCAAGCTTTCTCCAACAGGCAAACTGTAATTATTTATTGCAAAAGGAAATAGTTCTTCTTACAATATGTCTTCCAATCTAACTGGGAAAAAGTCCCTCTTCTTGCCTAGAGTTTCTATACTTATACAAAAAGAACAAAACTGTTGGGCTTCCCACGAATGACTCTTGGGCTTCCCCAACTCTTCACCTCCCACGTTTTCTTTCATTAAGTGCCTATAAAATTTACAATATATTACAATAGAATGAATAAAATGCTCATGAGGAGGGTCCCGCTTGACTATTCAAAAATTTCTTCGATGCTGAAGCCTCTGAGGCAATGCTTTCAAATTCAAAAGGTTCTAGGAAATGAATATTTATTTCAAATTTAGCAGCCTGATTTCTTATGACTTCTATTCTGGCTACGCTCAGGCGAAGTTGGTATTCTAACAATTGCACACTAACTGCGGAATGATCTACTTCATTCCTCAGGGTCTGCTTGTCTAAATATTTAATGTGTTGTATCCTTTGTTCATCTTCTTGATATCTTCTTTGCAAAATCTCCAAAAATAGGCTATGGTCTGGAAAGATATCCATTCTTTGTTCAGCCTCAACCTGGCAGCGATTATAAGTGATCAAAAGTCTCCTGAATAATTTTGCACACGCCCCCTTTGTCTTCTTGACAGCCTTCTTGAATTCCTCGGCTATGTTTATGGAAAACTCCAGTAAATCATAGTCTTGCCTTAGGGCTTGTTGATATTTTGATGGTAGATCTGTAGGGGTTTCTTCATTCACTTCTAATCTCACCATCCTTCCTGTCAGGACTTCTAATATGCCCTACGATCTGTCAACAAAATATGAAGAGGTTTCCAAAATCTCTTCCAGCTGATTATCCACTTGCAAGACCTTGCACCTCTCTTCCTCTATGGCCACTTCCAGCTGGTGCATCTTGCTTCTCTGTGCCAGAACATGCTCCTTGAATGGCTGAAGACTGACCTATTGTTCCTTGGCCTCTTCTAGAGCTGCTGTCAATGAGGTAATCTGTTATTTAAGTTCTATATTCTGCCCCTGAGATAGCCTCTCAGATTCCTCCAAGGTAGCCTTCTGCAGCTCCAACTCCCCTATCTTGCCTAGCTGCTGCTCCTTTTCTGCCCTCAACCCTTGACATTCTTGCTGCACTTTCTCCAGGCTTTCTTGGGAAGCCTCCATAGATCTCTTCTCTACTTGGAGGGACTGGAGCTCAGCTTTTGAAGACTTTATTTCTCGTTGTATGTCTTCAAACTTTCTTTTCAACCTATAATTTTCCTCTCTTTCTCTTCTCAGGGTATCTTTGAGTTGGGAAGAGGACTTCTTTGACTGTTCAAGATCAGCCATTATTCGATCTACATTGTCCTCGGAAGCATGGATCAATGCAGCCCCTTCTCTGATAGTGAACCTGGGGTCCTTGTTTGTCCCATATACTACAGTTGTATCATTTATCATTTTACTGGACTACCCCCCAGTTTCGACCTTTCTCGTAGTCCTCTTTACTATCCTTTTCCTTTCCCTATCATAAAAGATAGTGTTAAAATTTGGTACCTCCTCCCCTTTCTTCTGCTCAAAAGGGATTAGCCTAAGGGTGGGGACCATAGCCTGTCCTGGTGTGCTGCCAGCAGCTACCTCAGGGTTCCCCAAGTCCTGAGCCTAATTGTCTACTGTATCGGAAGTTGATTGCTCTGTCACTGTCTCTGTCAACTTTAGATTTTATGCTTCCTGCTTCTTCAGCTCCTCATCCATCTTTCTTTTCTTTTCCTCTTCCTCGCTCTTGGAAGCTTCTTCTGCCTTTCTAGCTGCTTCTTATGCAACTCTTCTCTTTTCTTCCTCCTCTCCTTTGATCCAGCTTTTGCCCTCTTGTGCTAGTGTCCTAGCATCTTCATTTCTTTTTCTATTCTCTTCCTCCTCTGCCTTTGCCTGCTCATCCTGTCCTTTTCTGCCTTTGGTGGTGATTTTCTTCTTAAACCTTCTTCTTAAGGATGTTATATTTTGTGCACTGTGGAAAATGGATTCCTCTCTATCCCAGTGGCTTGTGTCTTCAAAATGTACATTTTCCTCTTTGTAGTGCTCTGCCACCTTATTCTGGGAATCATTCTTATGGAAACGTATTTCCCCAAAATGGAATTTCCCCAACTCTTCCACAAATTCTTCATCTTTCTTCACCCTAGTAAACTTGTAGCTTCCCAACCTTAATGGTAAAGGAGGGTAGGCTTCTTTCTTATGTTCAAACAAAAATCTCCCTATGCCATCTAAAAAAACTTTTCCAACTGCCTCTTTGTGGACTACATAGTCAGTGGCATACTTAGGCAGTATTGAGGGTGCTCTAGAGCATCCAAACATTTTGAAATATAATCCATCCTCAGTTAAGTAATAGTCTGCATATTCTTCAATCACCTGCAATGCCTCCTCTGACATGCGGTTGCACTCTTTCAAGAAAATCAGGGTATACAATGGCATAATGAAGTGCTCACACACTTCCCTATAATGACTGTGGTATTTGTGGGCCCACAGTGGCTTGTATCCTGAGTAGACTGGTGTTCTTTCTCGGTACCAGATACACCTCATATTGGGGAAGGGTTGGTTGCACAGTATGCAATCAATCAGTATAGAGCTCATGTAGAACTCTGATCTCTTCTGGGACACCCCTCCTAATGCTGAAGCAATGCAGGATGAGAGGCTATTGGACACAATTTTTTCCCAGTTGAACACTGTCCCCTGTGTTTCAACGTAGAAAATGATAGGCACCCACTCCAATTTGAATCTTTTACCGTGGGCTCTCCCGAAAATCATGTTCAGCATCAGGGCAATGAACCTATAAGGGGTTCTTAGATTTGCAGTGTCATATTCCCCAGTCGGCCTAGTTCTAAAGTTCTTTCCAAGAATGAGCATCCTCTTTAGTGTCTCGACTAGCTCCATCTTAATTCCCTTCAGCTAGTCCTCAGTTAAGTACACCTGTGCTTCTAGTAAGTGGTAGGCCAGTGCCACATACACAGGGCTATAAGCAGCATAACCTTGTTTATCAACATTTTCCAAAATCATGGTGGTTACATCTACCCTGGGTAGAATCCACCCAATCACCTCTGAGCATGGAAAGAGCTCAGGTCTAGTAGCAATTTTCATCAATGAATATCTCTCTATATTGGCATAGATGGTTTCTTCTTCAAAACCTATGTCAGGTACTTCTCAGCACATTATTAATCTGTAAATTCCCCCCCATTGATATTCGGGTTCCACACCAACTATGCATTTGGTTTCCTTGTAGGTGTATTCGACCTTGGTAACAATTTCGACTTCGGGTTCTTCTTCTACTATGGGAGATTTCTTCTTCTGACGTTTAGACATCTTGTATTCTGAGGAATTTCCCTGTCATATACAGAAATCTCTTTTAGGTTCTGTTGGGTCATTTCTAGATAACATTCAAAATGGAGACAAACTGTATAAGCAATTTTACCTCGTCTATGCTAAACATGAGTCCAGCTATGAAAAATAAGCAAACAATGCTCAAAAACCAAATGCTCATGCCCAAAAACTAAAACTAGCTTACGACCAACAATTGCATAATTAACCTAGAAAAGCATGGCCTTTCTAAAAACGACGAAAATCCTCTTCCTAATGTTGAATAGAAAATAGTCTCAAAACCTCCCTCTCAGCGCTGTGGATTACAACGTTACGCGGAAAAATATGGTGCCTAATCCCAAGTGAGGGCGTTGCAAGTGGTAGCGCACTAAAAGATAAGGGGAAGCTACTTGCTGTAAAAATGCTCACTTCACAGTCTGACTAGGTAATGCATTCAGAACCTAAAATGGGCCAGGTTCATACTCGAGCTTGAACAGTCTCATCCTAAGTGGGAAGTAAAAACAACATCGCGGCCCTGGTTCGCAAAGATGAGGGTGACCAAACTGTGGAACCAGACTCACGACATCTTGGAAGAAAACCATGAAACACCCTCCTCGGACGGCCAAACATAGACTGGGGGAAACTGGTGCGGACAGCGTAACAGTCGTCTGCACCAGTTTCTCCAGCAGTCGAGTGCAGTCTGCAAACCCCCAACAGCCACGAAAGTCATCATTGCAAAACTAAGAAACTCCCCACCAGGAAGCCATACCATCTATCTAGAAAATAAATACATGCCGAGATGGGAAAACCTAGGAAACCACTAACTGTGGAGACAACAAAAGTAGTTCGACCAATCAAACGGAACGGTCAAATGGGCATAAGGGCCTACCTGGCACTATGCTGCGTGACTGGTGGAGGAAAATCGGTAAACTTCCATGGAGGAGCCACCTAGGAGCAAAGGTACCGACGATGAATGCATTGGTCTGCTCGAGCAAAAACGACAGCATGGAGGAATCGCCAGAATACAATAAAATAATAAACCCCAAACCCAAAATATATACATCGTGGTCAACATGCAATCGGTGGGAAAAAAAAAGATCATCAGGCGGCAAAAGACTAAGGGATCGGCAATCTTATCAACATATCCTCCACAACGACGGATGATGAAACAACCAAGAAACTGACAATGGCATCAGCGGAGAAACAAATCAACACTTGCATTGGAGCTCACGAGACTAGGGCTTCGGGTCAAAAGATGATTAGAGAACCACAACAACGAGCCCGTAAAAGAAACGAGTTCCGCAGACCAGCAAAATGGAATAAGAATAAACATGTCTCAAGCGAAAAACATCGATCAAGCAGACAAGATAAATCAAACTATTGGAATCGTAGTGCTTTCTAGAGCCGCAACGGTGAAAGTTGAAAAAACCAAGGACCGGCGACACAAAACGGTAGGGATCGAAAAAGGATGAAACAACTCTCGAAAAACTTCGCAGTACCTTCTCCGCAACGGCAGAAGACATATAGACAAGGGTTCCGACGGGGTCTCAAAACAAACATTGATAAAGAAGAATGCCTCGGAGACCAAATACACTTGACTTGGACTTGATGTCCAGTTCTCTCCCGCAACGGCGGACGCGCAGATGACTAGAATCAAGACTCAAAAGTCCAAAACACTTCCGATGGTGAGGCAAAATTAATTCAAACATTAAAACATTTCCCGCATAAAAGTAATCTTTATCCAAACATCAAGCAAAACCAAAAACTGAGCAAAAACAAATTAAAGGAGGGTCCCAAAAAAATTTGAATTTTGGGAAAAATGTTGCAGCTGCAACACGGTTGGATTGGACATTAATGCATGCCACTTCAACAAGCACCGCTAGCTAACTGTTTTGAATACCTACATTTATTATTGATTTGACCAACACATAGCCCTGCAGCTGTCACAAGTGATCTCCTTTCCATCGCTACTAACTCCTATCCTTGCGCAGCCTCATCCCCTAGGCTTTCCTTGCTGCTAGCTAGAAATATATATATATATATATTCACAGCGTCTCAAGCAGTGCGCATCTCTGCCCCCATCCTATAGGGATTTAAGCGACTCCCATTGATGAGCGTCGGCAAGAACGCACCATCTAATTGTTGTAACTGAACTGCACCTCCAGAAGTAATGGAATGAACAAGGTACAAACCTAACTAGTGCATTTGTAACTTACCTGGATGTTTCATGAACTTGCTGTCATATAACAGCACCAAATATCCTTCCGTAAACTGTTTTTTCTTAATGGGGTGATCATGCCATGCCTTCTGTCAATCCTTCGCAATCCACTGGTGGAAGCCTGCAATAAAGCGATCTTATTCAAGATTAATCAACTGTGCATTGCGTTCTTGTAATCCTTCTGCATCATCCATGTTGGTTTTTGTAGTGATGCCCAAACTAGGAACAATGTATTCCATGGGCATGACCACCTCTTTCCCATATAATAGCTTGAATGGTGTCTGCCCTGTCAGTCATTTGCAAGTGGTGCGATAGGCCCATAGCACTGCTGGAATTTTCAAGTCCCAGTCATCTCGATTAGTATTACATACCTTCGTCAGAGTTGTTTCCAATATTTTGTTGAACGCTTCAACAGTGCCATTCGCCTACGGATGGTATGGTGTGCTTCTCTTATGTTGCACCTGCAACTCCTCAGTTAGCGCTCTCACAATACGGTTGATAAAGTGACTACCCTGGTCACTCATCAATATCTGGGGACACCCAAACCATGTCACAATGTTTTCAAAGATGAACCTCGTTGCTGTCGTAGCGGTACAATCCACAACTGGTGTGGCCTCTTCCCACCTGGTCAGATAGTCGGTTGTAGTAATGATGTATCATTCCCCAGTCCTCTTTCCTGGTGGATTAATAAGACCCACAAAATCAATGGCCCATTTATCAAAAGGTTGTAGAGTCACCTGTGGCACCAGTGGCATCTCATCCCGCTGCAATGGTTTACCGACACACTAGCATACATCATAGCTCCTCGCATATTCTGCAGCATCATTATGCAATGTAGGACACCATAGCCCAGTGCGCAACACCTTTCGCGCAGTATCCCTTCCTCCATAGTGATATCACATGATTCCTACATGTGCCTCTTTTAGAATGGGTCCCTGCTCATCTGGTAAGATACACCATTGCAAGATTTCATCTGGTCCAAGATTATATAACTGCCCAGCAATCAACTACAAATATGAAGCCTTTACTGCCAACTACTTCTTTTGACTAGTCAACATGTCCTCTGGGGTGACACCAGTGGCCAAAAACTGAATGATCGGGGCATAGTGATCATCTGCGATGTCGACATGGAACAGTTGTGCATCTAGAAATCTGTCATCAATATTGGTATGTTCTTCGTCGGTCTCAATGCGAGATAGGTGATCAGGGCTAGTGTTCAACCATCTCGATTTCACAACTATTTCAAAGTCAAATTCCTGGAATAGAAGCAGCCACCAACAAATTCCCCCCCCAACATAGGCTTATTGACCAAGTATTGCAAAGCAGAATGATCGATGAACATCTTGAAATGTCTGCCCAAGAAATAGTACCTGAACTTTTGCAAGGCATAAACCATCACCAACCCTTCTCTTTCAGTCGTTGTGTAATTTTGTTCAGCAAATGACAAATTTCTACTGGTATACGCAATTGGGTGATCCAGGTCACCCTCACCTGGTTGCACAAGCACAACCCCCAACGCAACAAAAGAGGCATTGACGTTCACATGAAACTCCTTATTCCAATCAAGAAAAACCAGTATGGGTGCGAAGGCCATCTTGGCCTTCAATGTGTCGAAACTGCCTTGACATTCCTGAGTCCATTCATATGCAACATCCTTTTTTAATAGCTTCTCCATAGGGGTAGTAATTGCAGTGTATCCTTTGATAAACTTGCGATAATAGCCCGTATGCCCCAACATTGACCGAAGCATCTTCACATTCGTCAGTGGCGGCAAACTAAGAATTAGTGCGATCTTCGCTGGATCAACCAACAAACCATCCTTACACACTATGTGTCCGAGTAGCATTCCAAATGATGCACAGAAAATGCACTTCTTATAATTTAATGCAATCTGATGTTGTCGACACCTTTCGAGCATCAATCGCAAGTTGTCAAGATGGTCCCTAAGTATCCCATAGACAGTCCAATAATCCATATATACTTGCAGGAACTATTGAATAAAGTCTTTAAACACAACAATGACTACCTGAGAAAATACTATTGGTGCATTCTTCAGCCCAAAAGGCATGACTGTATATTGAAAACAACCCCATTCAATGACAAATGTGGTATGACGATCCTCCTTTGCAATCTGGATCTGATGGTACCCTGAAAATCCATCCGTGAAGGAATACATCTCTAGACTGCCTACTCCTTCAAGGACCTCATCTAGAAAAGGAGTCGAGAATGGATCATGCACGCATGCATCATTCAACTTTCTTAGGTCGATGCAAATGGGGATTTCGCTGGTATTTTTATCCTGGATCACCACAAGGCTTATCCACTCTGATTCCTCTACAGGCTCAATGATCCTAGCATCCAACATCTAGTCTATCTCAGCCTTCTCACGGTCCTTGTACCATGGGTTCACTAGATACGGCCTCTGTCATACTGGTTTTGCATCTGGTTTCAACAAGATTTTCATCTCCCCCAGGTCCCCTAATATCCCCTTCATTTCTAAAAATTTTGTCGAAAAAAGATCCTGGAATTCATGCAGCAGGTCCGTGATTTCAGCCATTGTCTCCTTGTCTCAGTAGTCCCTCACATTGGAAAATTTTGGGTTCTCTTCCAACCCAATGTTGACTTTCCTGATATTCAGCGGCTGACTTATCAAATCCGTTGGTATATCGGGTGTGGCGACGTCGCGGCTACCTTTGGACTCTGGAATATTAACATTCCACAACTTGTCATCATCTTCAGGTTACCCAGACAGGTTGTAGCATGTCATCATGGATTGTATTGAGCAGTGTGCATGTGGATCAACTGGTTATGCGACAGAGACAACTTTCAACACTATGTCGTAGATGATTTGCAATGCATTATGAACTTCTGGTTTCGCATCCCAAAAACTAAATGTCTACATAAATAAAATGGGCAACTCCTCCCAAGTGGTTACAGTTTTGCACAATTCTACTGCTACATACCAGGATCTTGACAAATCTTCCAGAGTGTGAGAAAAAACATGGACCCACTCATCTTTGGGTCGCGATGCCCATAAGATTCGACATTCTATCAAATGACTCGTGGGGTCATTCTGCCCATTGTATCTCCCAGCATGATAGACCTCCGAGTCACCAAAGCACACCATCATCAAACTCTGACACTGTTCCCAGTCATGGATTATCTGCTTGTGCATTTCCCACCATTGGGTCAGGGTAGCCTTTAGTGCTACAACCATGGCCAATACCCTTTGGGGCTCAAATACTTTCTCTTAAAATTCTTGAAGGAATTCTTATAACGCTGGAAGCCCTTCATAAATTGGAAACTCAACAATCTCAGTCGTGACACGCCAGAGCGACTGTGTAATAAACCCGCATTTCATGAATGACACTTCATGCAACCTATTCTACCAATTTTCCAGAGCATCATCAGAATCAGAGGACGCAAAACTAGCGCTACACCATCCAATTTCTCCATCGATGGTAGGATGGATATAGTCTTCAGAGATATTATAAGCATGATCCCAACTTTTACTAACTTCGTCCTTCACTGGTTCAATATACCAACGTCCTTCCTAAGGGTCCATGGGAGCGATGACCTTGACATCTGGGTTCTCGAACATAATGACTCATTTCTTAGAATTGATGACCACCATGCTATCATTATCCCACCCAATCGCTAGCAATGCGAGATAAGAACCTCCATCTTCAACCACTTCTATCACTTCGAAATCAGCATGTGTTTTCATACCTTAAATATCGACAACTAGGTTTGAGACGTGGCCAATGGGCTAAACTTTTGCCTGGTTTGCTAGTCGCAACTACACTGGCAACCATCCCAAGGCTGGCTTCCCCATCAATTTCCAGGTTGGCTTGGTCAGAATGTTTACATCTGATCTAAGATCCAGAATAACCAAGTCAAACTCATAATCTTCGATCTGGATGTTCATCCGCATCTCCTTGCATGTATTCCTCTTTTGCAAGGAGTTCGCCACGGAATCCTTCAATGTCTTAACCTAGTGGTACAATAATGTCTTAAGCTCGACAAGGGATTCGGGGTCCCTTGCCAGCAACAGACAACTCTCAAAGAACTGTTGCAAGGTACCATGCTGTCACGATGGTCCTGCCTCTACAGATGGATCAAAAGCAGATGGCATGTCAATAATCCGTAACTTACCTGGATTTCTCCTGATTGCATGCTTGGCCTCATAGAAGGTGTCCTTCTCCATCGTAATATCAATTGCTACCTTTTTCTTTCCAGCAAGCCGAACTTGCTGCCGCGGTCCATCTTCTCCAGTTGTTGCACCAACGCAAGTGAAAACCCTAATGCCAACATCCTTCATTCGTGGTTCGGCTTACATTGTGGCAACCGTCGATCCTTAATTTAGGTTATGAGCTTGATTCAATGTTGGGTTCTAATTCAACGGCTGATTCATCAGTTGATTCTGAGTCTGGGGTGGGTTCTAAGTATGAGTCTACGGTGGGACCTGATTCTGCATCATCGGTTGGTTCTGTACTTGGAACGTTGGTTGGTTCTGAGTCTGCGCATTCTGCAACTGAGGAATGTTTCCAGCCTGCGATTTTGCAATCAGCTGAGGAAAATTTTCAACATTATGCTCGATGGCTATATAGTATGCACACCGTGCATGAGGGCACTCCCTCTGATAGTACCCAAATACTCCACAGGTATAACACTGGATTGATTCTTGACCTCGTCCGCCACCTCGACCGAAGCCTCCTCCTTGTCCTCTGAATCCTCCGTGGAATCCTCCTCAGACTCCTCCTTGCTGAAACTGAGGTTGGGCCAACTGCTGCTATGGAGAGTTTGGTTGCTACTAGACATAGTGCGCAACTTGAACATATTGTGGCTGAGGCTGAATGAGTGGCACCTAATTTCACTATGGTCATGGCGTATACTGCGGTTGCACTACAAGTTGTGGCTGAGGTGCAAACTATGGCTGTGTTGTAAACTATTGTTGTGGTTGCGATGAGATAAACTACATTTGGGGCAGTGGTGTATACTATACCTGCGCTGCTGGTTGTGCCATCTAGGGCTGCGCTTGCATTGCGCGGGGGTCTTCACCTTTCACAAAGTATGAATCATATGTCCTTTCCTAGAGCAATTCATAAGCTCGACAATTTTTATCATCATGTCCCAATGATCGACAAAAGGTATAGTACATAATTTCTACCTTACTGACCATATTTTTCATGTATTCACATTTCTTGTGTCGATGCCCATAGAACTGACATATGCAGCACCATGGTATACCAGCGCAGCTCAACGGGTTCGGGGCTCCTGAAAGCAAATAATTCTAGAACGTCAAACATGTATCATTCGTGTGTCCGTCTGCATGACACCGGGTGCACCAGAGGTCATTATGGTATTCCTTACCCTTCTTTATATCTTGTAGTTGGAGTGTTAGATTGGCCAGCTATGCCTGGATCTAGTTCATCCCAACCGCGGTTTCTCCTACTGGCAATGCTTCTAATTTCATCTCGATTTCTAGATCCTCGCTCTGTGTCGCAATATTTTGCTGCATTAGCAGTTGTCTGATATGTGGGACAAGTGCAGCAATGAACCACTCCTTGTGCTGAACATCACTCATCTTGAAGCTGACTCGAGCCATCAACACCTTAAACCATTGATCGAAGTCCCAAATTGTTTCATTAGGGAACTGCTTGATTTCTTTCAACTCGGTAATGTACAGAGCCTCGGACTTTGGCTTCTTGAATTCTTAAAACAATCCCTTACATATTTATTCGAATTTTTTCATTGTACCTCCCTGAGGAACCAGCATAAATATCATATACCACTCCAGTGCACGACCCCTAAGGGTGGTTTCTAGCTGGCTTTTCTTGACATCATCATCTGCAGTCTTTCGGGCGGTCCACATCGCCTCACACAAGAACCAGTATTGATCTGGGTCATCGGTTCCATTTCCATGAAATATTGGTAGCTTCATTTCATTGCTTGCCATTCTAGCCCTTCTTCCTCCGGCTGGTACTCTACTGCTAGACTGCTGCTAACATGTCGGGAAATTCGACGTAGAATGTATGTTTCTTCCTGGTGGTGGAGTAGTGCACGGAGGTGTGAACACATTACTACTAGGGTTTGATCCTATCGTTCTTTCGAGCGTAGCTTGGGCATGGTCATCCTCGTTGTCACTAAAATTTTGATTTGTCCCGTGTGGTCATTCCTCGCGGTATCGCACTTCGATCGCAGCAGGACCTTCTCCCATCCTCTTCCTCTTCTCTCAAAACCTTGCTCCTCCTCTTGTACAACAACTTTTTTCCTCGACGAACTTCGTACGTTCATCAAAACTCATGCCCATCTACCCCTTACCTTTCCATGCATCTTCCCCCTTTCGTTGTGGTACCTACATCCTCCGCACACCAGAATTCCACTACTCTTGGTCCATTTTTAGAATATCTTTTTCACAGACAAGTTGTTTAATAGATAGCTACAGAGACATACAAAATTTACCTCGCGGTCCATTAAAGAAATCCCTCTCTGCTTTACTAAATGACTTACTGGTATCAACTGCAAACTCAGTAATGTATCCCTCCAAGATACTGTCCAACCACACCTCAACAGCTCGTGATGCCTTATTATCTATTTCTTGTAATTCCTGGATCAGCTACGATGTCCAAGATGTTGGCTCTCCCCCTTGGAATTTTTTCTTCTTAGAAGCGAACTTCACCAGCCACTCATGCAAGATAACATGAAACTCACAGAAGAACCATTCATGAGGACCATTGTGAATATATCTATCCAACCAATTGCTCATCCACAGCTTCGAATTCTGATTTTTGGCTTCAACAAACTCTCCTAGTTTTAGACCAAACCACCCCTCAATCTCTGGATGAGTCAGATGCCAAAACATATCCTCCTTTCAATTGCAACTTGGTCCCAGCAACAAAACCATTTGTTGGTGAAAACCCACCAACAAAGCCTCGTCGACAAGGGTTCTCACTCTGTCTATCACGTCCCCAACCCTCATACCGATGATGGAGAGGACACGACCAACGCATCGCTGCTGTCAATCAAGTGAAATAGCCCCATGAACATTAAAACATAATAATTAAAATGCATTGATCATAAATACATACATAGATGCGTAAACCATGCAATCTGCAGTGGAAGCATACACTTCATTTAACACATACATGTTGTTCATACTCATTAAAACAAGAAATGTTCATCATGTTCAAGCATTTAACATGTTCATGATAATCTACGATGGAAATATATTTACAGATTTAAATACAAGAGAATACTTATCTGGAAAATAAGTTGGCCCACAACTAGCTACGTCGCTACAACGTTCCACCCAACCATAGGCCAGCGTGCTCATCAATCTCTCAGCGTCATTGCCACCCATGAGTTGGGAATGATTCCACAAGGCACTAAGGAGATAACAGGCTCACACATAGCCCAAAACCAAATCATCCTGTTGTGGCTGCAACTGTTTCCCCAAATTTCTTAAATTTTGGTCCCCTCCTCATGATTTAGCAATTTTTTTTTTTTATCCTTGAACCTTTTGGTCGTGCTTTAAGTTTGGATAGGTTTGATGATTATAAATAATCTAGATTAATTTTTGCTCGTGTGTGGATTTGTTGTAAATCTTAGTTTTTAAAGTTTGTTTTTGATGAGTTTAACGTGGATCAGGTTTTTTGTCATTTGCAAAACGTTGTTTCAGAGGCAAAACAGTCCAATCGCTGCCAGGTTTGAAGTTTTCGTCACTTAGATCTGAGGTATTTGTCCTGGCTTGCTTCCGTCGTTGCAGCTCTCAAAGTAGTTAAGCCTCCGAAGTATAAAGCACTCCGCCCTCTGATATGTGTCACATGGCTATAACCTTTCTTCTTCCGCCGTTGCGGCTCCCAAATCGGCTAAGCGCCCGAAGTCCAAAACGCTCTGCCAGTCGATGCATCCGTCTTTTAGTTGCTTTCCTGTAACTTTTTCTTCTTCTGCCGTTACGGCTCCCAAAGTAGTTAAGCCTCCGAAGTGTAAAGCCTTCCGACTTTCGATTGAGAGTTTTCCCGCCCGTGGGTCGTGTATCCTTAACCTCTCCTTTTCTGTCATTACGGCTAGGAAATCCTTTTCGCGTCTGATGTCGATATCCTTCCGGCTTCTGATTTAGAAATTTCCCACTCGAGGCTTAGTAAAAAATCTTCCGTTTATTAAAATTCTCAGATCAAGGAATGCACCTAGCTATTTTCTTGTGGATTAGCCATTTCAGGTGGTTTAAGTTAACGTTTAAAATGCCATTTCAACGAATGATGCACAGTAATTGATTGCAGGTAGAACTCAAGGGACTGTTGGGGCGACTACGGTGTGAAGGTGTAGCTTGGCAGTTTGTAAAAAATCAAATCGAAACCGGTAGAGTCGCAAGGGAGACAAGCGAAGGAAAAGACAAAATTGAAAGCAACAAAAAACGCAGATCTGAAAGGTCCAGCAGTTACTCAATTGATCATGAGCATACGAAGAACCGAAAAGTCACACGTTTGGAGGGAGATGAAATTATCTACTATTTGAGTTTAAATACTGGAAAGTTGGAATTTACGGAGGCTTTTTTCCATGGAAAAACTTGTAACTTAATGCTTGTAAGAGGAACTATTTCGTTTTACAATCAGAAACTGCAAATTTGGCCTGTTGGAAGAAGTGCTATGTGGAAAATATCAATGTGTCGAAATGAGCGATGTTGAATGTGAACTATTTTGTTTTCAGCTGTGTCTCATTAGCTGTAAGAGTGTTCTAATTTCTTGAACCTATGTTCTTACCTGAATGTTCTTCAGTACCTTTATGATGTCTTTTCCACTATGAGTAATGGAATTTTTAACTGTTGATGAGCCATCTTATCATATATGCTTTTATTCGTGTTTATATGTTTGGTTATAAGAACAACTATCTGTGATTTTCCATAACACATGAACAGGGATGCATTACTCATGAATGAATACCCATCTCTCTAGAGATAGTTTAGTTAGTATTTATTTTCCTGCATGATTTGGATGCTTGTGAGTTCTAAGACGAAAGGTAAGAACCTGCGCATCACATTGTGACTAATCTTCGCATATTTATCACCCTGCATGGTTAACTAGGCACTTGCATATCATACTTAAGTCAAAAAATATGAAATACACGGTGGACCGGGTTGCAACCGGTAAAGCCTTTGTTTTTGTTACTTTGATCTACAATAGCCGGACCGTGAACTGGACGGATTCCCCATACCAAATAGTCACGGGCTAGTTGGGAACGTTGACTAGGGAGAATCCCTTGTTGTTGTCACTTGCGATTTTCCAAGCCTCAATAGTTTTGGTGCTAGAAGGAGGGTCGCCAGTGCATGGCTGGCCGAGGAAACCCATTTTCCTGAGATTATTCCACCGGTAAAAATTCTGAAAGCAGTGGACTTCATAATCCAATTCTGGAAGAAAGGAATAGAGAACATCTATATTCTGTTGGCAACGAAGTTTTTAATGACCTGAGAAGACACACCAGGGCATATGTAAAGAAGATTGGAGGATTGCCAATCATCCCTGAATTGCCCAGAAGAGAGTATAAAAGTGTTACAGAGAGAAATTCCTATGGCTTGGGGTACCACAATAGACAGCTTTGACTCCAGAAATCAATCTTTCCCAATATGCAATAGAAATAAAATGTCTAACACTAAAGGATCAGACCTCGTACCTTATTCCAGACGGTTGAAGTAGATCCCCGTTGAGCTTTCCAATCTTTAGCTTGAATTGATATAATACTTCCTCAACAACAAGTAAAAAAAACAAGCATACTATATATCATGGTGTTAGATCTATTCTAGCATATATAATCAATAATGTAGAAGCATTTGACATATTCCAATGGATACAATATTCAATCAAATACACATCATTGGACAGGAAAAGATAGTTCTTATTAATATAAATCAGAGATTACAAGACAGATACTACCTCTGACGACACATCTGCGAACTGGAGAAACTGAATCCCCCACTTGGGCCTCCACCACCTCAATCCTCCAGCTCACGATAGCAAGCTCACTAGCAAAAGGAAAGCTTGGGAAGAACACAACAGTGCTCCAAAGGGACAAAGGGATGCAGACTCAAGCATAAATTTCGGCAACAATGGACTATAGTTTAGTTGCTTTCAATCTCTCTATATGCCTTCAATGTACCAAGGGGTTCCTTATATAGCTTCACAAGGGATAATGAAGGGTCAAATTCGAGCGATCTCAAGGCATATGGAAGGTCAGGAGTCAAATGAGTCAGATCCATGTCAAGGAAAACTCCAAAAGGATTTGGACTATGCACACATCCCGATGTACGCGGTTATAGGAGTCAAACCTGCATATGTACGTGGTTATCAGGTAAAAAGATGTGTATATCATTTTTTATATAGTTTTAGGGATGATCAAGGAAACATCAAAGGATAAAATATGGTCCATGGGGTCTAAAGAGTCTACAACAGGACAGGGGAAGGCCGTACAAAGTGTGATTCACCTGGAGTGGTGAAATCCGCTATAACAGATGCCCCCTAATGTGTGAGGTCAGAGGGGTCATACAATGGCCAAAATACATTATAATTCCATCCCAGAAGTGGAGTGATGAAGGATCCCAAATGGAAGACCAGCCACCCAATCAACATAGTACAATGATACAACTCTGCATATAACTGCAAGTACATATAGCAGTCTCGGATACATAAGAGTACAATGGCCATGCATAGGCATAATACATGATATCACATATGTGGTCATCGCCACGTACAATATACATAGATCAGAATCTCCATGTTGAAGATATACAAAGGACCATGATCTCCAAGATGGCTGAAGATATACAATAGATCAAGATCTCCATAGTGGCTGGAAATGTCTGACATACACTGGAAGCAAGTCACGAGAGCTGAAATCTCATGAACACTGGCACGATCAAGGAGGTAGCCTATAAGAGATTCCACCAGTCTGGAAGGTCTTCTACACAAACTGCTACGAGTACATGTCCTACTATGTGAATAGAGGTGTCGAGGTTGAACATAGTAGTCCATCGTCTGATTACCAGTCATTGATGTATACCGTTAACAGACGCGAGATTACCCACCGATAATGATAATGGGAATCAAGGTACTAGAGTGCAAACTAACAAGTGTGAATAGATGTGTTGAGGTCGAACACTTGAGAGAATCCATCGATCAGGGGACATTGATGTATTCCCAAGAAATTGTTGATGGCGAGAGAACCTGCCACTGATGACTGCAAGTCTCAAGGCACTCAAAAGGACTCTAGATTCCAATCCCAAAATAAATGATCTAAAGTCGATGGGATGAAATCCACTAGAAGGAGGGCATTAAGGCATCCCCCATCATCCAACACGAGGTACTCAGCAAAGCTGTATAATGTGGAAGGACTAGATCATAAAGTGCATGAACCAGTAACTATACCGGGAATGGCCGACATGCAAATTCAAGATAACTGAGGAATGGCCGACACAGGTTTCGACTTCCTTCGAACAAGAGCATAATGGTGTATGGTGACTGAATGAAGGCAGCATAGACTCGATATACAAACTGGGACATCTCTGTGACACAGGAGGCATCAACAGAGGCTCCATAGGGACTAGAAGCTTAACCAGTCAGTGGAGATAAAATCAGATAAACGAGTACAGATCCTAAGTCAAACTATAACCCAACCAATGGATGTGATATACAGTGCTCTGTTCGAAGGCGACACGACTCGACAGCTGCCAAAGATAACATCTTTTCTTGTCCGGCTTTTTGGTTTTTTGATTTTTTGGACTTTTTCAGTTATTTGAAAAGCTTGAAAAAAGAATAAACTAGCTTTATAGTTACAAACTAGGAGGAGACGAGTGTCATCAGGGAAAACAAACTAGTTCCAAGCAGTGGAACATACCTATGCTCAATGCAAGGATACATGTGTAGGATATCGACACTCGGGGGAAAATCCCCTCCCGGTAAAAAGGGAAATCAAGCTGCGAAGGATATATAAAATGGCTCTGCATGGCTAGACATGAGACAAGCTCGGGCTATATGGCTGAAACGCAATGTCAGGGGAGACGGCATAAAGCTCAATAAGGTAGGCAAAGATCATGATAATGCATTCACAACTTGACATATGGGGAGTCCGGGGGGAAACAGGCCAGCATAAGATCAAGAGGAGTATGAGGCTCTTGCGAAATGTCATGGCAGTACTATACAACGGACTCCCACACCCTAAAGGAGCAAACGGCGGCATGGGAACCAAATGCAAATAAGGGGATAACTAGGGTACCCATGTAAGGTGAAGCTCTACCACTCATATCATGCCACTTCTAAAGCAGCAAGAAGGTTCTGTGACATAATAGAGTGGGTTCGTACCTAAGGTCATGGTGACATGGTCATAAGTTCATGCAAAATGAAAACGGTTGTAGACGTTATACCTGAGATCAGTACGAATGGGTCAATCCAATGGCTGAAACGGCACTGAAAATGGTCTTCTACATCACAAATTATGTCAAAAATGGTCCAAAACGGTTAGAAACTGTCAAAACTATAGGAAAGGGTGTAAAAATTTTCAAATATTTGAAAATTTTTCTATAAATAGTAAAAAATATAAATCATTTGAAACTTTTACCCATTGGAGCTCTGATATTCAACTGCAAATTCCAGGAGCTCCAGCCGGCGGAATTCACAACCGTTTCTTCCAAGTAGTTACTCATGCTCTCCTCATGCATTTTAATATAATTTTTGTTGATTTTCATGGTGAAATGAGGTAGTTTAGGCCATCTCTACATGAGCGCTATGGCCCACTTGGATATAGAAGCTTTTTCCATGTATAGGGTTGGGTATACGCAGGAAAGAGGCTAGAACCTGCGTACATACGCGGCTGTTTGCAAAACAGTCGCGTATGACGCCACGCAAGTAAATTTATAAGAATCTAATGGACAAATTGGCAATTTCTCTTGCAGGATGGTGCTAGAATGGAGAGAGCACAAGCATGGTGAAGTAGAGGAAGCTGTAAGGGTTGATGTGATGGCTCAACAAGCTCTTAGAAGATGCAGACTCTACAAGTTTTGGTGCCTTGGTGGTTTGAGGGCCAAACCAAGACTGCTAGAGATGCTAATGAACTATTGGGATCCAGACTCAGAGTCCTTCAGGATAGATGGGATGTCTCTCACTATAGAGGTGGAAGACATATACTTTATCAGAGGTCTATCTAGACGAGGGGAGGTGGTGAACCTTCATTCCCGAGGTGGGCCAGGAAGTGGGCTTACTGTCGATGAGTACGTAGTTGTGTACTACTACCCAGATACTGAGAAGGTGGGAAGTCAAGTCCCCACCAATTCTATATAGGTGCTGGGCCTAAAGGCCATACTACTGACACTGGGTAGGATAGCAGGCTTAGCCTCACTCCATCAGGCCTCGCGGCCACTGATGTTCTATGCTGTGGAGTGTATGAGACCGACCATATATGACTGGAGTAATACACTACTGAGCAACATGAAACACCAGCTCAGTGAGTGTATGGCAGGCAGGATACGGAACTTTAGGTTCAGCAGCATATTGAGCACGTTTTTCTTCGAGCGTGTTCCAGGATTGAGCCCTAGAGTGGACGTTCCTCTCCACGGGGTTCGAGATCCAGCCCAACGACATTGGGCAGATGCTATGTGCAGACTGGGGGGTGGTAGGGTGGCCAACCCATATCCAGCTGACTTTTTTCCATGGTGGCGACGAAAGATTATTGCCATAGATGACTACCCCTATGGAGGGATAGATTTCTGGGGGGATCCAGACATGCCATTGCCACTAGAATCGGCATACGGAGAGATACGTACCGAATCTCGACTCTCACTCTTTTTAAAGTTTTTTGAGTTATTAATTTTTTTTGTATTTTCTTGATTATATGGAATCAAAAAGACATGTTTTTGCGTGACAACACATAGTGACATCTACCATTCATGTGCAGATGTGGGACCACGGTGACCAGAGGGCTTCCCACGTCATAGATGGAGGGGAAGAGGGGATGACATCACAGGTGCGAATGCGGAGCGGACGCTCCAGAGCATTCATACCAACTTCGTGCGACTGACTCACAGGGTTCCCATGGCGCAAGTCGAGGACTTGCCTGAGGCCATGCAGCAACAGGTAGTGGGCATGCCACGCACATGGGTGAATTTATTCCGGCGGCTAGCTAGAGCCGTAGTGATGTATCATGATCACAACCCTCCCCCTCCACAGGATTAGACACCTGGGAGTGTATATTTTTTGTACAACCGTGTATTATATGATGGAAGCTTTGAAAGCTCCACTTTTGTATATGACACTATGTATTACCACATTTTTGATATATATAAAAGGTTTTATGGTGATTGGTTTATTTATTTACATGTGTAAAAATGTTTGTGATTAATTTATTATGAATGAAACAAATGCCAATCTAACACGTAGTTAGCATATGAGTCAGTGACTTGATTATCATTTCTTGGAATGTGTATAATGTAATACTTTCAAATTGTCATTCTAACAATCTCACACATAAGAATCTTCTTAATAACTTGGGATCTCTAACATGGTACAAACCATTGAGCTGTGACACTACTAACTCCGAATCAAGACGTACCTCAAGAGAGAGAACGCCATGTGAAATGGAATCCCGTAGGAGCTCAATAACGGCACTATATTCAGCAACATTGTTGGAAGATGGCCATAGACATACACCTCCTGAAGACAGTACCTGACCCATAGGAGTATAAATCACCCAAGTAGCAGAGGCTGAGTGCTGAGTGTGATGGCTTGCACCATCCGCGAATCCTATGTAGGTGAAAGATTCCATTGACATATGCCAAAAGAAACGGAAACTAATCACAAACTCAATCATGATAAGACAAAGACCTAACTATGCAAAGCTGTACACTAATATACAACAAGCAGCCTTGGCTAAAGATCATGCATATTATTTTTTGAGATAGAGCCCATTTCTAGGCTCCGCCAAAGCTGTGCCTTCGTAATCGACTAACTCATAAGCACCCTTCTCTAAGACACACTTGACCACATAAGGACCACGCCACATAGGATTAAATTTCCCTGCCCCCAAGGGTTCTTTCGATTGATCCCACAAAAGGACCAAGTCTCCTTCACTAAACAATCTTGGACAGACATACTTGTCATATTGGACCTTAACGCAACACTTATTAACCTCTAGAGCCACCAAGGCATCTCGACGATGCTCATCAAGTTTCTTGAGGTGGACCAAACGCTCCTCCAAAGGTGAAGTGTCTGGTAAGAGTTCCACAGCTAGCTTCAACGAAGGAATCTCGCATTCAACCGACAATATCAACTCCACTCCATGCACAAGCTGATATGGAGAAAAACCAATGGCAGTCTTAACCACGGTTCGATATGCCCACAAAGCAGGGTATAACATAATATGCCAATTCATCTTGCTCTGTGCGATGGTTCGTTGGAGAATGGACTTAAGTGATTTATTCACTACTTCAACCTGTCCATTCGCTTGGGGGTAGTAAGAAGAGGAGTGCTCTTACTTATACCCTAACTTGGATGCCAACTCTTCCATCATACGGTTCTAAAAGTGCGAGCCATGGTCAGTGAAAAGCTCTTTCGGAATCCCGAACATAGTAATGATTTGGTTGAATACGAAGTGAGCGGCTGTCTCACCGTCAGATTTTACTGTAGGTATTTCCTCAACCCATTTCGTGAAATAATCCACAGCCACTATAATATGATGGTGCCCCCCAACCGAAGCTGGGTTGCAATCCATAAAATCGAGCCCCCACTTGGTGAAGGGACCGGCGGTGATAATGGGATGTAACGGGGCAGGCTTCGAGCGCATATTTCATGCAAACACCTGGCAAGGGTGGCACCTCTTGACTACATCAACACAATCTTTAAAGATCGACGGCCAGAAATAACCCGCTCTCAAAATATTTTGAGTTGTAGAAATCCCAGATAAATGACCACCACACGCCCCTCCATGGAAATCATTCAGCACAGCC